>JAVGWX010000015.1:72170821-72528321 GCA_036924085.1 Ariolimax columbianus
TATGTGGGTGAGATAGTGTGTGTGTGGGTGAGATAGTGTGTGTGTGAGATAATGTGTGTGGGAGATAGTGTGTGTGTTTGAGATAGTGTGTGTATGTGTGTGTGAGATAGTGTGTGTTTGTGTGTGTGCGATAGTGTATGTGTGTGTGAGATAGTGTGTGTGTGTGTGTGGGTGAGATAGTGTGTGTGTGTGAGATAGTGTGTGCTTGTGTGAGATAGTGTGTGCGTGTGTGAGATAGTGTGCTTGTGAGATAGTGTGTGTGTGTGTTAAATGGTGTTTGTGTGTGGGTGAGATAGTGTGTACGTGTGTGAGATAGTGTGTGTGTGTGTGGGTGAGATAGTGTGTGTGAGATATTGTGTGCGTGTGTGAGATAGTGTGTGAGTGTGTGAGATAGTGTGTGCGTGTGTGAGATAGTGTGTGTGTGTGTGCTATAGTGCGTGTGTGTGTGTGTGGGTGAGATAGTGTGTGTGAGTGTGGTTGAGATAGTGTGTGTGTGTGCGTGTGAGATAGTGCGTGTTTGTGTGTGAAATAATGTGTGTGTGTGTGTGAGACTGTGTGTGTGTGTGTGAGATAGTGTGTGTGTGTGTGTGTGTGAGATAGTGTTTGTCTGTGTGTGAGATAGTGTGTGTGTGTATGAGATAGTGTGTGTATGTGTGTGTGATAGTGTGTGTGTGTGAGATTGTGTTTGTGTGTGAGATAGTGTGTATGTGTGTGTGAGATATAGTGTGTGTGAAAGAGATAGTGTGGGTGTGTGTGAGAGAGATATTGTGTGTGTGTCGGTGAGATAGAATAGGTATGTGTAGGTGTGAGAGATAGTGTGTGTGTAAGATAGCGTGTGTGTGTGAGATAGTATGTGTGTGGGTGAGATAGTGTGTGTGTGTGTGAGATAGTGTGTGTGTGGGTGAGATAGATTGTGTGTGTCTCAGAGATAGTGTGTGTGTGTGTGATACAGTGTGTGTGTGTGAGATGGTGTGTGTGTGTGTGTTTGAGATAGTCTGTGTGAATGTGTTGGTGAGATAGTGTGTGTGTGTGTGATAGTGTGTGCGTGTGTGTGAGATAATGTGTGTGTGTGGGTCAGATAGTGTGTGTGTAAGATAGTGTGTGTGTGTGTGGGTGAGATAGTGTGTGTGTGTGTGGGTGAGATAGTATGTGTATGTGGGTGAGATAGTGTGTATGTGTGGGTGAGATAGTGTGTGTGAGATAGTGTGTGTATTGGTGTGGGTGAGATAGTGTTTCTGTGTGTGTGAGATAGTGTGTGTGTGAGATAGTATGTGAGTGAGATAGTGTATGTGTGTGATAGTGTGTGTGTGAGAGATAGGGGGGTGTGTGTGAGATAGTGTGTGTGTGTGTAAGAGAGATAGTCTGTATGTGTGTGTGGGTGAGATAGTATGTGTGTTTGTGTGAGATAGTGTGTGCGTGTGTGTGAGATAGTGTGTGCGTGTGTTAGATAGTGTGTGTGTGTGAATTAGTGTGTGTGTGTTTGTGTGAGTGGGTGAAATAGTGTTTGTGTGTGTGAGATAGTGTGTGTGTGAGATAGTGTGTGTGTGTGTGTGTGGGGGTAAAATGGTGTTTGTGTGGGTGAGATAGTGTGTGTGTGTGGGAGATAGTGTGTGTTTGTGTGTGAGATAGTGTGTGTGTGTGCGATAGTGTGTGTGTGTGTGTGTGAGATAGTGTGTGTGTGTGGGTGAGATAGTGTGTGTGTGAGATAGTGTGTGCGTGTGTGAGATAGTGTGTGCGTGTGTGAGATAGTGTGTGTGTGTGTTAAATAGTGTGTGTGTGTGGGTGAGATATGGTGTGCGTGTGTGAGATAGTGTGTGTGTGTGAGATACTGTGTGTGTGTGTGTGGGTGAGATAGTGTGTGCGTGTGTGAGATAGTGTGTGTGTGTGAGATAGTGTGTGTGAGTGTGTGTGTGTGGGTGAGATAGTGTGTGTGAGATAGTGTGTGCGTGTGTGAGAAAGTGTGTGAGTGTGTGCTATAGTGTGTGTGTGTGTGGGTGAGTTAGTGTGTGTGTGAATGAGGTTGAGATAGTGTGTGTGTGTGTGTGTGAGATAGTGTATGTTTGTGTCTGAAATAGTGTGTATGTGTGAGATAGTGTGTGTGTGTGTGTGAGATAGTGTGTGTGTGTGTGTGAGATAGTGTTTGTGTGTGTGTGAGAGATAGTGTGTGTGTGTATGAGATAGTGTGTGTATGTGTGTGTGATAGTGTGTGTGTGTGTGTGTGATAGTGTTTGTGAGACTATCTGCCATTGTTGCACCAATAATATCCCATTATCTACCACAGTCTAGCTAAGGATGGAACTACCACAGTCTAGCTAAGGATGGACCTACCACAGTCTAGCTAAGGATGGACCTATCACAGTCTAGCTAAGGATGGACCTACCACAGTCTAGCTAAGGATGGACCTACCACAGTCTAGCTAAGGATGGACCTACCACAGCCTAGCTAAGGATGGACCTACCACAGTCTAGCTAAGGATGGACCTACCACAGTCTAGCTAAGGATGGACCTACCACAGTCTAGCTAAGGATGGACCTACCAAAGTCTAACTAAGGATGGACCTACCACAGTCTAGCTAAGGATGGACCTACCACAGTCTAACTAAGGATGGACCTACCACAGTCTAGCTAAGGATGGACCTATCAAAGTCTAACTAAGGATGGACCTACCCCAGTCTAGCTAAGGATGGACCTACCACAGTCTAGCTAAGGATGGACCTACCAAAGTCTAACTAAGGATGGACCTACCACAGTCTAGCTAAGGATGGACCTACCACAGTCTATCTAAGGATGGACCTACCACAGTCTGGCTAAGGATGGACCTACCACAGTCTAACTAAGGATGGACCTACCAAAGTCTAACTATGGATGGACCTACCATAGTCTAACTAAGGATGGATCTACCATAGTCTAACTAAGGATGGACCTACCATAGTCTAAAAAAGGATGGACCTACCATAGTCTAACTAAGGATGGACCTACCATAGTCTAGCTTAGGATGGACCTACCATAGTCTAACTAAGTATGGACCTAACATAGTGTAACTAAGGAAGGACCTACCATAGTCTAAGTAAGAATGGACCTACCATAGTCTAGCTAAGGATGGACCTACCATAGTCTAACTAAGGATGGACCTACCACAGTCTAACTAAGGATGGACCTACCATAGTCTAACTAAGGATGGACCTACCACAGTCTACCTAAGGATAGACCTGCCATAGTGGAACTAAGGATGTTGTCGATCACTATGCCAGAGCAAAACCACATCGAGGTCCCTGCAAATAAGCATACAGACATTAGTGAAGAGCTAAAGGGGCACGAAAACATGAATACGGCACCTGAAGAGCACATGATGGCCAAATTAACAATGCGCGAAATGGAAGAGGCTATGAGAACACTAAAGAAAAGGAAATCTCCCGGAAAAGACGGGATAACAAACGAAATGCTGATGGGGCTGGGCCAATCAGCGAAGAAGAAACTGCTATCGGTCCTGAACCAAAGCTGGAAAAGGGGAATTGTACCGCAGGCATGGAAAGATGCAGTACTGGTACCAGTACCAAAAACAGGAGAGGACAAAACAGATCCAAATGGATACAGGCCCATCAGCCTACTGAGCTGTGTCAGCAAGCTGATGGAACGTATGATAAACACAAGACTGATGTGGCATCTGGAAGAAAAACGATTACTAATTCCACAGCAAGCCGGCTTTAGACAGCACAGATCCACTGAGGACCAGGTCATCCTCATAGCCCAGGAAATAGAAGATGCCTACCAGGCACAGAAACACACAGTAGCGGTTTGGGTGGATCTGGAAAAGGCATTTGACAAAGTCTGGAAAGATGGACTTAGAGTCAAGCTAAGAAGAAGTGATGTCTGTGGGAAGATGTACAAGTGGATCAACCACTACTTCAAACAAAGAACGGCCAGAGACCAAGTACAAGGGCAGATGAGCAAAAAGGTGATACTCGAGCAGGGAGTACCCCAAGGGGGAGTACTGTCACCCACACTCTTCCTGGTATATATAAACGACATTACAGAGAATATACCAAGGAGAGTCCATAGCTCAATGTTTGCAGACGATCTGGCTATGTGGACCTCTGAAAAGAATCTCACCATAGCAAGAAATCGGATGCAGCAGGCCCTAACATCGCTGGAAGAGTGGGCGAACTCACGGCTGGTCAAAATAAACGAGGAGAAAACCACACGCACAATGTTCTCGCTTTCAATAAAACCCCAAATACCAAATTAAGTCTAAATGGCAAATTCTTGCAGCCAAACGACAACCCAACCTATCTGGGAGTCACATTTGATCGGCGCATGACATGGAAAAGTCAGATCGAGAGGAACCGAATGAGAACCAGAGAACGAATGGCAATCATGAGGAAACTTGCTGGCACAAGCTGGGGAGCAGACGAAGGCATACTAAAGAAACTGTACACTGGAAGAGTGAGACCAGTTCTCGAGTATGGCATTGCGGCATGGACAACAGCATCAAAGGCGAACTTCGAAAAAGTTAGCAAACTTCAAAACCAAGCCATGAGAGTTATAACTGGAGGCATGAAGTCAACGCCAATTTTAGAACTTGAAAAGATTACAAAACTGCAATCCATGACCGATAGAAGAGACTGCAGAGCCCAGCTGCAGTCAGAGAAACTCCGAAGACTGACTGACCATCCAATGCACCAGAGACTAAACAATTTGGGAAATGGGAAACTAAAGCGGAGACACTTTGCAGAAATAGCCAAAGCAAAGATGCACGAAGATCCCATAAACGCACTAACAATACCAAAACCCATCACTACTGTAAGAAAACCTACCTGGAGGCAGGATATATTTCCAGAGGTGGTAGAAAATATACCATGTATTGGAAAAAAAAACGGCCAGACTGAAAAAGAAAGGAGAGATACTACCCTAAGCTTCATATCGAAAAGCTACCCACGCATGGACTGGACCCATGCATACACCGACGGTTCTGTAACAAACACTACACAGAACGGAGGGGCAGGAGCATTCCTGAACCTACCAAATGGCAGACAAATAACACTGTCATTCGCTACTGGTAAGTACACAAGCAATTTCAGAGCGGAGGCAGAGGCACTGAGGGCGGCAGTGGAAGAAATGGTAACACACAATGAAAAGGAAAGCCATATAGTCCTGCTTACAGATGCTCTCGCCGTAGTCACAGCGCTAAAAAGCCAGAAAAATACTGAGCTTAATGACTTAAGAGCAGCACTCTGCAAACTGTGCCAGCAGTCCGCACCAAAAAGGGTAGTGGTACAGTGGGTCCCATCACACTGCAACATCCAAGGCAACGAGGAGGCAGACAGACTGGCAAAAGAAGGTGCAAGACTACCACAAACAGATACTAGTATGACGTACGAAGAGTCAAAACGGCTTATCAAAGGCAGATACATGACCAAATGGGAAACCGAACACACTGGTTACACCAAAAACGATGCCTATTACCAGTTGAACCGAAAAGAGCAGGTCGTTGTCTTCAGACTTCGCACTGGCCACAATAGACTGAGGTACCACCTATTCAACAAATTGAAGACAGGTGGTACCGACGAATGCCCGTGCGGTACTGGTAAAATGACCGCTGAACATCTGCTGCAGAACTGCCCGACATACGAGGATCAGAGAGAGCAGACGTGGCCATCACCAGTGGAATTGCAAGACAAGCTCTATGGCAGTGGCGACAGCGTCAGGATGACCGCCGCTTTTTTCGAAAAAATAATGGTTACTGTCTGACTGCGTACGAAGAAGAAGAAGTAGAAGAAGGAACTAAGGATTGACCTACCATAGTCTAACTAAGGATGGACCTACCATAGTCTAACTAAGGATGGACCTACCACAGTCTAACTAAAGATGGACCTACCATAGTGGAACTAAGGATGGCCCTACCATAGTCTAACTAAGGATGGACCTACCACAGTCTAACTAAAGATGGACCTACCATAGTGGAACTAAGGATGGACCTACCATAGTCTAACTAAGGATGGACCTACCACAGTCTAACTAAGGATGGACCTACCATAGTGGAACTAAAGATGGACCTACCATAGTCTAACTAAGGATGGACCTACCATAGTCTAACTAAGGATGGACCTACCATAGTCTAACTAAGGATGGACCTACCATAGTCTAACTTAGGATGGACCTACCATAGTCCAACTAAGGATGGACCTACCACAGTCTAACTAAGGATGGACCTACCATAGTGGAACTAAGGATGGACCTACCATAGTCTAACTAAGGATGGACCTACCACAGTCTAACTAAAGATGGACCTACCATAGTGGAACTAAGGATGGACCTACCATAGTCTAACTAAGGATGGACCTACCACAGTCTAACTAAGGATGGACCTACCATAGTGGAACTAAAGATGGACCTACTATAGTTGTACTAAGGATGGACCTACCATAGTCTAACGAAGGATGGACCTACCACAGTCAAACTAAGGATTGACCTACCATAGTTGCAGGACATAGTCGGTCAGCCATTTCGTTATCCCAAAATGGAGAATGCAGATGATGGTGGCGAGAATAACACAGATGATGAACAGAACAATAAACTGGACGATGTAACCTGTAGATGTAAGAAGGAGGTTGGTGTGGGTGTACCACATTAGCCATACATACACAGACATACACATACACACATTCACACACACATACACAGACATACACACAGACATACACAGACATACACACACATATATAGACATACATACACAGACGTACACATACACACATTCACACACACATACACCGATAGTTTGTCCATCACAAGTGATGAAGACCACTCTCTTTGTTCGGCCGTGTGGACAGTCGTATCTCTTGCTGTGTCCGCTGAAATGGGTGACTTGCGCGGAGATTTGGATTAAAGTGAGGAAGAAACTGCGCCTTTTGTCAACCTCACTCATAGAGCCTAAGCTACCTTTTGCCAGTGGCAAGACATTCATCGAGACGACTGGAGATAGCATAGGATGCAGATTTTGCCTCAGGGTTACCACCGAAGCCTTTCCGTAAACATGTAACCCGCAGGGTAGAAAGGTGGGAAGGCATCTAACGCAGTTTGTCGTGCCTTTTCGATTACCACAAGAGGTCGTATGGACAACACTCAGCGTGTGAGTGAGTCTGGCATCTCTCCCCAGCTGTATTCAGTTCATTATAGTAGCATCTAAAATTCCCACACGCCAAATTCGTGAAGGTGAACCGGCAGAACTAACCCGTGAGATACGACACAGGTATAACTAGTTTAAGCGTAGCGCCATTCAGCCGGCGTCCAGACCAGGATAAACGGATGGAAGAAATCACAAAAAAAGAACGAAATAACAAGTCCAGACGGAAAACAACTCCACGTATCCGTGAACACAAGTGTAAGTCGTCGACTAGTGTGAATTCCAGGCAAATCCGTGTAGAGAAATGTAGAGAAATGTAGACTCGCAGCCAGTTACGGCGCCATCTTTGCCAGATATACATACACAGACATACACATACATACACACATGCATAGACATACATACACAGACATAAATACGCACATACAATATTCAATGTCAGCCAGAGTGGACACGGTCAGCCAGAGTGGTCACGGCCAGCCAGAGTGGGGACACGGTCAGCCAGAGTGGAGACACGGTCAGCCCCATAGTGAGGACACGGTCAGCCAGAGTTGACACGATCAGCCAGAGGGGACACGATCAGCCAGAGGGGACACAATCAGCCAGAGTGGACACGATCAGCCAGAGTGGGCACAGCCAGAGTGGACACGGTCAGCCAGAGTAGACACGGTCAGCCAGAGTGGACACAGCCAGAGTGGACACGATCAGCCAGAGTGGACACGGTCAGCCAGAGTGAATATGGTCAGCTACAGTGGACAAGGTCAGCCAGAGTGGAGACAGCCAGAGTGGAGACAGCCAGAGTGGACACGATCAGCCAGAGTGGATACGGTCAGCCAGAGTGGACATGGTCAGCCAGAGAGGACACAGCCAGAGTGGAGACAGCCAGAGTGGAGACAGCCAGAGTGGACACGGTCAGCCAGAGTGGACACGGTCAGCCAGAGTGGACACAGCCAGTGTGGACACGGTTAGCCAGAGTGGATACGGTCAGCCAGAGTGGACACAGCCAGAGTGGACACGGTCAGCCAAAGTGGACACAGCCAGAGTGGACACGATCAGCCAGAGTGGGGACACGATCAACTAGAATGGACACGGTCAGCCAGAGTGGACAAGATCAGCCAGAGTGGACACGGTCAGCCAGAGTGGACACGGTCAGCCAGAGTGGACACGGTCAGCCAGAGTGGACACGGTCAGAGTGGACACGGTCAGCCAGAGTGGACACAGCCAAAGTGGACACGGTCAGCCAGAGTGGACACAGCCAGAGTGGACACGTTCAGCCAGAGTGGACACAGCCAGAGCGGACACGGTCAGCCAGAGTCGACACGTTCATCCAGAGTGGACACGGTCAGCCAGAGTGGACACGATCAGCCAGAGTGGACACGGTCAGCCAGAGTGGACACGGTCAGAGTGGACACGCTCAGAGTGGACACAGCCAAATTGGACACGGTCAGCCAGAGTGGACACAGCCAGAGTGGACACGTTCAGCCAGAGTTGACACGGTCAGCCAGAGTGGACACGGTCAGCCAGCGTGGCATGTATCCAAGAAACGCACCTCAACAGCAACCATAAATACTCAATCAGAGGATACCAGACCTTCCTCCTGGATAGAGAAGGTCACAAAGGAGGGGTCCTGATACTGACCCGTAACTGCATACCGAGTAGCGGAGTATCTGTCAATCACACCGGACAAGCAGAAATTGTAGAAGTTGACATAATGGCTCAAGAGACGAAGCTCCGCATTTTCAACCTGTACGGACCACCAAACAAAGACCTATCGCCCTCGAGTTTGGACGTCAAAGACTCCAACTGCATAGTAGTTGGAGACTTCAACAGCCACTCGGAGAGATGGGGATACTCGGACACAGACAGCAGAGGTGACGAAGTGGAAGATTGGGAGATAGATACAAATCTCTATCTAATCAATAGGCCGGAGGATAGCCCTAGCTTCTATTCTATAACATGGCATACCACCTCTACTCCAGATTTGGCCTTCTCCACAGTGGACATTCACCATAAAATAGACCGCAAGGTGCGAAACCAATTGGCAGGTAGCGACCACAGGCCAATTAGGCTAGAAGTTGATATGGAAGTAGATCCACAGGAAACAAAACCGCTCCCACGTTGGAATTACAAACGAGCCGACTGGGACAGATTTGCAAGCCTGACAGATGAGCTGTGTGAAACCATCAACACACGGAACAACAAAATGAAGCCCATGGTGGAAAGCCTAAGCAAAGCAATAATGCAAGCTGCCACTGAAACCATCCCAAGAGGGGCAAGGAAAAATTATAAGCCCTATTGGAATGATGAATTACAGAAAGCGGAAGACGCAGTCACAAATGCTAGGAACATGGCAGAGCGAGAACAATCTATGGAGGCAAATATCGCCCTCAAAGCAACCACGGCGAAATATAAATACACTCTAAACCAAACAGCAAGAGAAAGCTGGAAAAACAAAACAGAAAGCCTCAACTTAGACAAAGAAGGGAACAAACTATGGAAGCTAGTCAGAGCCATGAATGACGAAACTCCATCAAACAAACAAATTACCATCAAGCAAGGCGAAAACTTGCTCACTGGAAAAAAAGCCGCAAACGTCTTTGTTGAACACTATGCCAGAGCGAACCACATAGATGTTCCTGCAGATAGACATACAGACATTAATAAAGAGCAAAAGGGGCACGACAACATCAATACGGCACCTGAAGAGCACATGATGGCAAAATTAACAATGCGCGAAATGGAAGAGGCTATGAGAACATTAAAGAAAAGGAAATCTCCCGGAAAAGACGGGAAAACAAACGAAATGCTGATGGGGCCGGGCCAAACAGCAAAGAGGAAACTGCTATCAGTCCTGAACCAAAGCTGGAAAAGGGGCATTGTACCGCAGGCATGGAAAGACGCAGTACTTGTGCCAGTACCAAAGAAAGGAAATGACAAAACAGATCCAAATGGATACAGGCCTATCAGCCTACTGAGATGTGTCGGCAAACTAATGGAACGTATGATAAACACCAGACTGATGTGGCATCTGGAAGAAAAACGAATACTAATTCCACAGCTAGCAGGCTTTAGACAGCACAGATCCACTGAGGACCAGGTCATCCGCATAGCCCAGGAAATAGAAGATGCCTACCAGGAGCAAAAGCACAGAGTAGCGGTTTGGGTGGACATGGAAAAGGCATTTGACAAAGTCTGGAAAGACGGACTTAGAGTCAAGCTACGAAGAAGTGAAGTTTGTGGGAAAATGTACAAATGGATCAACCACTACCTCAAAAACAGAACGGCCAGAGTGCAAGTACAAGGGCAGATGAGCAAAAAGGTGACACTTGAGCAGGGAGTACCCCAAGGGGGAGTACTGTCACCCACACTCTTCCTGGTATATATAAATGACATTACAGAGAATATACCAAGAAGAGTCCATAGCTCAATGTTTGCAGACGATCTGGCTATGTGGACCTCTGAAACGAATCTCACCATAGCAAGAAATCGGATGCAGCAGGCCCTAACATCGCTGGAAGAGTGGGCGAACTCATGGCTGGTCAAAATAAACGAGGAAAAAACGAAATGTACAATATTCTCGCTATCAATCAAACCCCAAAACACCAAATTAAGTTTAAACGGCAAATACCTGCATCCAAACGACAATCTCAACTACCTGGGAGTCACATTTGATCGGGGCATGACATGGAAAAGTCAGATCAAGAGAAACCGAATGAGAGCCAGAGAAAGAATGGCGATCATGAGGAAACTTGCTGGCACAAGCTGGGGAGCAGACGAAGTATACGAAAGAAACAGTACACTGGAAGAGTGAGACCAGTTCTCGAGTATGGCATTGCGGCATGGACAACAGCAGCAAAGGCGAACTTCGATAAAATTAGCAAACTCCAAAACCAAGCCATGAGAGTTATAACAGGAGGCATGAAGTCAACGCCAATTGTAGAACTTGAAAAGATTACAAAACTGCAATCCATGACCGACAGTAGAGACTGCAGAGCCCAGCAGCAAGCAGAGAAACTCCGAAGACTGACTGACATCCAATGCACAAGAGACTAAACAATTTGGGAAATGGGAAACTAAAGCGGATAAACTTTGCAGAAATAGCCAAAGCTAAGATGCACGAAGACCCAATGAACGCACTAACAACACCAAAGCCCATCCCTACTGTACGAAAACCTACCTGGAGGCAGCATATATTTACAGAGGTGGTAGAAAATATATCAGGTATTGGAAACAAAAACTGCTAGTCTGAAAAAGAAAGAAGAGCTACTACACTTAGTTACATAACGGAAAACTACCCAAGCATGGACTGGACACATGCATACACCGACGGTTCCGTAACAAATACAACACAGAACAGTGGGGCAGGAGCATTTCTGAACTTACCAAATGGCAGAAAAATAACACTGTCATTCGCTACTGGAAAATTCACAAGCAATTTCAGAGCGGAGGCAGAGGCACTGAGGGCGGCAGTGGAAGAAATGGTGACAGGTAAAAGGAATGAAAGCCATATAGTCCTGCTCACAGATGCTCTGGCCGTAGTCACATCACTAAAAAGCCAGAAAAATACTGAACTTAATGATTTAAGAGCAGTACTCTGTCAACTATGCCAGCAGTCCGCACCAAAAAGGGTAGTGGTACAGTGAGTTCCCTCTCACTGCACCATCCTAGGCAACGAGGAGGCAGACAGACTGGCAAAAGAAGGTGCAAAACTACCACAACCAGATACTAGTATGACAAACGAAGAGTTAAAACGGTTTATTAGAGCTAGATACATGACCAAATGGGAAACCGAACATACTGGCTACACCAAAAACGATGCCTATTACCAGTTGAACAGAAGAGAGCAGGTCGTGGTCTTCAAACTTCTCACTGACCACAATAGACTGAGGTACCACCTATTTAACAAATTGAAGATAGGTGGCACCGACGAATGCCCGTG
The DNA here is from genome assembly GCA_036924085.1 of Ariolimax columbianus. Classification (NCBI taxonomy): domain Eukaryota; kingdom Metazoa; phylum Mollusca; class Gastropoda; order Stylommatophora; family Arionidae; genus Ariolimax; species Ariolimax columbianus. The sequence continues at coordinate 72,182,883 of JAVGWX010000015.1, forward strand.
TGGTACCGGGAAAATGACCGCTGAGCATTTGCTGCAAATCTGCCCGACATACGAGGATCAGAGAGAGCAGATGTGGCCATCACTAGAAAAGCTCTATGGCAGTGTTGACAGCTTCAGGATGACCGCTGCCTTTTTCGAAAAAATAATGGTTGATGTCTGACTGCGTATGATGAAGAAGAAGAAAGAAGGTCAGCCAGAGTGGTCACGTTCAGCCAGAGTGGACACGGTGAGCCAGAGTGGACACGGTCAGCAAGAGTGGACACGGTCAGCCAGTGTGGACACAGCCAGCCAGAGTGGACACGGTCAGCCAGAGTGGACACGGTCAGCCAGAGTGGACATGGTCAGCATTATGAACCCATGATGGACTCAGCGACCCACTGCAACATGAACCCATGATGGACTCAGCGACCCACTGCAACATGAACCCATGATGGACTCCACGTAACCTCAGCAAGAGCTCCTCTGCTCCTCGAAAACGATAACCCTGTTGCAACCACCGAGGACTTAGTCTGCATGTCCGCAGGCAGTCCTCTAACGCACACTAGTCACGCCTTTTACCCGTAGTATGGTCCTGCCGGCTTCATTAAGGGAATCTTCTTATACATTAATATATGCTGTTCTGTCCTGTAGGCAAGAACTGTAGAAAGGGTCCTACAGAATGGAGCCGTTTCAGAGTTTAGAGAGCTTGGCATGAAGAACAGCTGTCGTGTGAGTTGTGTTACACCTGCCTGCACGGAATCAACTAATGTAACTCGATGATATCAAATAGATAAGGTTATTAGAATGATCTCTGACCCTGACAAAGTGTAAGCACACAGAACGTGAATCCATACCCCAGACAATGTATGCCACCTGGAATCCAGCGAATTTGATGCTCCCAACCTGGCAGGAAAAGAAGAAATGTGTTTACAGTATTCATTGATTGTGTTTATTCCTTCTTGAAACCTCTAGACAGCTCATTCGTTTTGCGAGGTCGTCATCTAATACTGTAAGACTAGCCTGAATGTGATCTATTGCTGCTGGGCTAACAAGTGTAGCCTGGACCATCTGCATGTAGCTAGTAGCCAAGTATCGGTGACGTGTGGCAGCTTTAGGCGTTTAGAGTTATCAAGTACTTACCTTATCAAAGATATCCTGGTCACTCGGACCAAAATAAGATATGTGTTAGAGTCCAGGTCTAGCTGAGTAGTTTACTTAAATAAAGAGTTACAACATGTGGCAGAGTCTAGGTTTAGCTGAGTAGTTTACTTAGATAAAGAGTTACAACATGTGGCAGAGTCTAGGTTTAGCTGAGTAGTTTACTTAGATAAAGAGTTACAACATGTGGCAGAGTCTAGGTTTAGCCGAGTAGTTTACTTAGATAAAGAGTTACAACATGTGGCAGAGTCTAGGTTTAGCTGAGTAGTTTACTTAGATAAAGAGTTACAACATGTGGCATAGTCTAGGTTTAGCCGAGTAGTTTACTTAGATAAAGAGTTACAACATGTGGCAGAGTCTAGGTTTAGCTGAGTAGTTTACTTAGATAAAGAGTTACAACATGTGGCAGAGTCTAGGTTTAGCTGAGTAGTTTACTTAGATAAAGAGTTACAACATGTGGCAGAGTCTAGGTTTAGCCGAGTAGTTTACTTAGATAAAGAGTTACAACATGTGGCAGAGTCTAGGTTTAGCTGAGTAGTTTACTTAGATAAAGAGTTACAACATGTGGCAGAGTCTAGGTTTAGCCGAGTAGTTTACTTAGATAAAGAGTTACAACATGTGGCAGAGTCTAGATTTAGCTGAGTAGTTTACTTAGATAAAGAGTTACACACGACTTCACACGGGAAATAACACAGTAAACACAAACCTGTCATAACACATAACATTATCATTTATTACTCGCTAAAACAAAACATTGTTATTGATTTACATAAATAAACATATAATATCAACAGAAAAAAGTAAAGTACATCTAAACTAACTAATCATTATTTATATATTAAACTACAACAGGAGGCGTTTAAGCACCAGCTTTTGATGTTTCCCCCAAACTACAACAGGAGGTCTTTAAGCACCAGCTTTTGATGTTTCCCCCAAACTACAACAGGAGGTGTTTAAGCACCAGCTTTTGATGTTTCCCCCAAACTACAACAGGAGGTGTTTAAGCACCAGCTTTTGATGTTTCCCCCAAACTACAACAGGAGGTGTTTAAGCACTAGCTTTTGATGTTTCCCCCAAACTACAACAGGAGGTGTTTAAGCACCAGCTTTTGATGTTTCCCCCAAACTACAACAGGAGGTGTTTAAGCACCAGCTTTTGATGTTTCCCCCAAACTACAACAGGAGGTGTTTAAGCACTAGCTTTTGATGTTTCCCCCAAACTACAACAGGAGGTGTTTAAGCACCAGCTTTTGATGTTTCCCCCAAACTACAACAAGAGGTGTTTAAGCACCAGCTTTTGATGTTTCCCCCAAACTACAACAGGAGGTGTTTAAGCACTAGCTTTTGATGTTTCCCCCAAACTACAACAGGAGGTGTTTAAGCACCAGCTTTTGATGTTTCCCCCAAACTACAACAGGAGGTGTTTAAGCACCAGCTTTTGATGTTTACCCCAAACTACAAAACCCAGGTTCTTGCCGTTGCACTATTCTTATCTGCACACCCAACACAATCACACACTCGTCCTCACGATCGGATGGCGTAGTCAGTCGTTCTGTGCATTCACATGTAATCAGATCACTTTCAATCAGGCAATCTGTGCATTCACATACTTTCGGTTCATAAAGTGTCCTACACATACGACATACATTCAGATCTCTTTCTGTTTACATGATGTCCAACATAAACACCTTTGGAGCGACTGGCCAAAACTCGAGGTGTATGCTGGTCCAGTCACCCTGCAAACTCACTTTCACTCTCAGACTACTGACAGCCTATGGGCTTTCCTCCCAGCCCGTCCGTGAGTTCATCTGTGCAGAGTATTTTTTAGTCTCAAACAACAACATGGCTGTCCAATGGTCCTGCTGGTTGTCTGTCTTAGCCATCACTCTAATTTGGAACTACTCCCAACTAATTGTTATTGGATGATTATCCACGAATTACTGTCACCAAGCCGCCTCTACGCCAATTCGGAATGTCAGAATGGGCAGCTCCAAACCCCCACCTAAGCTCTGAACAACAACCCCCCCCCCTCCCCTGTAACCCCCCCCCCCTTAATTACCAGACAAAGTATATCATCTAAATCTCTCGTTTCCTTTGTCGACCTAGTGCCGAGACGGTGATTGACCTTACACGGATTCAGGCTGCCTTTGTTCTTAGAGTCGCCAGCCCAATCTCCCCTGTCCTAAACGCCTATGCTCCAGCTGGAACTATCCGATACGTCATCTCGATGAAGTTTGGCGCCAGATTTCGGTGTTGTGAATGTGGGTCTCCTAGAGGGACTGTCAATGTTCTTCGGTCCATTGCTTTTTCTCTGCACCTCCTTCACCATTTTCGTCGCCACAAACCACAGCTGGAATTAGATTGTTGTTGAAGGTGAAAGCTCTTGGAATGTCATGTGTCTCACCTGCTGCAGCGTGGGTTAGATGGGACTGTAGGCGCGCAATCACGCACCTCTCCTGCCTGAAATATCACGGTTGATGACGTAGATGTTCCCAATTTGTTAGTCTTGATAAACGTTGAAACTCACATTCGCCAGGGATCATGTTATAGATGCAGCTACTCTTGTGGGCCGATACGTTAAGGAAGTACTAGACTATCGATACGTTAAGGAAGTACTAGACTATCGATACGTTAAGTAAGTACTAGACTATCGATACGTTAAGTAAGTACTAGACTATCGATACGTTAAGTAAGTACTGGACTATCGATACGTTAAGGAAGTACTAGACTATATGTGCATTAGTTATTAGGCCAACTGCCTCATTTAGTTCATTGAGCACAGGCATTTCTCAGCTCATCTGACGGTGCGAGAGACAGAAGCGTATTTGGCTGTAGTTCATTTCTCTGACGGTGCGAGAGACAGAAGCGTATTTGGCTGCAGTGCATTTCTCCGACTGAAAGACAGTTTATATATCTTGTATGACCTAGGATTCACCTGCCCATTCACACTCTACTGTGATGTACTTACGCACAAAGAAGCTGCACTATTTTTAGACGGCGGAGGAATATCAGTGTAGTCTCCCCTGTACATGGCGAAAAGGTTGGTCCTGTAATACAAATAACATGCATGTCAGGCTAGTGACGTCAGACAGTCTGTGACTATACCTTGTAACAACGTCATCCCCGTTCGGCTAAACACTTGAAGGCAGCTGGGATATAACCAATCACTGCATGGCAAGCCCCTCAACCAATCACTGCATGAAAGCAATCCACTCAACCAATCACTGCATAGAAACATGCCACTCAACCAATCAATGCATGGCAAGCCACTCGACCAATCACTGCATGGAAAAAAGCCACTCATCTAATCAATGTATGAAAGCAAGCCACTCGACCAATCACTGCATAGAAAAAAGCCACTCATCTAATCAATGTATGAAAGCAAGCCCCTCAACCAATCACTGCTTGAAAGCAAGACACACAACCAATCACTGCATGAAAGCAAGACTCACAACCAATCACTGCTTGAAAGCAAGACACACAACCAATCACTGCTTGAAAGCAAGACACACAACCAATCACTGCTTGAAAGCAAGACACACAACCAATCATTGCATGAAAGCAAGACACACAACCAATCACTGCTTGAAAGCAAGACACACAACCAATTCCAAATCGGCACACTATCATCTAACGATGCACCACTTGACCACAGACCACCCGACCTATCGCTGGCACACGACCATACAATCTGTTACATGAAACAAACATCTCCTCAACTGGTATCCATCAAGAGAAGGTTCACCTTCTCTACTCTCATTAAAAATGTTTTCTATTGTTGGACATCTCTTTGGCCGTAAACCAGTGCCCTAAGGACTACAAGCAAGGAGCCAATGTGGCACAATGGTTGGTGCACTGCCTTCACAGCCCAGCGAACAGAGTTTGGTCTCCGGTTGATGAGGGATTTTTACAATGGCATGACTCCTGGAGTCGACCCAGCCTCCACATTTGTGTGCCAGAATAATAAGAGAAAGTAAAGGCGGTTAGCGTGAGGTTGACCACGGGACCCTATGCTAATGTGCCGTTGGTCAAGAAAAGTGTGGGCCTAACACCGTAAGCCTAAGATGGCGGACAGGCGTGTCAAATTGAAGTTTACTTTAAGGTTCTGCAAACAGTCACAGGACACCAGTTAGCCTTCAGTTCACTTCACGTGATATCTCTACAACGAAGGTCGGCTGGTCAGTTCAGGTGTCATCTCTACAACGAAGGTCGGCTGGTCAGTTAAGGTGTCATCTCTACAACGAAGGTAGGCTGGTCAGTTCAGGTGCCATCTCTACAACGAAGGTCGGCTGGTCAGTTCAGGTGCCATCTCTACAACGAAGGTCGGCTGGTCAAGTTCAGGTGCCATCTTTACAACGAAAGTCGGCTGGTCAGTTCAGGTACCATCTCTACAACGAAGGTCGGCTGGTCAGTTCAGGTGCCATCTCTACAACAAAGGTCGGCTGGTCAGTTCAGGTGCCATCTCCTAAATAAAGGCCGGCTGGTCAGTTCAGGTGCCATCTCCCAAATAAAGGCCGGCTGGTCAGTTCAGGTGCCATCTCCCAAATAAAGGCCGGCTGGTCAGTTCAGGTGCCATCTCCTAAATAAAGGCCGGCTGGTCAGTTCAGGTGCCATCTCCTAAAAAAAGACCGGCTGGTCAGTTCAGGTGCCATCTCCCAAATAAAGGCCGGCTGGTCAGTTCAGGTGCCATCTCCCAAATAAAGGTCGGCTGGTCAGTTCAAGTGCCATCTCCACATCGAAAGGTCACCTCCAATGGACGTGCTGTTGTTCTGATGGTACAATCTTGCTGACTGACCAGCCCATCTTCTGATGTTTCCGACTACTTGCTTGCCTCTTGATCGAGCTTTAGATTGTATTAAGATCAACTAACCAATCCAACAGCTCAGCTAGGCACTGCTGGTCATTGACAGGCCGCCGAACTAAGACCATGATCTTAAACATCAGCACGCAATCTCTGTTCCTCTCTGTTTATCTGTTGTGTGTTGTGTGTTGTGTTTTGTGTGATGTGTATGTGTATATATATATATATATATATGTATACAGATAAGTATACATGATACGTCTCCATCCCCACCCACCTCTATCGACATACCCCTCCATCTACATCCACATCGCTTCCACGTCCACTTTCATCCACACCAACATCCATCCACACCCACCTCCACTCACACAACATCCACACCCCCCTCCATCCACATGCACCTCGATCTAAACCACATCCTCACCCACCTCCAACCTCCCCAACCTCGATCCACACCACATCCTCACCCACCTCCAACCTCCCCAACCTCCATCCACACCACATCCTCACCCACCTCCAACCTACCCAACCTCCATCCACACCCACCTCCAACCTCCCCAACCTTCATCCACACCACATCCACACCCACCTCCAACCTCCCCAACCTCCATCCACACCACATCCTCACCCACCTCCAACCTCCCCAACCTCCATCCACACCCACCTCCAACCTCCCCAACCTTCATCCACACCACATCCACACCCACCTCTAACCTCCCCAACCTCCATCCACACCACATCCTCACCCACCTCCAACCTCCCCAACCTCCATCCACACCACATCCTCACCCACCTCCAACCTCCCCAACCTCCATCCACACCCACCTCCAACATCCCCAACCTCCATCCACACCACATCCACACCCACCTCCAACCTCTCCAACCTCCATCCACACCCACCTCCAACCTCCCCAACCTCCATCCACACCACATCCACACCCACCTCCAACCTCCCCAACCTCCATCCACACCCACCTCCAACCTCCCCAACCTCCATCCACACCCACCTCCAACCTCCCCAACCTCCATCCACACCCACCTCCAACCTCCATCCACACCTGTAGCCCGACCTACCTAAACGAGGTCATCATGTGTAAAATACTGAGAACGGTGATGGTGCAAGCCACAGCTGTAGACACGATGATGGACACTGAGAGACAGAAAGGTAGGGAGGGTACATAGTTAGTAACATCAACAACATCATCAGTAACATCACCAGTAGCATCAACAACATCACCAGTAACAAGAAGAACCCTATCAACATCACAAACATTCTGGCAACAGCCACGTCATTTAACAACTGATGTTTGAAAGTTATACGAGGGAAAGTCAGTATATAGGTCACACGTGGCTATTTAACTGACGTAATAAGATACAAACTTGAGACCATCTAAGGTGTACACGGATAACGCTAGCGCTGACAATCGTCTCCGCCACGTTCCTCATTCCTCTACTGCCAAGATGGTATGTCAGTGCACCAAACAGGTGGGCATCGCTTAGGGCTAAATCTTGTCTGTCAGTGCACCAAACAGCTAATTGTAAACTTTGTTAGAAACGGGCGCCATTTTGTTTCTGAGTTGTGCATGTGCATGCGATAATTAGCTTCTGCTACTATAGCACCACAAAGATGGCTGTTGCTGCCTCCTAATGACATTTTTAGAAACTAGCACCCACAAAGATGGCTGTTGCTGCCTCCTAATGACACCTTTAGAAACTAGCACCCACAAAGATGGCTGTTGTTGCCTCCTAATGACACCTTTAGAAACTAGCACCCACAAAGATGGCTGCTGCTGCCACCTAATTACACCTTTGAAAGCTAACAACCACAAAGATGGCTGTTGCTGCCTCCTAATGACACATTTTGAAGCTAGCAACCACAAAGATAGCTGTTACTGCCTCCTAATGACAACTTTAGAAACTAGCAACGACATTTTTCAGCTATCCCATATTAGTTTGTGATCTACTTACTGACTTATCCCCGTATATCCATCAAGTTATAAAAACTTGAATGTGAGAAGAGATATTTGTGGCAAAATTATCCCTGACACCCACAGAGCCTAAAGGTAGTGTCAGTGTTCAACTGTCATAATTCAGTTTCGTGCCACACCCACCTTTAAATATGTAGGTGGCTGAGTAGACAAATAGGAGGCCATTCCGGTACAAGCTCGCACCAGCCGGGTCTTGTGGATTCTCCGACCAACCAATGCTGTCCAACGACTTGCCCAACGCGCTCAGGATGAAGTTGGAGAGGTAAACAAAGAAGGAGAGAAACTCAATAGAGATCTGTAACAGATATGACATTTGACATACATAGCATGTCATCATACAGCGTGCATCCTGACATCTCCTAGCCATCTGCTATCCATTTGCTAGCCACCCGGAAGACATCTGCTATCCATCTACTAACCATCTGCTAACCATCTGCTAACCATCTGCTAGACATAACAGTAAGCTGCACCAGTCCTCAACATGTAACACAGACAATCTTCAAATAAGTTATCACACATCACAAACACTGCTAATGTTCATAAAGGCCTAGGTCACAAATACCTCAAATCAAATACCTTTTTATGCCACATAGATCACATATTTACATAAGATCACAAATGTCACCTTGGCCATGAAATAAATCTTTGGTTATAAGGTTCTCACGTAAAGTGAACAGTGATTTAAAGTGTACTCAGATACAATTAACGTACACACACATTGACTCCTAAACTAAAGTACACGCAGATACACCTGACACTGACAGTACTCACCACACAGATACACCTGACACTGACAGTACTCGCCACACAGATACAGCTGACACGAACAGTACTCATCACAGATACACCTGACACTGACAGTACTCACCACACAGATAAATCTGACACTGACAGTACTCACCACACATATACACCTGACACTGACAGTACTCACCACACACATATACCTGACACTGACAGTACTCACAACACACATACACCTGACACTGACAGTACTCACCACACACATGCACCTGACACTGACAGTACTCACCACACACATGCACCTGACACTGACAGTACTCACCACACACATGCACCTGACACTGACATTACTCACCACACAGATACACCTGACACTGACAGTACTCACCACACAGACACACCTGACACTGACAGTACTCACCACACAGATACACCTGACACTGACAGTACTCACCACATAGACAACACTTGCTCCGATGAACATGACAGATATGAACCTGGACGGGAACCTGAATCCTGGCCAAGAGAAGGTCTCTGGTTGGTTAATCATGATTCCAGCAACAGGTGATTGGTTGAACAGTGAGGTGAATGTTTCATGGTGTGGGTCTAGTGATGTGAATGGTTCACTGTGTTGGTCTAGTGAGCTGAATGTTTCATGGTGTGGGTCTAGTTAGGTGAATGGTTCATTGTGTGGGTCTAGTAAGGTGAATGTTTCATTGTATGAGTCTAGTGAGGTGAATGTTTCATTGTGTGGGTCTAGAGAGGTGAATGTTTCATTGTGTGCGTGGGTCTAGTGAGGTGAATGTTTCATTTTGTTCGTCTAGTGAGGTGAATGTTTCATTTTGTGGGTGGGTCTAGTGAGGTAAATGTTTCATTGTGTGGGTCTAGTTAGGTGAATGTTTCATTGTGTGGGTGGGTCTAGTGAGGCGAATGTTGCATTGTGTGGGTCGGTCTAGTGAGGTGAATGTTTCATTGTGTGGGTCTAGTTAGGTGAATGTTTCATTGTGTGGGTGGGTCTAGTGAGGTGAATGTTTCATTGTGTGGGTCTAGTTAGGTGAATGTTTCATTGTGTGGGTGGGTCTAGTGAGGTGAATGTTTCATTGTGTGGGTATAGCGAGGTGAATTTTTCATTGTGTAGGTCTAGTGAGGTGAATGTTTCATTGTGTGGGTGGGTCTAGTTAGGTGAATGTTTCATTGTGTTGCTCTAGTTAGGTGAATGTTTCATTGTGTGGGTCTAGTAAGGTGAATGTTTCATTAAATGAGTCTAGTGAGGTGATTGTTTCATTGTGTGGGTCTAGAGAGGTGAATGTTTCATTGTGTGGGTGGGTCTAGTGAGGTGAATGTTTCATTGTGTGGGAGGGTCTATTTAGGTGAATGTTTCATTGTGTGGGTGGGTCTAGTGAGGTGAATGTTTCATTTTGTTTGTCTAGTTAGGTGAATGTTTCATTGTGTGGGTCTAGTGAGGTGAATGTTTCATTGTGTGGGTGGGTCTAGTGAGGTGAATGTTTCATAGTGTTGGTCTAGTGAGGTGAATGATTCATTTTGTCCGACTAGTTAGGTGAATGTTTCCTTGTGTCCGTCTAGTGAGGTGAATGTTTCATTGTGTCCGTCTAGTGAGGTGAATGATTCATTGTTTAGGTTTAGCAAAGTGAATGTTCCATTGTGTGGGTATAGCGAAGTGAATTTTTCATTGTTTAGGTTTAGCAAAGTGAATGTTCCATTGTGTGGGTATAGCGAAGGGAATGTTTCATTGTGTGGGTATAGCGAAGTGAATGTTTCATTGTGTGGGTATAGCGAAGTGAATATTTCATTGTGTGGGGATAGCGAAGTGAATGTTTCATTGTGTGGGTCTAGCAAAGTGAATATTTCATTGTGTGGGTATAGTGAAGTGAATGTTTCATTGTGTGGGTATAGCGAAGTGAATGTTTCATTGTGTGGGTATAGCGAAGTGAATGGTTCATCGTTTGAGTATAGCGAAGTGAATGTTTCATCGTGTGGGTATAGCGAAGTTAATGTTTCATTGTGTTGGTATAGTGAAGTGAATGTTTTATTGTGTGGGTATAGCCAAGTGAATGTTTCATTGTGTGGGTATAGTGAAGTGAATGTTTCATTATGTGGGTATAGTGAAGTGAATGTTTCATCTTGTGGATATAGCATAGTGAATGTTTCATTGTGTGGGTATAGTGAAGTGAATGTTTCATCGTGTGGGTCTAGCGAAGTGAATGTTTCATTTGTGTGGGTGTAGCGAAGTGAATGTTTCAGTGTGTGGGTATAGCGAAGTGAATGTTTCATCATGTGGGTATAACGAAGTGAATTTTTTATTGTGTGGGTATAGCAAAGTGAATCTTTCATCGTGTGGTTATAGTGAAGTGAATGTTTTATTGTGTGGGTATAGCGAAGTGAATGTTTTATTGTGTGGGTATAGCAAAGTGAATGTTTCATTGTGTGGGTATAGCGAAGTGAATGTTTCATCGTGTGGGTATAGCGAAGTGAATGTTTCATCGTGTGGGTATAGTGAAGTGAATTTTTCATTGTGTGGGTATAGCGAAGTTAATGTTCCATTGTGTGGGTATAGCGAAGTGAATGTTTCATCGTGTGGGTATAGCGAAATGAATGTTTCATCTTGTGGGTATAGCGAAGTGAATGTTTCATTGTGTGGGTATAGCGAATTGAATGTTTCATCGTGTGGGTATAGCGAAGTGAATGTTTCATTGTGTGGGTATAGCGAAGTGAATGTTTCATCATGTGGTCTCGATTTAAAGAGAAGTCAATAGCTTCCAAATGTGGCTTAGTTCTGTCCATTACAATTATATGGCAGCTTTTAGCACGGACATGAGGGAGAAGCACCCTGAATTGATATACACGTTTAGCTATTTGAAAACTATTCAACTATCTGGTCTAAAGTTGACATTTAGACTGACCTGGCTGTGGATGGTATATCCAGTTCTTAGCTAGGTCCAAGATGGCAGCCTTAACCTTGTTCAGTGCGCCTTGTGGTTCTCTACATTGGTATCAAACATGGACAGTTATTAGTGTCACACATGGACAGTTATTGGTGTCAGAGACAGTTATCGATGGTGTAACAGTTCCAGCCCGATCATGAGCGTTTAGGGCAGGGGTAATGTGGTCGGCGACTCTGAGAACAAAGGTACCTGAATGTGTGCTAAGGTCACTCACCGTCTCGATACTAAGTCAACAGGGGAAAACGGGGTTGGGGGAAAGAATGTGTTTACAGATAAGAGGCTAGGTGCTGACCACTGGCGTTCCGATTTGGGTAGCGTAGGATGAGTGACAGACAAGAGGCATCCCCCAGAGCCATCCCCCAGAGATCCATTGGACAGCTCTGATACTGCTTGAGACTATATATTACTAGACAAAGCTTAGCTCAACGAGACTGGCCAGAGAGAGAGAGAGAGAGAGAGAGAGAGAGAGAGAGAGAGAGAGAGAGAGAGAGAATTTAGCTAGGAGTCTGTTTAGCTCATCGACTTCATAGAAGAGTGATTGATAGGCTGTTTTTACAAATGTGAGAACATGGTAGCTGAACCAGCGTATGCCTTCGAATCTTGGTCAGTCACTCTATAAGGTGTGTGTTGGGCGCCCTGTGTCTAAGACAGATCTAGATTAATGTGTGGTGTGTGTAGATACCGAGGGGACGATGTATGTACCAGAGCGTGGGTATACGAAGATCGATTGAGTGTGTGATCATATGTGAGTATGTTGAATATCTTGAATGTATTATGTCCAGATCTGAGGGGATCTGAGTGTCACAGAATACAAACGTGAGGACGAGTTTTTGAGAGAGTGTTGAGGGTGCAGATAAGGGGAGGGCAGTGTGCGGCTAGAACTGGGTTGGATTAGTTGGGAGCAACATCAATAGCTTATCCTTATAAACTCCGAGTATCTATTTAGATAAGATTGTATTTCTTGTATTGTTTGTAATCACATTGCACTCATGTGTATAGTTGTTGTAAGAGTATGATATAATAAATCTGCCACCTGCTGCGTGCTATGTTATTTGCTGTGTGTGGTCGTGAATGATGTGGATGAGTGTGGTAACATTATAGATCGTGGAAACCTGGACCCTGCTACAATGCCAGAGACAGTTACTGAAGTCAGACATGGACAGTTATTGGTGTCAGACATGGACAGTTACTGAAGTCAGACATGGACAGTTACTGAAGTCAGACATGGACAGTTATTGGTGTCATACATTGAGTTTTATTGCACTAAAAATGTGACTTAGACACAAAGTGTCCATGAATAATTTTTGTTACGTGAACGTAGTGTACTTATTTTATGAAAACTGAAATGCTGTGAGTACACGCAGACATACACAGCCAACAGTTTCTGCATGGTCTGATAGTTATGGTGGGTTGGAGTTGTGTCAGATTATCCGATTGTTAGCGAGCATGTTTCGGTTGTCGCCCTTCTGTCCCTGGTATCTAGCACCAATACATGATTACTGTCTTGTAATATATTTAGTGCCTGACTTGTATTCCCCATCTGCCATTTTATTGTTCTCATGACTCGTGCCTGTAGGCTGTGGGGGTGTTACATTTGATCTGTCTAAACTGTCGGTCTGTCTCTGTTTACGTCTATCTATCTGTCCTCGTACCTAATCAAACTCTATCAATGTATGTCTATCTATCTGTCCTCGTATCTAATGAAACTATCTCAATGTATATCTATCTATCTGTCCTCGTATCTAATCAAACTCTCTCAATGTATATCTATCTATCTGTCCTCGTATCTAATCAAACTCTCTCAATGTATATCTATCTATCTGTCCTCGTATCTAATCAAACTCTCTCAATGTATATCTATCTATTGTAAATGTAATCCATCTGTATGTTTATCTGTCCTTATATTGATTTCTTTTATTTCTTCTTTCCTTCTGTTTCTGGTGTTTATCCTGAAAAGGACGGTGTGTCGTAGTTTACAGCCAGGCTGCGATACTGCGCATTTCTGTTATCACATTTATTATTGCCAAAGTTAAGTTATTGTTGTTATTGTTGTTATTGTTGTTGTTGTTATTATTGTTGTTGTTGTTGTTGTTATTATTGTTGTTGTTGTTGTTATTATTGTTGTTGTTGTTATTGGTGTTGTTGTTATTATTGTTGTTGTTGTTGTTGTTATTATTGTTGTTGTTGTTGTTGTTGTTATTATTGTTGTTGTTGTTGTTGTTGTTGTTATTATTGTTGTTGTTGTTGTTATTGGTGTTGTTGTTGTTGTTGTTGTTGTTATTGTTGTTGTTGTTATTATTGTTGTTGTTGTTGTTGTTGTTATTGTTGTTGTTGTTATTATTGTTGTTGTTATTATTGTTGTTGTTGTTGTTGTTGTTGTTATTATTGTTGTTGTTGTTGTTGTTGTTGTTATTATTGTTGTTGTTGTTGTTGTTGTTGTTGTTATTGTTGTTGTTGTTATTATTGTTGTTGTTGTTGTTGTTATTATTGTTGTTGTTGTTGTTGTTGTTATTATTGTTGTTGTTGTTGTTATTATTGTTGTTGTTGTTGTTGTTATTGTTGTTGTTGTTATTATTGTTGTTGTTGTTGTTGTTATTATTGTTGTTGTTGTTGTTGTTATTATTGTTGTTGTTGTTGTTGTTGTTGTTGTTGTTATTATTGTTGTTGTTGTTGTTGTTGTTATTGTTGTTGTTGTTGTTATTATTGTTGTTGTTGTTGTTGTTATTGTTGTTGTTGTTATTATTGTTGTTGTTGTTGTTGTTATTATTGTTGTTGTTGTTGTTGTTGTTATTGTTGTTGTTGTTGTTGTTGTTATTGTTGTTGTTGTTATTATTGTTGTTGTTGTTGTTGTTATTATTGTTGTTGTTGTTGTTATTATTGTTGTTGTTGTTATTGGTGTTGTTGTTATTATTGTTGTTGTTGTTGTTGTTATTATTGTTGTTGTTGTTGTTATTATTGTTGTTGTTGTTGTTATTATTGTTGTTGTTGTTGTTGTTGTTATTGGTGTTGTTGTTGTTGTTGTTATTGTTGTTGTTGTTATTATTGTTGTTGTTGTTGTTGTTGTTATTGTTGTTGTTGTTATTATTGTTGTTGTTGTTGTTGTTATTATTGTTGTTGTTGTTGTTGTTGTTATTATTGTTGTTGTTGTTGTTGTTGTTGTTATTGTTGTTGTTGTTATTATTGTTGTTGTTGTTGTTGTTGTTATTATTGTTGTTGTTGTTGTTATTATTGTTGTTGTTGTTGTTGTTGTTATTGGTGTTGTTGTTGTTGTTGTTGTTGTTGTTGTTGTCGAATGCCATAATGAGTACGTTAACTCTTTTGTGCGCCCTGAACAAAACCTTGTGTGGCGGGTTGTCGTAGCTTTGCTAACATCCCTAGCGTTCAGTGAAGGTGAGCCGGAGTTCTCCACGCGGTTTTGCTATGATTGGCTCTATCTGCACGTCGTTCGGTACTACGGAGATTACGTCGTTCTTTCACCTCGTTAGCCAGGCTGCCATGAAAAGAGCCCGTATCCAGTGAGGGCTACTAGGAAGTTGAGGTGAGGGTTTTGGTCAGTCTGTTGTGCCTGACCCTGACTAACATGTCTAACCAGTATGTTCTGCCTGACCCTGACTAACATGTCTGACCAGTATGTTCTGCCTGACCCTGACCCTGACTAACATGTCTGACCAGACTTTAGTCTTCCTTCCCGTTAAAGTTAAGTAGACCTCAGGAAGGAGGTTATTCTAAAATCAACCATTGACTTGTTAAAGATGGAGGGAGTTGGAACAAGAGTGGAGGTTTATGTTGACCAGAGGGATGGTGTAACTGATGGACAGCGAAACTAGGCCAACTGGTTTCCAGTCTGTATACGACGGTCTCACGTCGTGACAAGTTCAGGTAGATAATGACACGTTTATTGGTTGAGTATGGCTGAACCAAGAGAAGACGGGGGATCTATTTTTGCACAAGCCCGGCTGTAATTGTAATTTAAGGGTTCATTACTTTGCACATAAAGTGGGTCAGGGGAAACCTAGTGACTAGGGATTGAATATGATTAGGCACAGGTCGCGAAAACGTCCACAAGATTGTCCATGTTGTGGGATTATTTGAGAGACGTGCTTGGTTGCTAGGTAACCCAGTAAAGAGGAGCAGTTTAGAGAGTAAGATCCAAGAGGATGCATTCCAAGACTCTGGGCAGACTTAACACTGTAGGGACAGAACCGGAATCTCGTGCTGATGGTCGACTGTCTTATCGTCTGTAAACTCTGACAAACAAACCAGCCGGAAAATCTGATATGACTCTAAGCTTAACTCTTTTTTTGTGTTTGATAGGTGCAGGTAATTTCGTATTGTCAGACCTCCGTTCTCGAAGATGAGAACAGCGATGTCTCATTGTCTCTGGAAGAGCTAGGAAACGTCACATTGATACGAATATTTCAGATGACCAAAGGCCGTAAGACGAGCGAGGAGCAGAGGTCCAAGCAAAACAACCAGTTCGACATAAATTGTGTTCAAATGAAGAAATCGATTAGACTGACAGAGATAAGAACCGGCGTAATCAATGTGCACAAAGGCAACCAGCTGTGTTAAGTACATGAATGCCTTGATTTATAAAGACAACATAAACATAGACGGTATGATAACGTTCGTTTGTGTGTTATTGATAAGATCTTCCTTGGAAGCCACACCCTTGCACAACTTTCACACGCGCCCTCATGGTAAAGCCCTTCCATTGCACTTTGGTTAAGCTAGCTTCTGAGGGCGCACAAACCTAGCATAGGTACATATAGATGCACACATGCATCCAAGCACTGGTTTATGCGTCCTGATATCGCCCAATTGACTACGGTCTGGGGTGGAAAATGGCGCGCCTCCGCCAGTAGAAACTAGTGAGGCAAACATCTAAGCAAAAAAAAATATATATATATACACACACACATACACATACATACATACACACACACATACACACATACATACACACATACACACACACATACACACATACATACACATATACACACACACATACACACATACATACACACATACACACACACATACACACATACATACACACACATACACACATACACACACATATACACACATACATACATACACACACATACACACACACGTACACACACACATACACACATACACACACATACATACACACACACATACACACACATACACACATATATAGATCTCAACTCAGCACACCAATGTTAACACCCCACTAGTCACGTATTGACTGTTTCTCTAACATGATATGTTGAGTCGATTGTCTGTTCTATAATCTCTGTCTCACTTCATTAAGGCTGTTAATTTATGTTGTCTTTTACCACGCTGCAGGCCGCTGACTGCGCCATGCTCGTGACGCTGTAAAAAAAATAATTTTTAAATTGTTTTCCTTTAAGTACGGAGACCCAACCGATAGCCATTTTTATATTGCTGGATTCGTCACGTATATATCTATCTACACACGCTGTTTGTCGGTAAAAGTATCGCATGTTAGATAATAAATGACTTTTGAACATTTTTTTTTTTTCGCCGATTGGAGCTGGCCGACTTTAGCACGCCATGGTCGAGTGCTAGCCGACACATTAGGCCTACAAAAACGGTGTACGGAAAAAAATATTTTTGTTGTTGTACGGAGTCACTCCCAACAGCCATTTTTTACTGCTGAATACATGCTCCATATATACACGATATTTTGCCGGTTAAAGTATCGTATGTTCGATTACAAATGGCTTCTGAACAGTTTTAATTTTGTATATGCAGTTTGGAGCAAGCCGACTTTTTGCGAAAGGGGAAGTAGGTTGTTGGGAAAGATCTTTATCGAGTAGATCTGTTTATTTTGTTTGTTTAAATGAAAGAACTACACTTGAATTGGAAACACGGTTGTGTCGATATTATAAACACAGTATCGATTCTTTGTTATGGTTTCCATGGTTTTCTATCAGAGAGACTAGGCCTAGCCGGGAAAGTTCAAATATTTAATTTTTTTCAAAAAATTTCACAATCATCTTCTTGTATCTCAGAAACTAACAAACACACAACAACAACAATATCATCAACGAGTTCTTTATTCAATTGTGTCTCTAAACACAAGAAAATCATATTTATTGACCAACAAACAGAACAGTTACAATTTTTGAAAGTTGCAAAATTGAAAAATTTGAAAAACTTTCAAAAATTCAATGCGGAGTGCTTAAGGTTCTTTACCTCTGTGAGAGTACCCGCTAGTGTAGCTGTACTTCATCAGGTGGGTCCCATGTTTCTAAGTCAAGGACACGCACTTGGGGAATAAGATGTGACCAAGATTGTCTAGTCAGAGAGAGAGAGCGACAGAGAGGTGAAAGAGAAAGCGAGAGAGGTGAGTTGTCTGGGGTACGAAGGAGTCACATAAACCTGCCACAAAAATATGGGACACAGACAATACAAATGACGAGAGTATTAATGTAATAGCTGATAATAATGGTATGATGGAGGTGACGATTACGGAGATGAAGAAGACATTGAGGAAGACATTTAGGAAGTCAAGAGGAAGACATTGAGGAAGTCAAGAGGAAGACATTGAGGAAGTCAAGAGGAAGACATTGAGGAAGTCAAGAGGAAGACATTGAGGAAGTCAAGAGGAAGACATTGAGGAAGTCAAGAGGAAGACATTGAGGAAGTCAAGAGGAAGACATTGAGGAAGTCAAGAGGAAGACATTGAGGAAGTCAAGAGGAAGACATTGAGGAAGTCAAGAGGAAGACATTGAGGAAGTCAAGAGGAAGACATTGAGGAAGTCAAGAGGAAGACATTGAGGAAGTCAAGAGGAAGACATTGAGGAAGTCCAGAGGAAGACACTGAGGAAGTCAAGAGGAAGACATTGAGGAAGTCAAGAGGAAGACATTGAGGAAGTCAATAGGAAGACATTGAGGAAGTCAAGAGGAAGACATTGAGGAAGTCAAGAGGAAGACATTGAGGAAGTCAAGAGGAAGACATTGAGGAAGTCAAGAGGAAGACGTTGAGGAAGTCAAGAGGAAGACATTGAGGAAGTCAAGAGGAAGACATTGAGGAAGTCAAGAGGAAGACATTGAGGAAGTCAAGAGGAAGACATTGAGGAAGTCAAGAGGAAGACATTGAGGAAGTCAAGAGGAAGACGTTGAGGAAGTCCAGAGGAAGACATTGAGGAAGTCAAGAGGAAGACATTGAGGAAGTCAAGAGGAAGACATTGAGGAAGTCAAGAGGAAGACATTGAGGAAGTCAAGAGGAAGACGTTGAGGAAGTCAAGAGGAAGACATTGAGGAAGTCAAGAGGAAGACATTGAGGAAGTCAAGAGAAAGACATTGAGGAAGTCAAGAGGAAGACATTGAGGAAGTCAAGAGGAAGACGTTGAGGAAGTCCAGAGGAAGACATTGAGGAAGTCAAGAGGAAGACATTGAGGAAGTCAAGAGGAAGACATTGAGGAAGTCAAGAGGAAGACATTGAGGAAGTCAAGAGGAAGACGTTGAGGAAGACGACGGAGATGATGTAATTAAAATGATGAAGAACATTTACTGTATAATTTCCGGTTTCCTGAGAAGTCTGCTCACGTGTATGCCCTGGAACGATGCTTTGATCTCCTCCACACTCTCGCTGTAAGGATCCTCTGGCGACGAGGACCTCAAGAACGTCCTCTTGTAGCAAGCAGTACCAAACCGCAGAGGGAGGGACACACTCAGGTATCCCAGGCACCCTAAGCTGGGTAAGGCTCTGATAACCACAAGGGATCTGTCTTGCTGCGAACAGATACAAGTCAGTGATACATAACTAGGAGTCGTTGTCTAGTCTCTGCTGGTGTCTAGTCTCTGCTGGTGTCTAGATGTGCTGGTGTCTAGATGTGCTGGTGTCTAGTCTCTGCTGGTGTCTAGTCTCTGCTGGTGTCTAGATGTGCTGGTGTCTAGATGTGCTGGTGTCTAGATGTGCTGGTGTCTAGTCTCTGCTGGTGTCTAGTCTCTGCTGGTGTCTAGTCTCTGCTGGTGTCTAGATGTGCTGGTGTCTAGATGTGCTGGTGTCTAGTCTCTGCTGGTGTCTAGTCTCTGCTGGTGTCTAGATGTGCTGGTGTCTAGATGTGCTGGTGTCTAGTCTCTGCTGGTGTCTAGTCTCTGCTGGTGTCTAGATGTGCTGGTGTCTAGATGTGCTGGTGTCTAGATGTGCTGGTGTCTAGTCTCTGCTGGTGTCTAGTCTCTGCTGGTGTCTAGTCTCTGCTGGTGTCTAGATGTGCTGGTGTCTAGATGTGCTGGTGTCTAGTCTCTGCTGGTGTCTAGTCTCTGCTGGTGTCTAGATGTGCTGGTGTCTAGATGTGCTGGTGTCTAGTCTCTGCTGGTGTCTAGTCTCTGCTGGTGTCTAGATGTGCTGGTGTCTAGATGTGCTGGTGTCTAGTCTCTGCTGGTGTCTAGTCTCTGCTGGTGTCTAGATGTGCTGGTGTCTAGATGTGCTGGTGTCTAGATGTGCTGGTGTCTAGTCTCTGCTGGTGTCTAGTCTCTGCTGGTGTCTAGTCTCTGCTGGTGTCTAGATGTGCTGGTGTCTAGATGTGCTGGTGTCTAGTCTCTGCTGGTGTCTAGTCTCTGCTGGTGTCTAGATGTGCTGGTGTCTAGATGTGCTGGTGTCTAGTCTCTGCTGGTGTCTAGTCTCTGCTGGTGTCTAGATGTGCTGGTGTCTAGATGTGCTGGTGTCTAGATGTGCTGGTGTCTAGTCTCTGCTGGTGTCTAGTCTTTGCTGGTGTCTAGTCTCTGCTGCTGTCTAGATGTGCTGGTGTCTAGATGTGCTGGTGTCTAGATGTGCTAGTGTCTAGATGTGCTGGTGTCTAGATGTGCTGGTGTCTAGTCTCTGCTGGTGTCTAGTCTCTGCTGGTGTCTAGATGTGCTGGTGTCTAGATGTGCTGGTGTCTAGATGTGCTGGTGTCTAGTCTCTGCTGGTGTCTAGTCTCTGCTGGTGTCTAGATGTGCTGGTGTCTAGATGTGCTGGTGTCTAGATGTGCTGGTGTCTAGTCTCTGCTGGTGTCTAGTCTCTGCTGGTGTCTAGTCTCTGCTGGTGTCTAGATGTGCTGGTGTCTAGATGTGCTGGTGTCTAGTCTCTGCTGGTGTCTAGTCTCTGCGTGTGTCTAGTCTCTGCTGGTATCTAGTCTCTGCTGGTGTCTAGTCTCTGCTGGTGTCTAGTCTCTGCTGGTGTCTAGTCTCTGCTGGTGTCTAGATGTGCTGGTGTCTAGATGTGCTGGTGTCTAGATGTGCTGGTGTCTAGATGTGCTGGTGTCTAGTCTCTGCTGGTGTCTAGTCTCTGCTGGTGTCTAGTCTCTGCTTGTGTCTAGTCTCTGCTGGTGTCTAGATGTGCTGGTGTCTAGATGTGCTAGTGTCTAGATGTGCTGGTGTCTAGTCTCTGCTGGTGTCTAGTCTCTGCTGGTGTCTAGTCTCTGCTGGTGTCTAGTCTCTGCTGGTGTCTAGTCTCTGCTGGTGTCTAGTCTCTGCTGGTGTTTAGTCTCTGCTGATGTCTAGATGTGCTGGTGTCTAGTCTCTGCTGGTGTCTAGTCTCTGCTGGTGTCTAGTCTTTGCTAGTGTATAGATGTGCTGGTGTCTAGATGTGCTGGTGTCTAGTCTTTGCTGGTGTCTAGTCTCTGCTGGTGTCTAGTCTTTGCTGGTGTCTAGTCTTTGCTGGTGTCCAGTCTTTGCTGGTGTATAGTATCTGCTGGTGTCTAGTCTTTGCTGGTGTATAGTATCTGCTGATGTCTAGTCTTTGCTGGTGCCTAGGTGTGCTCGTGTCTAGGTGTGCTGGTGTCTAGGTGTGCTGGTGTCTAGGTGTGCTTGTGTCTAGGTGTGCTGGTGTCTAGGTATGCTGGTCTAGGTGTGCCAGTGTCTAGTTTCTGCTGGTGTACGTGTGCTGGTGTCTAGATGTGCTGGTGTGTAGGTGTGCTGGTGTCTAGGTGTGCTGGTCTAGGTGTGCTGGTGTCTAGTCTCTGCTGGTGTCTAGTCTCTGCTGGTGTCTAGATGTGCTGGTGTCTAGATGTGCTGGTGTCTAGATGTGCTGGTGTCTAGTCTCTGCTGGTGTCTAGTCTCTGCTGGTGTCTAGTCTCTGCTGGTGTCTAGATGTGCTGGTGTCTAGATGTGCTGGTGTCTAGTCTCTGCTGGTGTCTAGTCTCTGCTGGTGTCTAGATGTGCTGGTGTCTAGATGTGCTGGTGTCTAGTCTCTGCTGGTGTCTAGTCTCTGCTGGTGTCTAGATGTGCTGGTGTCTAGATGTGCTGGTGTCTAGTCTCTGCTGGTGTCTAGTCTCTGCTGGTGTCTAGATGTGCTGGTGTCTAGATGTGCTGGTGTCTAGATGTGCTGGTGTCTAGTCTCTGCTGGTGTCTAGTCTCTGCTGGTGTCTAGTCTCTGCTGGTGTCTAGATGTGCTGGTGTCTAGATGTGCTGGTGTCTAGTCTCTGCTGGTGTCTAGTCTCTGCTGGTGTCTAGATGTGCTGGTGTCTAGATGTGCTGGTGTCTAGTCTCTGCTGGTGTCTAGTCTCTGCTGGTGTCTAGATGTGCTGGTGTCTAGATGTGCTGGTGTCTAGATGTGCTGGTGTCTAGTCTCTGCTGGTGTCTAGTCTTTGCTGGTGTCTAGTCTCTGCTGGTGTCTAGATGTGCTGGTGTCTAGATGTGCTGGTGTCTAGATGTGCTAGTGTCTAGATGTGCTGGTGTCTAGATGTGCTGGTGTCTAGTCTCTGCTGGTGTCTAGTCTCTGCTGGTGTCTAGATGTGCTGGTGTCTAGATGTGCTGGTGTCTAGATGTGCTGGTGTCTAGTCTCTGCTGGTGTCTAGTCTCTGCTGGTGTCTAGATGTGCTGGTGTCTAGATGTGCTGGTGTCTAGATGTGCTGGTGTCTAGTCTCTGCTGGTGTCTAGTCTCTGCTGGTGTCTAGTCTCTGCTGGTGTCTAGATGTGCTGGTGTCTAGATGTGCTGGTGTCTAGTCTCTGCTGGTGTCTAGTCTCTGCGTGTGTCTAGTCTCTGCTGGTATCTAGTCTCTGCTGGTGTCTAGTCTCTGCTGGTGTCTAGTCTCTGCTGGTGTCTAGTCTCTGCTGGTGTCTAGATGTGCTGGTGTCTAGATGTGCTGGTGTCTAGATGTGCTGGTGTCTAGATGTGCTGGTGTCTAGTCTCTGCTGGTGTCTAGTCTCTGCTGGTGTCTAGTCTCTGCTTGTGTCTAGTCTCTGCTGGTGTCTAGATGTGCTGGTGTCTAGATGTGCTAGTGTCTAGATGTGCTGGTGTCTAGTCTCTGCTGGTGTCTAGTCTCTGCTGGTGTCTAGTCTCTGCTGGTGTCTAGTCTCTGCTGGTGTCTAGTCTCTGCTGGTGTCTAGTCTCTGCTGGTGTTTAGTCTCTGCTGATGTCTAGATGTGCTGGTGTCTAGTCTCTGCTGGTGTCTAGTCTCTGCTGGTGTCTAGTCTTTGCTAGTGTATAGATGTGCTGGTGTCTAGATGTGCTGGTGTCTAGTCTTTGCTGGTGTCTAGTCTCTGCTGGTGTCTAGTCTTTGCTGGTGTCTAGTCTTTGCTGGTGTCCAGTCTTTGCTGGTGTATAGTATCTGCTGGTGTCTAGTCTTTGCTGGTGTATAGTATCTGCTGATGTCTAGTCTTTGCTGGTGCCTAGGTGTGCTCGTGTCTAGGTGTGCTGGTGTCTAGGTGTGCTGGTGTCTAGGTGTGCTTGTGTCTAGGTGTGCTGGTGTCTAGGTATGCTGGTCTAGGTGTGCCAGTGTCTAGTTTCTGCTGGTGTACGTGTGCTGGTGTCTAGATGTGCTGGTGTGTAGGTGTGCTGGTGTCTAGGTGTGCTGGTCTAGGTGTGCTGGTGTCTAGTCTCTGCTGGTGTCTAGGTGTGCTGGTGTCTAGTTTCTGCTGGTCTAAGTGTGCTGGTGTCTAGGTGTGCTGGTGTCTAGGTGTGCTGAAGCCTAATTAATTTTATGATTAAACAAAAGTGTGTATTTCCCTTTCACTGAGAATAAGATGTCCTGAAAAAATAATGTAACAGTTCCCGCCGGAGCAAGGGGAGTTTAGGATGCCTGAACATGTTAAAGCTTAAAGCTACCTGAATGCATGTCAAGGTCACTCACCGTCTCAGCAAAGGAGAACAGAGTTGGGTTAAGGAATGTGGACAGGTAGAAACTGACCACTGGCCTTCCGATTTTGGTAGGGGGAGATTGATTGACAGACGAAATTGGCAGCGGAGCTTGCTGCGAGAGAATGAGTGACAGATGTGCAACGTGTTTCGTCCAATGGGACTGAAGATGACCATCACCTGAGATCGATTGGTCAAGCTCTGGCCTTGCTTGAGGATATATAACTCGAGACAAAGTTTAGCTCGGGAGGCTGGATAGAGGGATGGAGAGAGGCTGGAGAGAGAGAGGCTGTATGGAGGAGAGTGAGAGAGAGAGAGTGACTGAAGGTAGATAGTATGTTTAACTAACCGACTTACATAGAGGAGCGATTGATAGACGGTTGGACGAATGTTAAGTGATAGAACAGGATCGCTCAAATAGGTGTGTGAGTTTTGCATTAATAGATAATCTGAAAGTGTGTTTGTAAGCAAGGACACATTGTGAGCGAGCTATGTCGAGATCGCCCGCCTGAGGGGATTTCAGTGAGGAAGAGTATTTGATAAGATGTGTTGAAGACGCAGTTAAGGCGATGTGTGTGTGATGTAATTGCAAGGCAATAGAACTGGGTTTTTAGATAGTTGGGAATTCCATCAATAGCTAATGCTTACAATTCCCGTTTTAGTAGAATGTTTAGTTAAGATATGTATTATATTGTGTTTGTAATTTCTCTACTCATTCTATGATATGAGTATGATTTAATAAATATGCCACCTGCTGTGTGATATGTCATTTACTGAGTATGGTCATGATGATGTGGATGAGTGTGAGAATGTTCTAAGTTAGAAAAACGGCCAGGGCAAACAGTGGGTCATGCTACATTAAGATGATCTGGAGAAATAAGATGTCCTGAAGAAATAAGATGTTCTGGAAAAAAAAGATGTCCTGAAGAAATAAGATGATCTGGAGAAATAAGATATTCTGGAAAAATAAGATGTCCTGAAGAAATAAGATGATCTGGAGAAATAAGATGATCTGGAGAAATAAGATGTCCTGAAGAAATAAGATGTTCTGGAAAAATAAGATGTCCTGAAGAAATAAGATGGCCTGA
Source organism: Ariolimax columbianus (assembly GCA_036924085.1). NCBI lineage: Eukaryota > Metazoa > Mollusca > Gastropoda > Stylommatophora > Arionidae > Ariolimax > Ariolimax columbianus. Next base: position 72,207,688 of record JAVGWX010000015.1, read on the forward strand.
AGAAATAAGATGATCTGGAGAAATAAGATTATCTGGAGAAATAAGATATCCTGAAGAAATAAGATGTCCTGAAGAAACAAGATGTCCTGAAGAAATAAGATGTCCTGAAGAAATAAGATGTTTTTGAGAAATAAGATGTTCTGGAGAAATAAGATGTTCTGGAGAAATAAGGTGTTCTGGAAAAATGTCCTGAAAAAATAAGATGTCCTGAAGAAATAAGATGTCCTGAAGAAATAAGATGTTCTGGAGAAATAAGATGTTCTGGAGAAATAAGATGTCCTGAAGAAATAAGATGTTCTGAAGAAATAATATGTCCTGAAGAAATAAGATGTCCTGAAGAAATAAGATGTCCTGAAGAAATATGATGTCCTGAAGAAATAAGATGTCCTGAAGAAATAAGATGTCCAGAAGAAATAAGATGTCCTGAAGAAATAAGATGTCCTGAAGAAAAAATGTCCTGAAAAAATAAGATGTCCTGAAGAAATAAGATGTCCTGAAGAAATAAGATGTCCTGAAGAAATAAGATGTTCTGGAGAAATAAGATGTTCTGGAGAAATAAGATGTCCTGAAGAAATAAGATGTTCTGAAGAAATAAGATGTCCTGAAGAAATAAGATGTCCTGAAGAAATAAGATGTCCTGAAGAAATATGATGTCCTGAAGAAATAAGATGTCCTGAAGAAATAAGATGTCCACAAGAAATAAGATGTCCTGAAGAAATAAGATGTTCTGGAGAAATAAGATGTCCTGAAGAAATAAGATGTTCTGGAGAAATAAGATGTTCTGGAGAAATAAGATGTCCTGAAGAAATAAGATGTCCTGAAGAAATAAGATGTCCTGAAGAAATAAGATGTTCTGAAGAAATAAGATGTCCTGGATAAAATAAGATGTTCTGAAGAAATAAGATGTCCTGAAGAAATAAGATGTCCTGAAGAAATAAGATGTTCTGAAGAAATAAGATGTTCTGAAGAAATAAGATGTCCTGAAGAAATAAGATGCCCTGAAGAAATAAGATGTTCTGAAGAAATAAGATGTCCTGGATAAAATAAGATGTTCTGAAGAAATAAGATGTCCTGAAGAAATAAGATGCCCTGAAGAAATAAGATGTCCTGAAGAATATTCAACTCTATTTAAGAGAGCACGCAGAGTAATATTGGTAGATGACTGCAGTGAGTACACATTTTTTGGTTGACTGATTCCTTGATTGATTCATTGTTTGATTTGCTCATTCTAAAATAAGTATAGTATCATCACTACAGGGCCCCTTACAGGTAACCTGTAGCCTGTTCCAGCGTTTGTGGTGCATGTTTCAACAACAGTGGTTCTTCATGATAGGTTTACAAGCCTTGTACGATATAAATTGAAGGTTACAGTGGTCCGCTTCTTTTCTAAACATTGGTACTGAGGCTTGCGTGCAGCGCGACTGTGCGTGTGTAGGGAGTGGGGGTGGGAAGGGGGTGCTAGTGGCAAGCGATGCCTCCCAGCAAGTGAGCGAGACCCAGTGTGGTCGGGTCGTGCTGTGTGTATCCGTACCGTGAGGCTCTCTGTCCACCAGATGGAGGTCCGCAATACATGACTATCTCTCTCTCTCTCTCTCTCTCTTTCTCTCTATTCTTACTTTATCTATCTCTATCTCTCTCTCCCTCCCTGGGGATTCCCCATAGTGGCGAAGGGGCGTCAATCAAGCTCAAGTATCCCTGCAACCCCAACATGACGAGCTCTCATCGTATCCCGTTTGACTGGGACCTGCATGGGATTTGTCTCGGTATGACCTCTTCTCGTCGTATCCAGTTTGACTGGGACCTGCCGGGGATTTGTCTCGGTATGACCTCTTCTCGTCGTATCCAGTTTGACTGGGACCTGCCGGGGATTTGTCTCGGTATGACCTCTTCTCGTCGTATCCAGTTTGACTGGGACCTGCAGGGGATTTGTCTCGGTATGACCTCTTCTCATCGTATCCAGTTTGACTGGGACCTGCAGGGGATTTGTCTCGGCATGACCTCTTCTCATCGTATCCAGTTTGACTGGGACCTGCCGGGGATTTGTCTCGGTATGACCTCTTCTCATCGTATCCAGTTTGACTGGGGCCTGCCAGGGATTTGTCTCGGTATGACCTCTTCTCATCGTATCCAGTTTGACTGGGACCTGCCAGGGATTTGTCTCGGTATGACCTCTTCTCATCGTATCCCGTTTGACTGGGACCTGCCGGGGATTTGTCTTGGTATGACCTCTTCTCATCGTATCCAGTTTTACTGGGACCTGCCGGGGATTTGTCTCGGTATGACCTCTTCTCATCGTATCCAGTTTGACTGGGACCTGCCAGGGATTTGTCTCGGTATGACCTCTTCTCATCGTATCCAGTTTGACTGGGACCTGCCAGAGATTTGTCTCGGTATGACCTCTTCTCATCGTATCCAGTTTGACTGGGACCTGCCGGGGATTTGTCTCTGTATGGCCTCTTTTCGTCGTTTCCAGTTTGACTGGGACCTGCAGGGGATTTGTCTCGGTATGACCTCTTCTCATCGTATCCAGTTTGACTGGGACCTGCCGGGGATTTGTCTCGGTATGACCTCTTCTCATCGTATCCAGTTTGACTGGGACCTGCCGGGGATTTGTCTCGGTATGACCTCTTCTCATCGTATCCAGTTTGACTGGGACCTGCCGGGGATTTGTCTCGGTATGGCCTCTTTTCGTCGTATCCAGTTTGACTGGGACCTGCCAGGGATTTGTCTCGGTATGACCTCTTCTCATCGTATCCAGTTTGACTGGGACCTGCCGGGGATTTGTCTCGGTATGACCTCTTCTCGTCGTGTCCAGTTTGACTGGGGACATTCGGGGATTTGTCTCGGTATGACCTCTTCTCGTCGTGTCCAGTTTGACTGGGGACATTCGGGGATTTGTCTCGGTAGGAACGCACAGAAAGGATTGTCAAAACTACTGTACTGCCAGACTGGCATAGTAGAACACACTACAAACAGTTACACACACGCATGCACACACTGGCCAATACGTCCTAATATGTGCCAAGAGACTATGGTCTAGGGTGGAAATAGCGTGCCTTCGCCAATAGAATCCAGAAGGTCAAACCTTCAATCACAAAAAAAACAAAAAAACAAAAACAAAAACAAAATTGGAACAGACAAATCAAGGGAATTGGAGGGAACTGGTCCCTCTGGTGGTGTAGGTGGTAAGCTCTTCGGAACTGGTCCCCCTGGTGGTGGAGGTGGTAAGCTCCTCGTAACTGGTCCCTCTGGTGGTGTAGGTGGTAAGCTCTTCAGAACTGGTCCCCCTGGTGATGGAGGTGGTAAGCTCCTCGGAACTGGTCCCCCTGGTGGTGGAGGTGGTTAGTTCCTCGTAACTGGTCCCTCTGTGGTGGTGGAGGTGGTAAGCTCGTCGGAACTGGTCCCTCTGGTGGTGCAGGTGGTAAGCTCCTCGGAACTGGTCCCCCTGGTGGTGGAGGTGGTAATCTCCTCGGAACTGGTCCCCCTGGTGGTGGAGGTGGTAAGCTCCTCGGTACTGGTCCCCCTAGTGGTGGAGGTGGTAAGCTCCTCGGAAATGGTCCTTCTGGTGGTGGAGGTGGTAAGCTCCTCGGAACTGGTCCTCCTGGTGGTGGAGGTGGTAAGCTCCTCGGAAATGTTCCTTCTGGTGGTGGAGGTGGTAAGCTCCTCGGAACTGGTCCTCCTGGTGGTGGAGGTGGTAAGCTCCTCGGAAATGTTCCTTCTGGTGGTGGAGGTGGTTAGCTCTTCGTAATTGGTCCCCCTGGTGGTGGAGGTGGTAAGCTCCTCGGAACTGGTCCCTCTGGTGGTGGAGGTGGTAAGCTCCTCGGAACTGGTCCCTCTGGTGGTGGAGGTGGTAAGCTCCTCGGAACTGCTCCTCTCGTGATTGCACAATGCCGGGTATGTATGCTTGCTCTCTGATGGTTGGTGTTGTTGATGTTGTTATTGCTAATGTTAATCGCACTGGGTTACATACTCTTGATGACTTTCTTTGCAGGCAGCTTACAGTGGCACTCCTCGCATTCACGGGCGTACTTGAGAAGGTGGACTGGAGTCCGCCAGGCTGTAGTGTAACGACATGCTCCTCAGTAAGCTCACCGCTTTAGGGACAACACCTCCTTAGGTATGGAGAGCGGCTAGGATGTAAGGCTCGATCAGCATGTTTCACCTGACCCTGACTAAAATTAACTGGTCAGTACGTTCCACCTGACCGGACGATAGTCTTCTCTACACCAACCAAACAACCACCCCCTCCCTCCCTCCATGGTGGTCCGGTTAGTCAGGTGGTTTGTCTAGTCACGTGGACTGTCTAGTCGCCTTGTCTGTCTAGTCGCCTGGTCTGTCTAGTCGCCTGGTCCATCTAGTCGCCTGGTCTGTCTAGTCGCCTGGTCTGGTCGTCTGGTCTGTCTAGTCGCCTGGTCTGTCTAGTCACGTGATTTCGCCCTGGTTCAGACAGACAATCTCACCGGCCTCAAGTTACACTCTGTCAGCTGGTAGACGTTGACGATAAGAAAGACCCAGACGTACAGTGACCCGAGGCCGTAGGAGAGGGCGGTCTTCATAGCGAGGCACGCGAACACAGGGAAGAACACCACACCGTAGATAAACATGGACAGCACTGCCACCAAAGCTGCGAAACAAAGTCATGCAAGTGTCACGCAATAACAACTTTCTTGTCTGTCTAAATCTTATTCTAGATAAATCACTGATTGCTTGTATTAATAAGCTATTTGTCATGATTCTAGATAAATCACTGATTTATAGTATTAATAACATTTTTGTCACGATTCTGGTAAATCACTGATTTATAGTATTAATAACCTTTTTGTCACGATTTTAGATACATAACCCCATGCTTGTATTGATAACCCATTTTCAGGACTTTCGATAATTCTTCTCTAATGATAATACATACGTATAATTTCCACCCGCCTATCAGTACTAGTAATAACTGACCTTGACACTACTAATGATAACTCACTTGTCAGGGCTAACGGCCCAGAGTAGGCGATAGCAAACGTCTGCTCCAACAAAATCTGGTAGACCAGAAAACTTGTGGCCCCAAAGGCGCAGCAGTAGGAGATCCTCGACGAGCTGGTCAGAGTGTCCATGGGACTGTGGAGTCAGAAGTCAACAATATATGTAGATGTCGGACCAACGTCCGGTGACCAGGAGGGTCAGTACAGGTGTGTCAGGACAAACGCTCTAGCCAGGAACAGAATAAGAAAATGGAAATGATATACCTGGCAAAACGAGGAAAAGTGAGGCATGGACGGATGGTCATTCAGGTTGGTGAACATCTAGGCGGTGTCACTGCAGGGCCGCATCGCTTGCCTATGCTGGTTCATTTACATACTTGTGTGCCTCCTTCAAGTGGATAGCTCTGAACAAGTTTTCCACGATAAAAATACAGGATCAAGTTTATTACTGATACGCTCTGGTTCACCAAGCTGTAAATACCTATTTATTAGGCGAGAAGAGTTCACGGGGAAGGTAATTGGTCACCAATCTTAAGAAACAAACGTCAGCCTCATTCAATCAGGCATCTAGCTCTTGATCCCCGACAACAGTGTCCGCTGAGAGACCATCTTGACTTTGACAGTTTCAGAGACCACAGAGATCTGCCTCTTCCAGTCACATATCTGCAAATCGCAGTTATATGTCTGCCTTTTCCATTTTACAAATATGCCTCTGAAAGTTACAGATCTGCCTCAGCCCGTTACAGAGATAGGCCCCATCCAAAGACAGTTATATTAGAGACTGGATATCTATCTTTTTGTAATGTGTGACACTGGGACCTAGATTTACCAGTGTCTATGGCTCTTCCTGTGACACGACAAGGTTTAGGTAAGGCTTTCCTTGGTCACTGCCTGTTGTGTTGATACAGTAAATGTAATTTTGTTACTCGTGACTGACTCTCCTCTCTCTTCTCTCAAGCTGTTACTCGTGACTGACTCTCCACTCTCTGCTCTCAACCTGTTACTCGTGATTGACTCTCCACTCTCTACTCTCAAGCTGTTACTCGTGACTGACTCTCCACTCTCTGCTCTAAAGATGTCACTCGTGACTGACTTTCCACTCTCTGCTCTCAACCTGTTACTCGTGCCACTCTCTTTTCTTAAGCTGTTACTCGTGACTGACTCTCCCCTCTCTGCTCTCAAGCTGTTACTCGTGACTGACTCTCCACTCTCTTCTCTCAAGCTGTTACTCGTGACTGACTCTCCACTCTCTTCTCTCAAGCTGTTACACGTGACTGACTCTCCACTCTGCTCTCAAGCTGTTACTCGTGATTGACTCTCCACTCTCTGCTCTCAAGCTGTTAATCGTGACTGACTCTCCACTCTCTTCTCTCAAGCTGTTACTCGTGACTGACTCTCCACTCTCTTTTCTCAAGCTGTTACTCGTGACTGACTTTCCACTCTCTGCTCTCAACCTGTTACACGTGACTGGCTCTTTACTCTCTGATCTCAAGCTGTTACTCGTGACTGACTCTCTACTCTCTGCTCTCAAGGTGTCACTCGTGACTGACTCTCCACTCTCTCCTCTCAACCTGTTACACGTGACTGACTCTTCACTCTCTGATCTCAAGCTGTTACTCGTGACTGACTCTCTACTCTCTGCTCTCAAGGTGTCACTCGTGACTGACTCTCCACTCTCTGCTCTCAACCTGTTACACGTGACTGACTCTCCACTCTCTGCTCTCAAGCTTTTACTCGTGATTGACTCTCCACTCTCTTCTCTCAAGTCGTTACTGGTGACTGACTCGAACTCTCCACTCTCATCTCTCAAGCTGTTACTGGTGACTGACTCTCCACTCTCTGCTATCAAGCTGTTACTGGTGACTGACTCTCCACTCTCTGCTATCAAGCTTTTTCTGGTGACTGACTCTCCACTCTCTGCTATCAAGCTGTTACTGGTGACTGACTCTCCACTCTCTGCTATCAAGCTGTTACTGGTGACTGACTCTCCACTCTCTGCTATCAAGCTGTTACTGGTGACTGACTCTGCACTCTCTTCTCTCAAGTTCAACTGAAGGTCTGTTCAAATCAAATGCAACAACCGTCTTGTCAGCCAGAGTGAGTACATCTTTCGTTTGTTAATAACCTTTCCGCTATTTTCCATTGAAGCTCTCTGCTGTCATGTTCTAGTGAAGCTGTCTACTGTCATGTTCTAGTGGAGCTCTCTGCTGTCATGTTCTAGTGAAGCTGTCTACTGTCATGTTCTAGTGGAGCTCTCTGCTGTCATGTTCTAGTGAAGCTGTCTACTGTCATGTTCTAGTGGAGCTCTCTGCTGTCATGTTCTAGTGACTGTTATCCGTGTGTTGAGATTGTGTCAAAGAAAGTTAAATAACATTAACAAGTAAATGACAAGGCAAATAACAACTTTTGGTTTCATGTGGCTCCTTCAAATGTCTAGGCCCACCACAGTACATGGCCCACCTAACAGGACACATGTCGGCCCACCCCAACTGATGGCCCACCTAACAGGACACATGTCGGCCCAACACAACCACAACTGATGGCCCACCTAACAGGACACATGTCGGCATACCACATCAGATGACCCACCTAACAGAACACATGTCGGCCCACTACAGCAGATGGCCCACCTAACAGGACACATGTCGGCCTATCACAGCAGATGGCCCACCTCACAGAAACATACTAGTCCCCGGCATCTGCTGACTCCCATCCTGTTACCAAACCATTCGGGGAACGGTATCCCAGCCTCCACGCACGTTGCTACTGTACTTTCAGCAATCAATTTGTTGGACATGCTGAGATCTATATCAGCGCTCCCCCCACCCCTCCCTGAGATTAGCGTCTACTCTAAGCGAACACTCCCAGACAGAGCGAACGTATTGTATGTAGAGATATCTCAACAAATCCTAGGAGCAGGATCCATTTATTCAAACTTGGATTAGAGCTGATGGATCCCATGTGGGTGTTTCATTGTCCCGTGCTCCATTAGCATGTTGGTGTCAACTTTGGTTGAGTGAGTACCAGCAACTTTGTGTGCACGAGCTGTAGGCGTCCTATTCACATCACAAACCGCTGGGAAAATGTCTGTCTACTATAATTTTTTATATTGGCTCGTTTGTCTCCTCTGTAGAATTTATTGGTGTGTGCATGAAAAGGAGGGGTCACGGTATCGGCAGGCCATTGCCAAGCTATCGTCACGCTATTGCCAAGCTATCGTCACGCTATTGCCAAGCTATCGTCACGCTATTGCCAAGCTATCGTCACGCTATTGCCAAGCTATCGTCACGCTATTGCCAAGCTATCGTCACGCTATTGTTACGCTAGCTATGAATGTTTTATATTGTGAGCGATAACAGACACCTGTTTTGTCGCCCTCAAACAATCAGTTCCAATGTCTGCTTCTGGTACCATGATCTGTATACAGATCCAACAAATCTGGTTTTCTGTTGACACATTCGGTCAGACAGGGATTGAAATGCTTTTGTCAAAGCCGATAGGAATACATGCAATTCTTGGGGTAGGGGGAGGGGGGGGGGGTCGGGTTTTTGTCAATATGTAGGTAAGTGTTTAACATTTGTGTTAGCATGTAACAGGTAGATGTCAAAGCGTGTGCCACTATGTTCCTGGTAGATTTCAAAGCGTGTGTCAATATGTTCCTGATAGATGTCAAAGCGTGTCTCAATATGTTCCTGGTAGATGTCAAAGCGTGTGTCAATATGTTCCTGGTAGATGTCAAAGCGTGTGTCAATATGTTCCAGGTCGATCTCGTGTCAGTTTAAACAAACAGCTGACACTAGACATTACTACCGACTACAACAGGGGAAGTAGACACAAGATAAGTGGTAGGTGTGATGAGACAGTAGCATATACTGATGTGACTTACTAGACTAGACCGGGACGACCGTCGAGGATGTCCAGGAACATCTGTCTGCGACTCTTGGTACAGGACAATATGACAGTCAGCAGCGCCTGCCAACCAATTAACTCTCATATTATTGTATGGTATTAATTAACTCTCATATTATTGTATGGTAGTAAATAACTCTCATATTATTGTATGGTAGGAATTAACTCTCATATTATGGTATGGTAGTAATTAACTCTCATATTATTGTATGGTAGTAATTAACTCTCATATTATTGTATGGTAGGAATTAACTCTCATATTATGGTATGGTAGTAATTAACTCTCATATTATTGTATGGTAGTAATTAACTCTCATATTATTGTATGGTAGTAATTAACTCTCATATTATTGTATGGTAGTAATTAACTCTCATATTATTGTATGGTAGTAATTAACTCTCATATTATTGTATGGTAGTAATTAACTCTCATATTATTGTATGGTAGTAATTAACTCTCATATTATTGTATGGTAGTAATTAACTCTCATATTATTGTATGGTAGTAATTAACTCTCATATTATTGTATGGTAGTAATTAACTCTCATATTATTGTATGGTAGTAATTAACTCTCATATTATTGTATGGTAGTAATTAACTCTCATATTATTGTATGGTAGTAATTAACTCTCATATTATTGTATGGTAGTAATTAACTCTCATATTATTGTATGGTAGTAATTAACTCTCATATTATTGTATGGTAGTAATTAACTCTCATATTATTGTATGGTAGTAATTAACTCTCATATTATTGTATGGTAGTAATTAACTCTCATATTATTGTATGGTAGTAATTAACTCTCATATTATTGTATGGTAGTAATTAACTCTCATATTATTGTATGGTAGTAATTAACTCTCATATTATTGTATGGTAGTAATTAACTCTCATATTATTGTATTGTAGTAATTAACTCTCATATTATTGTATGGTAGTAATTAACTCTCATATTATTGTATGGTAGTAATTAACTCTCATATTATTGTATTGTAGTAATTAACTCTCATATTATTGTATGGTACAGTTATTACTGCCATCATCATTATCAAGTGCCCTGCCGGTTGGCGCTTAATATTCGGTTCTTTATTTCATAAGTGGATCTCCCATGAGAACTGATGTGGGCGCCCAAAGTATTGAAATACGTGTACATGTTTTAGTTCCGTCTCGTTCAACTTTATGCACCATAACTTCAGATTTCTGTTCATTTAATCTGAGGCCTTTATTTGCGTTATCAACATGTTGACTGTTTCTTGTAAGTCTGCCTCATTCTGCGCTAACAACAATGGAGTCCTCAGTGTAACGCAAGTTCTTGATGTTCTATCCACCAATTAATATTCCAGCCATTGCCTGAAGACCACAAGATAAATTGGCTGCACGTAGAGAACAGACCAGGGAGCATCACACACCTCTGCCTCAGTCCCTGTCTCATCTTCCGGAAGTCCCCTACTGTGCGGTGTTATCCATTCGTGTAGCCCCAGTACTTGATCTGACTAATTATCAGGTCCTTCCTATCGACACGATATTATTCCAGCATTACCCTGTGCTTCACTCTGTCAGATGACTTGATAGTCTATGAAACAATGCGATAGTACGCTTAGGCGACCAGGACCCATCGCGTCGCATGACCTTGTCCATGACCACGTCTAATGGCCGCGTTCCAGGTGGCCTGCAGTTCTGTTGTAGAGGTGCCAATGTGTTTTAGCCAGGTGTTGCGAGGGAAGCTTCGAAGATGTTTCCAGGATGAACACGGTCTTTTCCCGTCCCTCGCCCCACAGTCTACCGCCGCATATCGGGAGCTGAAACTTCCCGGAAAAGGTGAACAATGTGGCCGAAAAGTCAGAGGCGACGACGATGAATCACAGATACAAATTTGTTTTCATCTCTATAGCTTTCTCGATTATTGTTCTCAATATATATGTGACGTTTAGTTGTGCCGTTGCCGTCCCTAACCCCGCAATGCTCGTCACTCAGTTCTGCTTGACTCTTCTTACGAGGGTTCGTTGAAGTATTCTTGTCAGGTGACCCGTAAGACTCTTTGATTTCTGTGTCTGAGAACCAGGCCAAAGTCTGATTTCATATTCTGTGATAACTTTCTTGTTTTTAAAAAAATTGTTACTTTTATCCTGTCGATTAGTGGCAGATCACCACCGTAACAATCAGCCCCTGGTCTGGTCTCAGCTGAAACCCTTCCCATGTCGATATTTTCCTGGCACCAGCAAATAATCAACTCCGTTGTGCACGTTGTTGCCAGGGCTTATCCATGTCCACAGGCGCGTAGAGTGGTTTTAAAAGTTTGTGTTTCCAATAATCATGTTAGGTGTTCTGCTCCCTCCTGTCAGTGTATCACCTATTTTGACGTGACTGTATGCTTCTGCAGATCTTTCTTGACATGAATGGACGTGACTGAGTGTTTCTACAGACTTTCCTTGACGTGACTGAGTGTTTCTACAGACTTTCCTTGACGTGACTGAGTGTTTCTACAGACTTTCCTTGACGTGACTGAGTGTTTCTACAGACTTTCCTTGACGTGACTGAGTGTTTCTACAGACTTTCCTTGACGTGACTGAGTGTTTCTACAGACTTTCCTTGACGTGACTGAGTGTTTCTACAGACTTTCCTTGACGTGACTGAGTGCTTCTATAGATATTCCTTGACTTATTCTGGCTGTTTGACATTAATTGCAGTTTATCCTCGTCTTCATTCTCCTCCATCCCCTTCTTTCTCCTTCTCATACTCCTCATCGTACCCTTAGTCGACCTGTACTTCTACAGGGGCAGATGCCCTTGTGCAGGTCCCACTTAGTCGACCTGTACTTCTACAGGGGCAGATGCCCTTGTGCAGGTCCCACTTAGTCGACCTGTACTTCTACAGGGGCAGATGCCCTTGTGCAGGTCCCACTTAGTCGACCTGTACTTCTACAGGGGCAGATGCCCTTGTGCAGGTCCCAGCTCTGGTATGAGCTGGATGTAGCCGGGAGAAGTGTTTCCTGCTTATCGGGCTAGGCTCGACCAGCATCATACTCCGCTGCGTTGGGTGGTTAACCGATGTGCGAGTACATCTTAAAACACTCAAACACTAGAGAAAGTAGGCCCGCAGCCTGTTAGGCGCCATCTATGCTGTTCTAAACAAACCGCCTAACCATGGCTTGTGTTATGCCATATCACACGGTTAGTCGCCTCTTACGATATGCTCTCTGTGAGACGGTGGTCCTGTTCTTGTCCCACACAAAGACCCCGGCGGACCACGCGGGGCTTATCCATGCCCAAGTCGTACTCTTCTTCCTCTAATCCTTTTTCTCAAACTCCTCATCGCCCATTTCTTCCTCTTCCTTCTCATTCTCTTCCTTCTCTACCATGAGGATGTAATATTTCTTTTCTTATTCTCGAAGTTCGTAACTTCTCCATGATGGAGGTAGCCTTCTCCAGGATGGGGGTAGCCTTCTTCAGGATGGAGGTAGCCTTCCCCAAGTTTCCAATTCGCTAGTCCCCTCCTATGCCATGCCCGGCAGGTTACACTGTAATCTTTCCTTGCTGCCCCAGCAGGCTCCGGTAACACAGGATATGCCGTCCACGATTTGATCTGACCCGTAGAATGCGTCTCATGTAGAACAGAGTCTGCAGGTTTCAACAAACATCCATTAATAAATGTTGCCCACACACTACACACCTGACCAACCAATCAGAACAAGACAACAAACACGTGATCTGGAACCATCAAATCATAACAAGACAACAGACACGTGACTTAATATGAATCAATCAATCAAAGACAACAGACTCGTGATCTGGAACCATCCAATCAAAACAAGACAAAAGACATGTGACTTTATCCCAACTAATCAAAACACGAAAACAGACACGTTACCTGGTACGAACCAATCAAAGCAATCATACACAAGTAACAATGATACTGAATGAAATAGCCAGACCCCTGGTCATACCCGAGTGAGCCGCTGGAGTCATTGTGTTTATGACAGGCAAGAATAGCACCACTGCCTAGCAGACAGCATATCGTAAGAGGACATGGCTTAACACCGACCAAAGTAAGGTAGTTTGCTAAGAGCAGTATAGATGGCGCCTAACCGGCTGCGCGTCTATTTCGCTCTAGAATTTGAGTCTTTTAAGATGGACTCGCACATCGTTTAACCACCCTCCGTGGTACTTGTCCCAACGCAGCAGAGAAATAAGCTGCTCGAGACTAGCCCACTAAGCAGGAAATCGTCTTACCGACTACATCTCAACTCACGCCAGACACGTAACCTGCGCAAGGGCATACACCACTGTAGAAGTAGAGATCAACTAAGACTAAGACCAGTCTTACATAGACAATGAACGTCTAACTCAGACAAGGTCAGTCTAACAAAGACAAGGTCAGTCTAACTTAGAAAAGGTCAGTCTAACATATACAAGGTCAGTCTAACGTAGACAAGGTCAGTCTAACATAGACAAGGTCAGTCTAACATAGGCACGGTCAGTCTAACATAGACAATGATTTAGACTTACATTGATGTTCATGCATGGTGTTACCAATACAACGTAGAGTAAACATAGACGAACAGTACGGGTACTCACGGCTGGGATCAGACAGCTCTGGTAGAATGAGTAATGGTTGATAGCGCTCACACATTCCGGGCTGTACAGTGAGAACAAGTCATTAGTTCTGTCAGCTTTCTGTACTGACTGACAGCCACACACAACATTAGTTGTGTCAGCTTGCTGTACTGACTGGCAGCCACATACAACATTAGTTGTGTCAGCTTTCCGTGCTGACTGATAGACACACATACAACATTAGTTGTGTCAGCCTTCTGTACTGACTGGCAGCCACATACAACATTAGTTGTGTCAGCTTTCCGTGCTGACTGATAGACACACATACAACATTAGTTGTGTCAGCTTTCCGTGCTGACTGATAGACACACATACAACATTAGTTGTGTCAGCTTTCCGTGCTGACTGATAGACACACATACAACATTAGTTGTGTCAGCTTTCCGTGCTGACTGATAGACACACATACAACATTAGTCGATCAGTCACATAAAGTAGAGGGCACGAATTACATATGTATTAAAAACGCTGTTACAATCCAGACAAGGTCTCCTGTAGGGAATATTGATAGTGACAAGGACCAGAGACATAGGACACGATCCAGGCAAGGTCTCCTGTAGGGAATATTGATAAGGACAAGGACCAGAGAGACGCACGACCAAGCGAAACAAAGCTACCGGTGTAGAGAGAGGCCATTCCAACTACCTCACACAAAACACGGTCATGTCTCACGGTCGGATGTCCTCAAGCCATTTCAGAAATAACGGAGGACGAGTTTTGGATAAATGGATGGATATTGCATGAGCAAATGTGGAAAAGTGAGGTCTTACGTTTTCAGGGATGGAGGTAGGGGTGGGGGTGGGGGCTGGTTACAAGGGGTGGTTGGGGTTACCCGGAGGAGGGGGCAGGGGTATGAATCTACATTCTGCCTGAGCGGAATGAGGCGCGGTTAGGGGCACATGAGAGGACACAGAAGTAGTATGCACATCCAACCTGCTACAGAAAACATTTTCATTAGTGGGCTACGCAAGCTCTGGAAGAGACTGGTCACGCTTGCCTGGAGCGAAGTGGTGGAGATTCTGTATACACAAGTTCAGAGTTGAACTGTATGTACACAGAACTGGTATACGTGTGTGCTAGTTTGGCAAGTCTTTACACAGAACTAATACTCGTGTCTACTAGAGTGGCAAGACTGTACACATAACTTATACTCGTGTGTGCTAGCGAAGCAAGTCTGTACACAGAACTGATACACGTGTGGGCTAGAGTGGCAAGTCTGTACACAGAACTGATACACGTGTGTGCTAGAGTGGCAAGTCTGTACACAGAACTGGTACACGAGTGTTCTAGAGTGGCAAGTCTGTACACAGAACTGATACACGTGCGTGCTAGAGTGGCAAGTCTGTACACAGAACTGATACACGTGTGTGCTGGAGTGGCAAGTCTGTACACAGAACTGGTACACGAGTGTTCTAGAGTGGCAAGTCTGTACACAGAACTGATACACGTGTGTGCTAGAGTGGCAAATCTGTACACAGAACTGGTACACGTGTGTGCTAGAGTGGCAAGTCTGTACGCAGACGAAAGACCGTGTATTCAATGCATGGAGACAAGATGCTGCTCTGCTCTATCTTGATTCCATCGTCTCTCAAACTTGGCCTTTTTTTCACCTGGATGATCAGGTGTCTCTCATCTCTACTCTGCACCAGGTAGTGGACTATGCATGTTTCCTTGCGCTGTACGTGTCCTCCCGTAGCTGATGGTTTGTGTTGACTCTGTTACCACTGTCGGTAATGGTATGAGATCCATGCTGGTCTCATGTATGTGTGTGCGTCTCTATAGTAGCAATGGTGGAGATGTCAATTCCTGTCCCAGACACAATTAAAGGATCATTCATCTGTTCCTCAGTTGGTTGTCTCCATATATGTCCTGTGGGGCCTGTCTCTCCATCTGTTGTGTTAGTGGGCCTGTCTCTCCTTCTGTTGTGTTAGTGGGCCTGTCTCTCTGTCTGTTGTGTTAGTGGGCCTGTCTCTCCATCTGTTGTGTTAGTGGGCCTGTCTCTCCTTCTGTTGTGTTAGTGGGCCTGTCTCTCTGTCTGTTGTGTTAGTGGGCCTGTCTCTCCATCTGTTGTGTTAGTGGGCTTGTCTCTCCATCTGTTGTGTTAGTGGGCCTGTCTCTCCATCTGTTGTGTTAGTGGGCCTGTCTCTCCATCTGTTGTGTTAGTGGGCCTGTCTCTCCATCTGTTGTGTTAGTGGGCCTGTCTCTCCATCTGTTGTGTTAGTGGGCCTGTCTCTCCATCTGTTGTGTTAGTGGGCCTGTCTCTCCATCTGTTGTGTTAGTGGGCCTGTCTCTCCATCTGTTGTGTTAGTGGGCCTGTCTCTCCATCTGTTGTGTTAGTGGGCCTGTCTCTCCATCTGTTGTGTTAGTGGGCCTGTCTCTCCTTCTGTTGTGTTAGTGGGCCTGTCTCTCCATCTGTTGTGTTAGTGGGCCTGTCTCTCCTTCTGTTGTGTTAGTGGGCCTGTCTCTCTGTCTGTTGTGTTAGTGGGCCTGTCTCTCTGTCTGTTGTGGTGTAACAACTCTTCAAACATTCTTGTATTTGTTCTGTAATTGTAGTCTATTTCCTTCTACCACAAATATATTCAATACCACAATCATCCTCACCACCACAATCATTCTCACCTACACAATCACCACCACAATCATTCTCACCACAATTCCTACCACAATTATCCTCACCACCACAATCACCACGACAATCATTTTCACCACCACAATCCCTACCACAAACATGCTCACCACAAACATGCTCACCACAATCCCTACCACAATCATCCCTACCACCACAAAAGCAGCAACTAGTCTATACTAAACAAGGACGTGAACACAGACGTACAGACGTACGGACGTAAGACGTGGACAAGACGTGCACATGTTCTCTGACCTCTTCTGATTGGTTCCATTCTTGAAAGTGTCAGCAAACAGCTGGAGTGACTGCATGAAGACGGAATTCATTTTAGAAGTTTCAGAAATCTATCGCTCAGAAATAGATCAGCATTCGTGTCAGAGATCTGTAGGTTGACATTAAACGTGTGTCTGGGTACAGCAACCATATCTCCATGCCTGAAGTAGACACATTGTTACAACATTATTACTTTGAAGAATTATAACAAAGACACATATACACGCTGCCCCCATCACCAAGATCAACAGCTGAAGAATTATCTTCTTCTTCTTCGTTCGTTCTCAATCTCCAGCAACCAAACCATGAAAGGGCTTAAGTAGCAGAATGTAGTCCAGAGAACGGAATGCGTTGTGTCGTAGTTTACACCTTGGCTGCGATATTTGCACCTTCCGGTCCAACACATCTGACTTCAGCAAGCATTTTTTGAGTACCGGGTTAGCATTCCCTCTTCGATCCCTTCTCCTTAGCCAGTCTGCCCTGCTGCAGCCTGTTATCTAGGATTACCATGTGGAGGTGTAGAAGGGTCTTGGCAGCTGTGGTTCGCTGGCCCTGACGCTAGCAGTCAGCTATGGGTCGCTGACCACTTCAGCTCATGTGCTGCTCAGCATCTTGATCCGGAAGGATTATATGACAACTAACAATCTTGTTTTCACCTGTATCAGGTGAGATAATACGCTCTCCTAGTACAGTAAAGTCTAAAAAACGCTCTCCTAGTACAGTCCAGTCTACAACACCCTCTCCTAGCACAGTCAAGTCTAGAACACTCTCTCCTAGCACAGTCAAGTCTAGAACACGGCCTCCTAGTGCAGTCACGTCTACAACACGTTCTCCTAGTACAGTCAATTTTAGAACACGCTCAGTCAAGTCTGCAACACATCCTTCCCGACGGCAGTGTCCGCTGCGGGACTACCCGTACATAAAGAACGCTAGACAAGCCATGCATGTCACCAGCAGAGACAGTCGGAGATATATTGTGGCCACCATTTTCTGTCTTGACTTTATAGCAACACAAAAACTAAAGTCGGTCGGCTATCTCTTGAGATTATAATCCGATCAACTATTACTGCGCGTCTGTAACAAATTACCAGACATGGTTTCGATCACGAGAATTTGCACGTGGTAGACAGATAGAAAAATATACCAGAAATCCCACAGAAACCCGGGCTTAAAAGAGTCAACACAATTGACTTCAGAAACGAAACTGCTTCTCCTTCTGTTTGCTAGTAGCACAAGTGGACGGAGATAGTCAGGGAAGGAAAGTCCCGAAATACTTTTGTCAGAGATTATAGTCTGCCAGCTGTTTGGACACACAGCTGCTGCTGCAGGCCATCCTGAAACCACTGGCACGTATCAATAACGACACGGCTGGAGCTGTCATTAACACAGCTTTTATGACGTGACACCCCAAACCTGCAGGTGATTCTCAAGTAATCTTAGCGTGGTTGTTGCAGACACAAGCAATCAATACATAGCACAATGCGTCTGCCTGGGCCGATCAATATGACATACCTGTTTCCTGATACGTCCAATAACGGGTTGGGGTTGGGGTGTGGAGGTGGGGGGGGGGGGGGGAAAGGGGTCAACGGAAGTGTTGTTGATTGACTGTTTTAACTAGCTGAATGAAAGATGTCTTCAGTTGGCAGAACCGTACATGTGTTCACCCACAAACCAGGGAAGAAGTGCAGAGGGCATGGGGCAGGGAGGAGGGGGGGGGGGTGTGGCGTCCATCAAAGCTTTGTGAGGGACCATCTCTCAACATACGTCACGTACCATTTTAAGAGATATCCTGGCGGGAAAATGGACATGTCTCTGTTGGAGCTTGACTTATTGTGTTCATATTTCTCTGGACTAACAAGTTGTACCAGAGGTAGAATATGTCTTTGACGAATGTTAATGGTTGGGTTTGAATCAGCTGATTCCGCTGCTGCTGACGGCACGACTGGTGTAAGGTTGAGAATAGATAATGCTGAATAACTACATTATTGATTCTATATATTCATGTAGTGACCGAATCGGTGTCCTCAAAACGCGCTCTACGGACCCATCTTAGCGCGAAGCTGTTTACTGTCGCCCGCTAAATAGTTGGCGCCTTCAGGTATGAACTGTGGCCCGCTACATAGTTGGCGCCTTCATATATGAACTGTGGCCCGCTAGATATTTAGCGCCTTCAAATATGAACTGTGGCCCGCTACATAGTTGGCGCCTTCATGTACGAGCTGTGGCCCGCTACTTAGTTGGCACCTTCATGTATGAACAAGGGTAACAGATATTATACCTAGTTAAATCTGAGTGCTACATCTTCCAGAAACAAGAGCGTGATCTAACTAAATAGAACTTCCTGCATGCATGACAAAATACGGCATGACAGGGTGGATAGCAAGACCAAAGCTGGTACCATTGAGCGGATGGGACAGGAAACCGTTCTGAAGCTCAAACGCGCACTTATCAAGCAATGAAATGTTTTATCGCGCAGACATTAACAGCAAACGGTGCACTGCCATGCGGTACTACCAGGAGGAGGAAACAAGAGAAAACAGACTATACTGTGGTGCGGTCCGCGGATCAATACAATTGGCATGGAGCGACTCTCGCGCTGGTTTGAGACCTCAGGTCTAGAGCACGTGACTCGTGTAGAGATCAACGTGATAGCCACGGATAGACCTAAGTATTGACAGCGAGCTGCGTCCATCAAGGACTGCGTCACACAGGTAACAACAACACAACAACAACACAACAACAACACAACAACAACACAACAACAACACAACAACAACACAACAACAACTAATTTCTCATATTGATTTCCAGCTACAATTCCTGTTTACTGAATGAATTCCTACAAATCTCACCTGGTCAAGACAGATCATCTACAAATCTCACCTGGTCAAGACAGATCATCTACAAATCTCACCTGGTCAAGACAGATCATCTACAAATCTCACCTGGTCAAGACAGATCATCTACAAATTTCACTCAGTCAAGACAGATCATCTACAAATCTCACTCAGTCAAGACAGATCATCTACAAATCTCACTCAGTCAAGACAGATCATCTACAAATTTCACTCAGTCAAGACAGATCATCTACAAATCTCACCTGGTCAAGACAGATAATCTACAAATTTCACTCAGTCAAGACAGATCATCTACAAATCTCACTCAGTCAAGACAGATCATCTACAAATTTCACTCAGTCAAGACAGATCATCTACAAATCTCACCTGGTCAAGACAGATAATCTACAAATTTTACTCAGTCAAGACAGATCATCTACAAATTTCACTCAGTCAAGACAGATCATCTACAAATCTCACTCAGTCAAGACAGATCATCTACAAATTTCACTCAGTCAAGACAGATCATCTACAAATCTCACCTGGTCAAGACAGATCATCTACAAATCTCACTCAGTCAAGACAGATCATCTACAAATCTCGATCAGTCAAGACAGATCATCTGCAAATCTCACTCAGTCAAGACAGATCATCTAGAAATCTCACTCAGTCAAGACAGATCATCTACAAATGTCACTCAGTCAAGACAGATCATCTACAAATCTCACCTGGTCAAGACAGATCATCTACAAATTTCACTCAGTCAAGACAGATCATCTACAAATCTCACTCAGTCAAGACAGATCATCTACAAATCTCACTCAGTCAAGACAGATCATCTACAAATATCACCTGGTCAAGACATGTCATCTACAAATCTCACTTAGTCAAGACAGATCATCTACAAATCTCACTAAGTCAAGACAGATCATCTACAAATCTCACCTGGTCAAAACAGATCATCTACAAATCTCACTCAGTCAAGACAGATCATCTACAAATTTCACTGTCAAGACAGATCATCTACAAATCTCACTCAGTCAAGACAGATCATCTACAAATCTCACCTGGTCAAGACAGATCATCTACAAATCTCACTCAGTCAAGACAGATCATCTACAAATCTCACTCAGTCAAGACAGATCATCTACAAATCTCACTCAGTCAAGACAGATCATCTACAAATCTCACTCAGTCAAGACAGATCATCTACAAATCTCACTCAGTCAAGACAGACCATCTACAAATCTCAATCAGTCAAGACAGATCATCTACAAATCTCACTCAGTCATGACAGGTCATCTACAAATCTAAAGCAATAATGCAAGCTGCCACTGAAACCATTCCAAGAGGCGGAAGGAAAAACTACAAGCCCCATTGGAATGATGAACTGCAGAAAGCGGAAGACGAAGTCTCAAATGCTAGGAACATGGCAGAGAAAGAACAATCCATGAAGGAAAATATCACCCTCAAAGCCACCACACTCTAATCCAAATAACAAGAGAAAGCTGGAAAGACAAAACAGAAAGGCTCAATCTAGATAAAGATGGGAACAAACTATGGAAGTTAGTCTGAGCCATGAATGACGAAACTCCATCAAACAAACAAATTACCATCAAGCAGGGCGACAACATGCTCACTGGAAAAAAAGCAGCAAACGCCTTTATTGAACATTATGCCAGAGCAAACCACATTGATGTCCCTGCAGATAGGCATACAGACACTAGTGAAGAACAAAAGAGGCACGACAACATCAATATGGCACCAGAGGAGCACATGATGGCAACAATGACAATGAATGAAATGGAAGAGGCCATGAGAACTTTAAAGAAAAATAAATCACCCGGAAAAGATGGGATAACAAACGAAATGCTGATCGGGCTGGGCCAAACAGCAAAGAGGAAGTTACTATCAGTCCTGAACCAAAGCTGGAAAAGAGGTATTATACCCCAGGCATGGAAAGACGCAGTACTTGTACCAGTACCAAAGAGAGGAAAAGATAAAACAGATCCAAATGGATAGAGGCCTATCAGTCTACTGAGCTGTGTAGGCAAACTGAGAGAACGTATGATAAACACCAGACTGATGTGGCATCTGGTAGAAAAACACATACTAATTCCACAGCAAGCAGGCTTTCGACAGCACAGATCCACTGAGGATCAGATCACACTCATAGGCCAGGAAATAGAAGATGCCTATCAGGAGCAAAAACACACAGTAGCGGTTTGGGTGGACCTAGAAAAGGCATTTGACAAAGTCTGGAAAGAGGGACTTAAAGTCAAGCTACGAAGAAGTGAAGTTTGTGGGAAAATGTAGAAATGGATCAGCCACTACCTCAAAAACAGAACAGCCAGAGTTCAAGTACAAGGGCAGACAAGCCAAAAGGTGACACTCGAGCAGGGGGTACCCCAAGGGGGAGTACTGTCACCCACACTCTTCCTGGTGTATATAAATAACAACAGAAAATATACCATGAAGAGTCCACAGCTCAATGTTTGCAGACGATCTGTCTATGTGGCCATCTAAAAAGAATCTCACCATAGCAAGTAATCGGATGCAGCAGGCCCTAACATCGCTGGAGGAGTGGGCGAACTCATGGCTGGTCAAAATAAACGAGGAAAAAACAACATGTACGATATTCTCGCTTTCAAACAAACCCCAAAACACCAAAATAAGTCTTAACGGCAATTACCTGCGGCTAAACGACAACCCAAACTATCTGGGAGTCACATTTGATCGGCGCATGACAAGGAAAAGTCAGATTGAGAGAAACCGAATGAGAGCCAGAGAAAGAATGGCAATCATGAGGAAACTTGCTGGCACAAGATGGGGAGCAGACGAAAGTATACTAAAGAAACTGTACACTGGAAGAGTCAGACCAGTTCTCGAGTATGGCATTGCAGCATGGACAACAGCAGCAAAGGCGAACTTTGATAAAATTAGCAAACTCCAAAACCAAGCCATGAGAGTTATAACAGGAGGCATGAAGTCAACGGCAATTGTAGAACTTGAAAAGATTACAAAACTGGAAACCATGACCGACAGAAGAGACTGCAGAGCCCAGCAGCAAGCAGAGAAACTCAGGAGGCTGACTGACCATCCAATGCATCAGAGACTAAACAATTTTGGAAATGGGAAACTAAAGCGGAGAAACTTTGCAGAAATAGCCAAAGCTAAGATGCACGAAGACCACATGAACGCACTAACAACACCAAAGCACATCCGTACTGTACAAAAACCTACCTGGAGGCAGCATATATTTCCAGAGGTGGTAGAAAATATACCAGGTATTGAAAACAAAAACAGCCAGACTGAAAAAGAAAAAAGAGATACAACCCTGTGGTACATAACGAAAAACTACCCAAGCATGGACTGGGCCCATGCATAAACCGACGGTTCTGTAACAAACACAACACAGAACGGAGGGGCAGGAGCATTCTTGAGCCTACTGTCATTGGTAACTGGAAAATACATACGCAATTTCAGAGCGGAGGCAGAGGCACTGAGGGCGGCAGTATAAGAAATGGTGACAGGTAAAATGAATGAAAGCCATATAGTCCTGCTTACAGATACCCTGGCCGTAGTCACAGCACTAAAAAGCCAGAAAAATACTGAACTTAATGATTTAAGAGCAGTACTCTGTCAACTATGCCAGCAGCCCGCACAAAAAAGAGTAGTGGTACAGTGGGTCCCATCCCACTGTAACATCCAAAGCAACGAGGAGGCAGACAGACTGGCAAAAGAAGGTGCAAGACTACCACAACCAGATACTAGTGTGACATACGAAGAGTCAAAAAGGCTTATTAGAGCTAGATACATGACCAAATGGGAAACAGAACATACTGGCTACACAAAAAACGAAGCCTATTACCAGTTGAACAGAGGAGAGCAGGTCGTGGTCTTCAGACTTCGCACTGGCCACAATAGACTGAAGTACCACCTATTCAACAAATTGAAGATAGGTGGTACCGACGAATGCCCGTGTGGTACCGGGAAAATGACAACTGAAAATTTGCTGCAAAACTGCCCGACGTACGAGGATCAGAGAGAGCAGATGTGGCCATCACCAGTGGCAACACCAGACAAGCTCTATGGCAGTGTCGACAGTCTCAGGATGACCGCTGCTTTTTTCGAAAAAATACAGGTTGACGTCTGACAGCGTACGAAGAAGAAGAAGAAGAAGAAGAAGATCTACAAATCTCACTCAGTCAAGACAGATCATCTACAAATCTCACTCAGTCAAGACAGATCATCTACAAATCTCACCTGGTCAAGACAGATCATCTACAAATCTCACTCAGTCAAGACAGATCATCTACAAATCTCGATCAGTCAAGACAGATCATCTGCAAATCTCACTCAGTCAAGACAGATCATCTAGAAATCTCACTCAGTCAAGACAGATCATCTACAAATGTCACTCAGTCAAGACAGATCATCTACAAATCTCACCTGGTCAAGACAGATCATCTACAAATTTCACTCAGTCAAGACAGATCATCTACAAATCTCACTCAGTCAAGACAGATCATCTACAAATCTCACTCAGTCAAGACAGATCATCTACAAATATCACCTGGTCAAGACATATCATCTACAAATCTCACTTAGTCAAGACAGATCATCTACAAATCTCACTAAGTCAAGACAGATCATCTACAAATCTCACCTGGTCAAAACAGATCATCTACAAATCTCACTCAGTCAAGACAGATCATCTACAAATTTCACTGTCAAGACAGATCATCTACAAATCTCACTCAGTCAAGACAGATCATCTACAAATCTCACCTGGTCAAGACAGATCATCTACAAATCTCACTCAGTCAAGACAGATCATCTACAAATCTCACTCAGTCAAGACAGATCATCTACAAATCTCACTCAGTCAAGACAGATCATCTACAAATCTCACTCAGTCAAGACAGACCATCTACAAATCTCACTCAGTCAAGACAGACCATCTACAAATCTCACTCAGTCAAGACAGATCATCTACAAATCTCACTCAGTCATGACAGGTCATCTACAAATCTAAAGCAATAATGCAAGTTGCCACTGAAACCATTCCAAGAGGCGGAAGGAAAAACTACAAGCCCCATTGGAATGATGAACTGCAGAAAGCGGAAGACGAAGTCTCAAATGCTAGGAACATGGCAGAGAAAGAACAATCCATGAAGGAAAATATCACCCTCAAAGCCACCACACTCTAATCCAAATAACAAGAGAAAGCTGGAAAGACAAAACAGAAAGGCTCAATCTAGATAAAGATGGGAACAAACTATGGAAGTTAGTCTGAGCCATGAATGACGAAACTCCATCAAACAAACAAATTACCATCAAGCAGGGCGACAACATGCTCACTGGAAAAAAAGCAGCAAACGCCTTTATTGAACATTATGCCAGAGCAAACCACATTGATGTCCCTGCAGATAGGCATACAGACACTAGTGAAGAACAAAAGAGGCACGACAACATCAATATGGCACCAGAGGAGCACATGATGGCAACAATGACAATGAATGAAATGGAAGAGGCCATGAGAACTTTAAAGAAAAATAAATCACCCGGAAAAGATGGGATAACAAACGAAATGCTGATCGGGCTGGGCCAAACAGCAAAGAGGAAGTTACTATCAGTCCTGAACCAAAGCTGGAAAAGAGGTATTATACCCCAGGCATGGAAAGACGCAGTACTTGTACCAGTACCAAAGAGAGGAAAAGATAAAACAGATCCAAATGGATAGAGGCCTATCAGTCTACTGAGCTGTGTAGGCAAACTGAGAGAACGTATGATAAACACCAGACTGATGTGGCATCTGGTAGAAAAACACATACTAATTCCACAGCAAGCAGGCTTTCGACAGCACAGATCCACTGAGGATCAGATCACACTCATAGGCCAGGAAATAGAAGATGCCTATCAGGAGCAAAAACACACAGTAGCGGTTTGGGTGGACCTAGAAAAGGCATTTGACAAAGTCTGGAAAGAGGGACTTAAAGTCAAGCTTCGAAGAAGTGAAGTTTGTGGGAAAATGTAGAAATGGATCAGCCACTACCTCAAAAACAGAACAGCCAGAGTTCAAGTACAAGGGCAGACAAGCCAAAAGGTGACACTCGAGCAGGGGGTACCCCAAGGGGGAGTACTGTCACCCACACTCTTCCTGGTGTATATAAATAACAACAGAAAATATACCATGAAGAGTCCACAGCTCAATGTTTGCAGACGATCTGTCTATGTGGCCATCTAAAAAGAATCTCACCATAGCAAGTAATCGGATGCAGCAGGCCCTAACATCGCTGGAGGAGTGGGCGAACTCATGGCTGGTCAAAATAAACGAGGAAAAAACAACATGTACGATATTCTCGCTTTCAAACAAACCCCAAAACACCAAAATAAGTCTTAACGGCAATTACCTGCGGCTAAACGACAACCCAAACTATCTGGGAGTCACATTTGATCGGCGCATGACAAGGAAAAGTCAGATTGAGAGAAACCGAATGAGAGCCAGAGAAAGAATGGCAATCATGAGGAAACTTGCTGGCACAAGATGGGGAGCAGACGAAAGTATACTAAAGAAACTGTACACTGGAAGAGTCAGACCAGTTCTCGAGTATGGCATTGCAGCATGGACAACAGCAGCAAAGGCGAACTTTGATAAAATTAGCAAACTCCAAAACCAAGCCATGAGAGTTATAACAGGAGGCATGAAGTCAACGGCAATTGTAGAACTTGAAAAGATTACAAAACTGGAAACCATGACCGACAGAAGAGACTGCAGAGCCCAGCAGCAAGCAGAGAAACTCAGGAGGCTGACTGACCATCCAATGCATCAGAGACTAAACAATTTTGGAAATGGGAAACTAAAGCGGAGAAACTTTGCAGAAATAGCCAAAGCTAAGATGCACGAAGACCACATGAACGCACTAACAACACCAAAGCACATCCGTACTGTACAAAAACCTACCTGGAGGCAGCATATATTTCCAGAGGTGGTAGAAAATATACCAGGTATTGAAAACAAAAACAGCCAGACTGAAAAAGAAAAAAGAGATACAACCCTGTGGTACATAACGAAAAACTACCCAAGCATGGACTGGGCCCATGCATAAACCGACGGTTCTGTAACAAACACAACACAGAACGGAGGGGCAGGAGCATTCTTGAGCCTACTGTCATTGGTAACTGGAAAATACATACGCAATTTCAGAGCGGAGGCAGAGGCACTGAGGGCGGCAGTATAAGAAATGGTGACAGGTAAAATGAATGAAAGCCATATAGTCCTGCTTACAGATACCCTGGCCGTAGTCACAGCACTAAAAAGCCAGAAAAATACTGAACTTAATGATTTAAGAGCAGTACTCTGTCAACTATGCCAGCAGCCCGCACAAAAAAGAGTAGTGGTACAGTGGGTCCCATCCCACTGTAACATCCAAAGCAACGAGGAGGCAGACAGACTGGCAAAAGAAGGTGCAAGACTACCACAACCAGATACTAGTGTGACATACGAAGAGTCAAAAAGGCTTATTAGAGCTAGATACATGACCAAATGGGAAACAGAACATACTGGCTACACAAAAAACGAAGCCTATTACCAGTTGAACAGAGGAGAGCAGGTCGTGGTCTTCAGACTTCGCACTGGCCACAATAGACTGAAGTACCACCTATTCAACAAATTGAAGATAGGTGGTACCGACGAATGCCCGTGTGGTACCGGGAAAATGACAACTGAAAATTTGCTGCAAAACTGCCCGACGTACGAGGATCAGAGAGAGCAGATGTGGCCATCACCAGTGGCAACACCAGACAAGCTCTATGGCAGTGTCGACAGTCTCAGGATGACCGCTGCTTTTTTCGAAAAAATACAGGTTGACGTCTGACAGCGTACGAAGAAGAAGAAGAAGAAGAAGAAGATCTACAAATCTCACTCAGTCAAGACAGATCATCTACAAATCTCACTCAGTCAAGACAGATCATCTACAAATCTCACTCAGTGAAGACAGATCATCTACAAATCTCACTCAGTCAAGACAGATCATCTACAAATCTCACTCAGTCAAGACCGATCGTCTACAGATCACACCCAATCGATACTGATCTACCAAGAAGCCGAGACTTTATTCAGGCAACACTTAACTTTTGTCTTTCTTTTAACATTTCCTTTGTCTGTCTCAGTTTTCAATCCATTGTTGATTTGGCTGTCTTGTGGCAGCCCGCTAAGGCAAGTATTTGTGTTTTTAGTGACAGCTCAAAGATGAGCGATTCTATGCGAGCAGAGTTGCCCATGGCGTGTTCGGATCGAAATCATGTTACTTTTTTAATGTACCTAGTATTGACGGAGTTTCAATCCGTAATAGATTTTCAATGAGTCTGTTGTAGCAGAATTGTAGACTGATATGCTAGGTACAGGGCGCATGGTCGGATATTCAATCCGAGGTTCCTAAAGACTTCCACCAAGATGGTTGTGAATGAAGTAATCAATCATTCAGACCACTGATTCTTCGCCGTTTAGCCAGAAGTGGAGTATAGGTCCACGACTCCTGGTCCCTTGCAGGAAGCTTGTATCTGAGCAATTACAGAAGCCGTTTCAATAGTCATCAAGCTTGGTAGGTTACAGTGGTCATGTTCTGTTCAATCTGGCATCACCCAGATTCCACCCTGGCACAACATGTGAAGAGAATAACAGTTAACGGCCATAACATGTACTTCCCAGAACTAGCTACATCAGCGCCTTGTGTCAAGACTACATCAGTGCCCTGTGTCAAGGCTACATCAGTGCCCTGTGTCAAGGCTACATCAGTGCCCTGTGTCAAGGCTACATCAGTGCCCTGTGTCAAGGCTACATCTGTGCCCTGTGTCAAGGCTACATCAGTGCCCTGTGTCAAGGCTACATCAGTGCCCTGTGTCAAGGCTACATCAGCGCCCTGTGTCAAGGCTACATCAGCGTCTTCTGTCAAGACTACATCAGTGCCCTGTGTCAAGGCTACATCAGCGCACTGTGTCAAGGCTACATCAGTGCCTTGTGTCACGGCTACATCAGTGCCCTGTGTCACGATACGTTGGCCTGTCTGATGCTGGGCCCATCTCGTCTCTGTTTGTGGCAGGCTTACCTAGAGAGCTCAGTGAAACTGTCCAGGTGTTGAGGAGTACACTGACACACTGATACTACTGCATACCAACAACATATCAGGTGACGACCTTACAAAGAACAGATCAGGTGACGACCTTACCAAGAACAGATCAGGTGACGACCTTACCAAGAACAGATCAGATGACGACCTTACCAAGAACAGATCAGGTGACGACCGTACCAAGAACAGATCAGGTGACGACCTTACCAAGAACAGATCAGGTGACGACCTTACCAAGAATGGATCGGGTGATTTTCCCTTGCGACGAGGCACATGCTCTTGTGACGAGATATGTGCTGTTGTTGCGAGAAATGCGCCATTGTGACTAGACCTAGGATGGGGGAGGAGGGGAGGAGGGGGAGGGAGGGGGAGGAAGAGGGAGGAAGAGGAAAAAGAAACTGTCGGTAACCACCATTCCATCCGTCTATTTTCGACTTCGGAAGTTGTTAGCTAAGGCATGCGTGTTGTGTCAGAAATGGATATTGTTTTCAAAGTTGACAGGTGGCTGGTCCATCCTAGCTGTGTTCTGCTTCGATGACAATGGCCACAAATGTCTTTATAAACTTCCCAGAGATCTGGTCCTTAGTACGCACATTTGTTTGGATCTCAGGATGTCATGATTCACTGCTTCTCTTTGGACGATCTGATTCTTATACTTCAATTGTAGGATAATTTCCCTATTCACGGAAATGCTTCGGATGAGGGGGGGGGGGGGGGGGAATAAACCCAGAGGGAGTATCATGGGGAGACTAAGTCTAGTCGTGGTTTCATTTCTTTTCTGAGAACTCCTGCGCTCTCGCTGATTTCCAGCCCTGCCGGTTAGTGTCGTACCTCTGCCTGACGTAGCTAGATCGAGAAGGGTGCCCCGCTGAGCGAGTAACAGCGTGTTCTCAATAGAAAGAAAGATAAAAGGTACACACGCTTGTGACATAGAGAGGCCTTCCAACATGACCCTGTCATGTCACACAACACGCGCTTGCGACCTAGACAGGCCTTCCAACTTGACTCTGTCATGCCGACACAACACGCGTAGCAGCAGCTACTGGCTATCATCATCATCATGCAGCATGTCCTTTGCAGAACGTCGCTCTCATCACAGCATATATATATATATATAGTCTTCCCGCCTGCTCCAAGGTCAAATCCAGCGGTCTCCTTGAAGTCCTATCGTCTTCTCGGCTCGCCCTGCCTCTCTTCACAGGGACCATGCAATCCCTAACCACTCTCTCCAGTCAGTTGTGTCGTTTAACGTGTCCAAAAAACCTCAGTTTTCGGGGAAATGAAACTGGGATGTTGGAACGTCCACACCATGTCCGCTGACCTGTCTGATGACCTGTCCTCTGACCTGTCAGCTGACCTGTCTGATGACCTGTCCGCTGACCTGTCTGCTGACCTGCCCGATGACCTCCACAATACAAGTGTTGTGACGAAAACAAGTGTAATCAAAGATGAATCTAATAGACTCGAGGTGGACATTGCATCCCTTTGAGGAACTGACTTGCCGACCTCTGGATCAATCAGCCACAAAAAGCGAATCTTCTACTGGAAAGGAAAAGTACACATCAGAGAGAGAAAGATCGGAGTGAACTTTGTAGTCTAATATGCTTGGTTGAACCAGGTGAAAATGGTTTAGAGAGGATAATATGCTTGGTTGAACCAGGTGAAAATGGTTTAGAGAAGATAATATGCTTGGTTGGACCAGGTGAAAATGGTTTAGAGAAGATAATATGCTTGGTTGAACCAGGTGAAAATGGTTTAGAGAGGATAATATGCTTGGTTGAACCAGGTGAAAATGGTTTAGAGAGGATAATATGCTTGGTTGAACCAGGTGAAAATGGTTTAGAGCGGATTCCTACAAACAGTCTCAACACAACAGTAGGTCAGTCACTCTATCAGTGCGCACGCACCTACCATGTGTTCCACCTGAGGTCCAAGTCATGTTTTGAAGCATTTAGGATCGTTGCTTAGAGACATCAGTTGAGGTTAACGTGTTCTAGTACGTGGCTTCAGTGCTAGACTGTGCTCTGACCACGATTCGTGGTCTCTGTGTCTTGGCAAATTTTAGAGTGGACAACATTCATGACACTGGTCAGCTATGTGGGACCGACCCCTATTTTTAGACAACTCCTGAATATCAGATGTGACGGATGTACCCACAATCCAAAACTGGCATCAGCTACATCAGACCCTTGTGAGGGGGTGTCGTCTTAAGTATGTGCTCCTCGCGTGCGTGTAATCGATGTGACGGCTACGATACTGGTCATTCGTTAATTCGATTACAATTAGGTGGCAGCCAATAGAAAGTCACATGATCTCAGTCACAAAACTAAACTACGTATTGTAGTAAGCAGAATGATCAAGCATTTTAGCAATGTTTCCTGAGAGACATGTAGATTGTATGCCTCAAGATATGATAAACATGTAGACTGCATACCTCAAGATATGAGAAACATGTAGACTGCATATCTCAAGACATGAGAAACATGTAGACTGCATACCTCAAGATATGAGAATCATGTAGACTGCATACCTCAAGACATGAGAAACATGTAGACTGCATACCTCAAGACATGAGAGACGTGTAGATTGTATGCCTTAAGACATAAGAGATATGTAGATTGTATGCCCCAAGACATGAGAGATATGTAGATTGTATGCCCCAAGACATGAGAGATATGTAGATTGTATGCCCCAAGACATGAGAGATATGTAGATTGTATGCCTCAAGATATGAGAAACAAGCAGATTTAACACAAATAAAGTTAATGGAAGGGAAGGTGCTATTTATAGAGATTATCTAACGGCTCAGTATTGTTGACAAAGTCTTTGCCAGGGTATCATCTTACTGAGGCTTCCCCACCGGCTCGACGTGTTAATCTGGGGACACAGGGTGGGTATGGGTCTGGGAGATCAACCATCGACAAAAGTCACATCAACAGTATACGCCATTTTATATCGCCTTTGTTAACATGATAAAAACATTTGATTTGGTTAGCACGAATGCACTATTGACAAGCCTCTTCAATATGACTCGTTCTAACAAACAGAAGATAATAATAGTTTCCTATGAGGTCATAGCAGCAACAGTCCGATTCGGTGGCAATATATCACAGCAATTCGCTGTTAGCAGTGGTGGTAACAAGACTGCGGCCTGGCCCCGACACTGTTCGTGACTTCTTTTGCTGTGTTAATGAAGCAGACACTTGGGAAGAAAGAAATGTTTCCACTAGGTCCGAGGGTCAACTCGTTCATCTTGCGAAGGACGAGGCCGATACAAAGGTCAGGAAGGTCATTGTCTGGGATTTCCTATTGGCTGCTGACGCTGTGTCACTTCCAACCAGCAGGACCTTCAGAGCTTGGTAGATCGTTTCTCCTAGGGGTGGACATGGACTTCAGAGCTTGGTAGATCGTTTCTACTAGGGGTGGACATTTTTTTAATTATTGGTTCGCCTTATTTCTTTATTCCACAAGGCGGTGTGCGGTGCACTGTGGTTTTTATTTTGCGCCTGTAGGCCCAATGCATCCGACTTCAGCAGTCATTTTGTGTAAGGGTCTGCTTCCGTCTGCATTTTATAAGAGTTTGCTTCCACGGGGTAACGGCCGGTGCTAGGATGGGTCTTGAACCCAACACCTTCGGATTGTGAGCGTGTCACTTAACCACTAGCCCACGTCGTCCCCGGGCGGGGACATGATCCGAGCTTGGTAGATTGTTGCTCCCAGGCGTGCAAAGGTTTTGGCCCTTCAGTACAAGGGTGTGATTCATAAGTCTTTACCCTGACAAGGAAGCAGAAGGAGGAGAAAGTTGAAATTTGGCACATACGTGGCTCATTCAATGTGTACTGGACTTGAGAAGTATGAATTTCTTTCCGCGACAGGTTTATCCGGTGTGATGCGTAGTGTAACATACATTATTGGCTGGATCTGCTACTCTAACGGTTTGTCAGAACAATGGAGAAATAAGAGACCCGAACTGTGATAAAATTCTTGATGTTGCAGGGAAAAACACCTACAGAAATACACAGGGAGATGGAACCAGTGTTTGAAGAACTATGTTCTTCATTTGCTTCTATAAAACAAAACCGGTGTAGGCAGTTTAAGTGTGGCCGTTTCCATGTTGTTGATCTTCCAAGATCAGGAAGACCATCCTCAGAGGGCAGCGATGAAAATGCTGCAAGAGTGAAGAAAATCATTGACCAGGATAGGAAAATGACAATTGCAGAGATATCTAGGTCAGCAAAACTGAATGAAAGTAGTTTTTAGAATTTTACACAACAGACTAAACATGGGAAAAGTGTGTGCCCGCTGGGTCCCGCGTCTGCTGACATGTGAACAGAAACAAATGAGGGTTGATTGCTGTGGCCAGTTGCTCAAAATGTGTCGGTCAAAGAACATGTTGCCGACCACGGTGACAGTAGATGAGACTTGGGTTCACCATTATTACCCAGAATCCAAAACTTCTAGCATGCAGTAGAAAACCCCGGGCACACCAACACATGTCAAGCCAAGAGCACAGAAATCTGCAAGAAAAGTGATACTGACTTTTTTTTTGGACGTCCAAGGTGTCATATTTAAAGATTACATGCCTCATGGCAACACAGATCCCCTTACCAAACTAAGAAAGACTGACCAGAAAAAGAGGGAATTCTGTTTTGCTTCAAACAACGTCTCCTTCCATAAAGCAAGGCTTGTGCTGCAAACAGCCAACGATTTGAATATTGAAATTCTTCCACACCCACCATATTCTCCGAATTTAGCTCCATCAGACTTTTTTCTTTTCCCAAAACTTAAAAAAACAGCTGAAAGGAAATTATTTTGGCAGTGACGAAGATGTCATACTGGCTTGTGATACTGGCTTGTGAGAACTGGTTTAGTTAAAACAAAAATAGGTTACTTTATTATGAAGGTCTTTTCAAGGTCACGCAGAGATGGCAGAAATGTATAAATGCTGGTGGTGGCTACATTGAGAAGGAATAAGCACTGTGTCAAACTTCAACTTTCTCCTTCTACTCCTTAATGGCCAAGGTAAAGACTTATGATAATCCCCTTGTAAATCTCAGAAAAACAAAATGTACAGGAACACAAACGGTCACCAATGACAATTATGATCTGACAACGGGATACTAGTTCACGTGCCTGCAGACCATAGACAACGAAAAGCTTTCTTTAGATGTTGAAATTGAGAATCGCATTTGGAAAACTGCTGATATATTTGCCCGTTTCACAACGCGGGTTTTGGAAAACCTCAAAGCTACAATTATCGATAAAATCAGATATCGGTCATGGCTTTGTAACCGCACCAAGCCGTAAGTAGGTATCGGTTTTGTCCTGATCCGATGAATGAGCCAATAACACATATATTGTTTAACCTGTCGCGTCCATCTATTTATGTCATCATTTACAATAACTTTCATGACACACCTCTAGTGTGGTAGCGAAACTGAGCAAAAGCTTAACAGTGCATATCTACGCGCCTGCGGTAGATACATCACAGGCGTTTCATGAAGGACAGAGTGAGAAACACAGAAATGAATACATCCACCATGCTCCCAAGCATGTACACTCCTTGGGCAGCGACGCCTGCAGTGGTTTAGTTATGGTTTGTCGCACGGGTAACTGTTGCCTTCGCAAAGATATTCTTTACGGACCGCTGACTCATGGTAGACAGACCGCTGGATGATGACAAACGAACCGCTGTCTCAGGGCAACGGACTCCTGACTCATGGCAAACGGACCGCTGGACGATGACAAACGGACCGCTGGACGATGACAAACGGACCGCTGTCTCATGGTAAACGGACCGCTGGCTCATGGTAAACAGACCGCTGGATGATGACATACGAACCGCTGTCTCAGGGCAACGGACCCCTGACTCGTGACAAAAGGACCGCTGACTCATGGCAAACCGACCGCTGACTCATGACAAACAGTTAGCCGACCACAGCTACGGTCGAAATAAGTGTGTAAAGAAGAGATTACTGAACAAGACTGAAGTCTGACATCCTGGAAAGATAAGACTGAAGAACGGTCCAAGGACAGGGCTACTCGGAGGAGCCACCTCAACCTGGACGAATGCTAGCTCCTGCAACACGGTGAAGTGATCAGGGCATGGGAATGGGAAACAATAACTCAGCAGAGATGCACAGGGCACGTCATTCTATAGTCATTCCTGTGACAGAGTGGAACTCATGTACATGTGGTGAACTTGATGTTTGAGAACCAATTGTAACAGATCTTAGCTGTAGAGACAATATATAGGTAGGAGCTTAGACATGTTTGAACATGTTCCAGTCGGGTGGCAGATAACAAGAGCTTAGACAATCTTCTTTTTCGCGGGATTTGAGTCAGTGCAGTTGAACTCTGTCCCGCCAGAATTTCAGTCACCAAATCGAACCACGTACGCCTTGTCTCGATCCGAGCAGGTGGGAGTTTTGGTAAACATACGTAGCCTGACGTAAGTTTCAGGCCATGTGTTTACACGTGGAACGATAGTGGTAGTAGACTTTTTTCCGCCGACAAACCAGCATCGTCTGGACACCACAGGAACAGGAAAGGGGGGAGGGGGGGGGGGGGGATAATGGCAAGCAGGCGGACAAACACGCGGGTGGTTTTGAAAATCACGTGATCTGGGGATGCAAATCGAATATAAATGCCGGCAGAAAGACGTGAGGAGATTACTTTAGAAGAGATTCGAAAGAGACGCTCAGTTGAGAGCATGCGACAGAGGAAGGCAAATTTTGTGTTTAGAACCACACAGAGAGAGAGAGAAAGAGAGAGAGAGAGAGAGAGAGAGAATATGTCACTTCAGAGAGAGAGAGAGAACACTTCACTTCAGAGAGAGAGAGAGAATATTTCACTTCAGCGAGAGAGAGAGAGAGAGAGAGAGAGAGAGAGAGAGAGAACACTTCACTTCAGAGATGGAGAGAATATTTCACTTCAGAGAGAGAGAGAGAGAGAGAGAGAGAGAGAACACTTCACTTCAGAGAGAGAGATAGAGAGAACACTTCACTTCAGAGACCGAGAGAGAACATTTCCATTCAGAGACAGAGAGAGAACACTTCACTTCAGAGACCGAGAGAGAACATTTCCCTTCAGAGACAGAGAGAGAACACTTCACTTCAGATAGAGAAACACTTCACTTCAGAGACCGAGAGAGAACATTTCCCGTCAGAGGCAGAGGTACTATGTAAAGAGACGCTCGGTGGACGGCAGGCGACGGAGATATGCAGTTGAGGAAGATTTGAGTTGAGATTTAGGCGACTGAGAGAGGCAGTTGAGATAGACACGCAGCAAGCAAGGTAACTACCCTAATATTATGTATTGGTCGTAATTACAAGTCGTCAGTAGCTTACAGAGGCAGTCATCCCATTCATCATTTTGACACAGTCCCACCGATCACATAGACATCACATTGATCACGTGAATGTATTTCGTCAGTCGCAGCTAGAGGCAGTTCTCCAGTGATCCCATGGATCATATTTGATGCAGGGTTTCCTGACCACGTCGAGACCACTTTGATGTTACCGCTGACAAGAGGAACAATACCACGGACGTCATACTCAGGTTAGAACCTACGAACTCTACTATCAGCGGCAATCCCAACCACTTTCGATCGTAGCAGGCCAGGTTAGGAGAGTAGAAAGAACTGGACAATAACAGTATCGATAAGGTTAGGTTTAGCGGTAGGAGTGTTTTAGATAAGGTTAGGTTTAGCGGTAGGAGTGTTTTAGATAAGGTTAGGTTTAGTGGTAGGAGTGTTTTAGATAAGGTTAGGTTTAGTGGTAGGAGTGTTTTAGATAAGGTTAGGTTTAGTGGTAGGAGTGTTTTAGATAAGGTTAGGTTTAGTGGTAGGAGTGTTTTAGATAAGGTTAGGTTTACTGGTAGGAGTGTTTTAGATAAGGTTAGGTTTAGTGGTAGGAGTGTTTTAGATAAGGTTAGGTTTAGTGGTAGGAGTGTTTTAGATAAGGTTAGGTTTAGTGGTAGGAGTGTTTTAGATAGGGTTAGGTTTAGTGGTAGGAGTGTTTTAGATAAGGTTAGGTTTAGTGGTAGGAGTGTTTTAGATAAGGTTAGGTTTAGTGGTAGGAGTGTTTTAGATAAGGTTAGGTTTAGTGGTAGGAGTGTTTTAGATAGGGTTAGGTTTAGCGGTAGGAGTGTTTTAGATAAGGTTAGGTTTAGTGGTAGGAGTGTTTTAGATAAGGTTAGGTTTAGTGGTAGGAGTGTTTTAGATAAGGTTAGGTTTAGCGGTAGGAGTGTTTTAGATAAGGTTAGGTTTAGTGGTAGGAGTGTTTTAGATAAGGTTAGGTTTAGTGGTAGGAGTGTTTTAGATAAGGTTAGGTTTAGTGGTAGGAGTGTTTTAGATAAGGTTAGGTTTAGTGGTAGGAGTGTTTTAGATAAGGTTAGGTTTAGTGGTAGGAGTGTTTTAGATAAGGTTAGGTTTAGTGGTAGGAGTGTTTTAGATAAGGTTAGGTTTAGCGGTAGGAGTGTTTTAGATAAGCTTGTGAGAGAAAGAATTCAAGATGTTAGAGAGTTTATAGTTGGCAGTGTTACTGGAATAAATATTATGTTGTGTTGTGTTTATATTTAGTGTTACTAGAATTTGTTTAGAGTGAGTGTAGAGTTGAAATAGAATAGAGCAGACCCATTTACCGTCTGCGACAGATCTCTATCAAATCGAGCGGCTCAGGTACACAATGTTAGAGTGGAGTTAGTGAGCGTGAAATTGATGTTTGAGAACCACTGTCTGAGGAAGTGTGACACACTCGCTAGCCAGGGAAGGTAAAACAGTGTAAGGATTGTTCATAGCAAAACAATAGCCAGCCTGGTCCTCGTATACCGCCTATCTGTACACGATGTTTGGGCTCCTTATCGGGCACAATCAAATCGGAAATGTGGGACACAAGGGGACGTGTGCCCACTTGAGAGCAGACCAAGTGGACCACAGATCCTGACAGACAGCTGTATACTGACAAACGTTAACTTTATACAAACGCGCGCGCGCTCTCACGGCCGCACGTACGCACGCACACACACACAAACACACACACACACAACGCAATTTGTACTGTTAATCAATAAATCAATATCTGGTCCGCTCCCTGTGGAGCATAGGTTTTTAACAAATGTACACAAAATATAAAATCATCAAATGTTGACTTGTCCATATCTATTGAAGCTTGTATTTTGTAAAGTTTATATAGTGCGGGTTAGCCAGCCCCATGCCTCCCACCCCCTTCCACCCCCTTCGTCGTTTTGACGAAATGCCTGGCAGGTTACTATTCTTTGCTCATATTTCGGGCTCCGGTACTACTCGACCAATGTTTACTTTCTCAGTCGAAATGTACATCTACTGTGACAGATGCCTCTGTGCAGGTCCCACCTAGTCGACCATTACTCCTACTGTGACATATGTCCCTGTGCAGGTCCCACCTAGTCGGCCCGTACTCCTACCGGGACAGATGTCCCTGTGTTGGTCCCACCTAGTCGACGCGTACTCCTACCGGGACAGATGTCCCTGTATTGGTCCCGGCTCTGGTATGAGCTGGATGTAGCTGGGAGGAAGATTGTCTGCTTAGCGGGCTAGGCTCGAGCAGGCTAATACTCCTCTACATTTGGACAAGTGCAGCGGAGTGAATTTAAAAGAAAAGATGTGCGAGTCCATCTTAATAGACTCAAACACTAGAGCAAAATATACCCACAGCCTGTTAGGCGCCATCTATGGTGCTCTAAACAAACTACCTAACCATGGCCGGTGGTATGCCATGTCACACAGTTAGTCGCCTCTTACGACATTCTCTCTGTGTGGCACTGGTGCTTTTATTGTCCTTGTCATACACAAAGACTCAGGTGGACCACTCGGGCATCTTCACTTTACACACAAATGAATGACCAGGTCTATCTGAATGTCCATGTTAGCCATATACTGACACACGTGAATGACCAGGCCGATCTGAATGTCCATGTTAGCCATATACTGACACACGTGAATGACCAGGTCTATCTGAATGTCCATGTTAGCCATATACTGACACACGTGAATGACCAGGTCTATCTGAATGTCCATGTTAGCCATATACTGACACACGTGAATGACCAGGTCGATCTGAATGTCCATGTTAGCCATATACTGACACACGTGAATGACCAGAACGATCTGAATGTCCACGTTAGCCATAAACTGACACACGTGAATGACCAGGTCTATCTGAATGTCCATGTTAGCCATATACTGACACACATGAATGACCAGGTCGATCTGAATGTCCATGTTAGCCATATACTGACACACGTGAATGACCAGGTCGATCTGAATGTCCATGTTAGCCATATACTGACACACATGAATGACCAGGTCGCTGTACGGACATCCCAGCCCACTTACCTCATCTGCCAACATTCTGATGCGTACAACCAGTCCAGTGAAAACGTTGCGCAGTATGCCCAATGTGAACAGAGAGAAGAAAGGCTAGTCGCTACTGTTGACATGTGTCAGACCAAGAGACTTGGAACAGGATACAGGAAATGTGTTCTATCTGAGCGCAGAAATAGTAACACAAGTCACGTGACTCCATGGCGACGATCGATCGACGGCCAGGACTGTGTCAGTCAGTGCAATCCCCTTATGGATTAATGCACGCTTTCAGCCACTCCCTATCATCAGATCACCTCGGGTCACGTTCTGCGTGATTGTTTGTTTTACGTAGCAGCCGTCTGTTCTGTTGAAATTCAGGTGCCTCAAACATCTTGGTTTCTCTAACTAGCTTGTTATATGTGACTGGTAGCGTCGGGGTCAGCGGCCCACAGCTGACTGGAAGCGTCGGGGTCAGCGGCCCACAGCTGACTGGAAGCGTCGGGGTCAGCGGCCCACAGCTGACTGGTGGCGTCGGGGTCAGCGGTCCACAGGTGACTGGAAGCGTCGGCATCAGCGGCCCACAGGTGACGTCGGGGCCAGCGGCCAGATCGGGCAAGACCCTTCCTCACATCCACACGGTGATCCTGGATAATAGGCTGCAGCATGGCAGAGTGGCTAACGACATGGGATCGAAGAGGGAAGGCCTGCCCCGGAACCTAACAATGTTTCCTGACGATGGATGTGTTAGACCGAAATGTGCAAATATTGCAGCCAAGCTGTAAACTACAACATCGCGCATTAGTTCTCATGACAAGAGCCTGCTACTTGCATCGCCCTTTTCAGGGGCTTGGTAGCGGGAGATTGAGAACGTTCAGGGCTTGGTAGCGGGAGATTGAGAACGGACGACGACGACGACGAAGAAGAAGACTGGATATGGGGTGTCGGGGGCGGGCGGAAGTTGGGGAGTTGAGGCTATCTCTTCTTCGAGTATCCCATTCTGAAAGTACCCCCTCTGGTGGTTTGGTGGCTTGGTGGTTTTGTGGGTTGGTATGTATCTGTACAGAGTGGTTATGGATCGACTGTCCTTAATATCCTTTGACATCGTCCACGTTAAGTGGTGACGTTTGTTCACATATTCTAGTCAATACAGCTGTCCCGTTACGTCTGGTGAGTGTGTTCGTTTGTTAAAGGCGTGACCTGGTGATAGCGGCTATAATCTAAGTAGTAAGCCATGTGACGGACATAATGACAGCACAGAGAGAAATACAGTGGAAGTAATGCGCTCATTCCCTCATGATATTCATGTACTAACATGAGACCGTGTGCGTTGGGACAGTAGGTCAGGCACATAGAGAGATGTCAAGTGAACAAATCTAAACAGATAAAGTCAAGCATTGCACAACAGCATGGATATGTTTTTGAAGCTACTACAACCCACCACTTAACAGCCTTTTCAGAGTGTACAAAAGAGTAAACGTACTCATCTTGTGCATTCAGCAGCAACAACAACAACATGATGATGATTGAAGAGTTGTGACAAGGCTCTGGCATTTCTATCTAAAGTAAGACTTGGTCGTGTGATGCATTGTGGTGTTAGTGTGGCTACGGCGACGCCACTGTGGTGTTAGTGTGGCTACGGCGACGCCACTGTGGTGTTAGTGTGGGTAGCGTGATAACAACCATTGCACGATAACCCATGCCATAACTTACTCCTGAGACTTGATCAGTTTATGTATATTAAAGTTCTCTACAAACTATGTCGCCTAGAACAGACCATGGTCTGACGCGTCATTGTTCCTGAATGAATAGCAGAATTTGTAATAAGACAGAGATAGTTTGGGGTTCAAAACTTCACCTTAGTATATGGAACAGCAGCAAACACTGTATCATGTGTTTGTGAATTTTAAGAAGGTGTTTGGTAGGGTATGACATAAAGCGCTATGGGCAACCATGAGGATGTATAAAATCAACGGAAATATTATAACGGCCCTTGAACACCTGTATGACAAGGCATCCAGCGCAGATCTTGTGAATGGGAGGTGAGGGGACTGGTTTCGCACGTCAGTTGGTGTGAGACAGGGCTGTACACTCTCTCCAACTCTTGTCAATATATTCCTTGAGAGAATTATGAGTGAGGCACTTAGAGGTCACGTTGGTACTGTCAAGATAGGGGGCCGAACGATTACCAACCTTCGTTTTGCAGATGATATCGACGGGTTGGCGGGTTCAGAAGCCGAACTCCAGGAATGGGTCAGAAGGCTCGATGAAACAGCTCTTGGCTATCGTATGGAGATAAACGCTGGTAGGACAAAATTAATGACCAACAACGCCGAGGGCTTCAACAGGAGGATAAAAGCTAATGGTCAGCAACTCGAAGTGGTTGACCGTTTTAAATATCTGGGCTCAAATTTATTGTCAGTGATGAATTTTCAAAATGTGAGGTGTTGGCCAGAATTGTACAGACAATAGCGGTGCTTGCGCGGCTTAACAAAATATGGCAAGATAAACGGTTAGCACTATGCACAAAGATCAGATTAATGCGTACATTGGTCCTGTCACTATTACTCTATGATTGTCAGACATGGACAATTACAGCTGATCTGCAGCGAGGATACAGACTTTGAAGTTGAGATGTTTCCGAAAACTTCTAAACGTCACGTGCAAAGACCGAGTTACCAATGAGGAAATATGAGGGCCTCTCTTCTGGTGTACAATATGTCATGTGGATCTACTACTCAGGACATGCAGGCGTTTGGGGCAACAAAGGAGCTGATCCAGTGACGGGACGAGACGTGGTGACCTACGAAACGATGACGAAAGACAGGCTTGATTTGATCAGGGCAGTTAACGACACTCTACAGAATGATGAACAGATACAATTGGACAAATGCAGATGTGCATTTGATGATAGATTTAGGAGGGGGCTAGGGGAGAGGATAGAAAGTCTGTTCTGTCTATCAAGATCCGAAAAACACAAAAACAGCACCTGACTGGAATTATGAGTAGAAATACGCTTGGCTGGCTGCTTGGATAGAGAACGGAGCACTTATGGGAATATCCCCTGTTTGATGATATTGCTTGCTAGAATCAAGAACAAAGAATCCAGAAGACTTTTTGGAAACGGTCAATAGACGAAATCTTGCTTGGTACAGCCCCATTTCGAGGTCACACGGTACAGATTAAAAATCTCGCTTGGTACAGCCCACTATCGAAGTCACACGGTACAGATACGAAATCTCTCTTGGTACAGCCCCATATCGAGGTCACACGGTACAGATACGATCCTACACGGAAAGGCGCAAGTCGGGCGGCGATGAGGTAATCATTCAAAGAGGTGGGAGGACAACTTAAAAGGATGGACCAATCTCCAACCAGAGGAGGCACAGGCAGAGACCACTGATAGAGAAGGATCGCGGGGTGTTGTGAGGGTGTTTTTATGTGTGCCCCAACCACCGGTTTCGGAATGACCTGACCTGACCTGATATAACTTGACCTGACATAACCTTTCTTTAAAAATAGCAGTACTAAAATAGTCTTATGTTTGTCAAAACTGCAACAAGATGTCTGGTAAGGGTAGGTGTGGTATGATGTCTGGTAAGGGTAGGTGTGGTATGCTGTCTGGTAAGGGTAGGTGTGGTATGTCTGGTGAAGGTTGGTGTGTTATGATGTCTGTTGAGATTCCGTATAATTACTGCAAGATTAGAGAGTAAATAGTTGTGAATCTGGCAGCAGTCATTAGGTAATCCAGTGAGTGACTGAGCCTGCACTAACGACAGATACTTGATGTCTGAGCCTGCACTAACGACAGATACTTGATGTCTGAGCCTGCACTAACGACATATACTTGATAATGTCGTCGCACGAGCTGACACAGTGACCTTATTTGGTTATGAGATTGAGAGAGGGGAAGTAATGCAGGCTAGATTGTTGTCTAGACAACGTTAGTCTAATCTAATAAACTCTCAGACCACAATAAAATCACCCTCCAGTGAATTCCAGCTCACTGCGGCATACCTGGGAATTGATGGGCAGACAGACTGGCCAGGGAGGAAAAACAAAGAGAAAAATTCACAAACCGAGTATCACTGCCAGAAGTCAAGGCACACATCCCCCAAAAATATAAACAGTGGATAGAGAAAACAAACCGCAAATTCTCACAGGGCCCAATTAACAGACTGAATAGGAAAAAGTATACACATTTTCCGCCCCAGAACAGGTCATTGCAGACTTAGTGCACACATGCATAAAATGAAAGCAGCACAGACTGCACAATGCACATGCCAGAGAAGACCCCAGAACACATCCTGCAAATATGTCCAGCACACCAAGGATCCCGTGAGAAGGCGATGCCCCAGGAAAGAAACGTACAAGACAAACTGTGGGGAACCATTGAGGACCTGCGACTGACGTGTCACTTCAAGGAGGCAGCCCATCTGATGGCATATAACAAGCATACGAAACCGAACGCAAAGAAGGGCTGGTTTTTGGTTATGGATCTCTAGACTAGTGTACCAAGGTCCCCATTTGCATTGGGGTTATTCTATCTATAATGTTACCACACTCATCCACATCATTCACGACCACACACAGCAAATAACACAGCACGCAGCAGGTGACATATTTATGACATCATACAACAACTATTAAGGTGAGTGCAATGAAATTACAAACAACACAAGAAATACAATCTTATCTAAATAGATACATGGAGTTTATAAGCACAAGCTATTGATGTTACTCCCAACTAATCCAACCTGTTCTCACACATTCGAATAAACAGCCTACCAATCACTCGTCTATTAAGTCGGTAAGCTAAATAGACTCCTAGCTAAATTCTGTCTCTCTCTCTCTGTGTGTCTCTCTCTCTCTCTCTCTCTCTCTCTCTCTCTCTCTGCATGGCCAGTCTGCTTGAGCTAAACTTTGTCTAGTATTATATAGTCTCAAGCAGTATCAGAGCAGTCCAATGGATCTCTGGGGAATGACTCTGGGAATGGCCTCTTGTCTGTCACTCATCCCACACTACGCAAATCGGAACGCCAGTTGTCAGCACCTAGCCTCTTACCTGTCTAGACACCTTCTTTCCCCCAACCCCGTTTTCCCCTGTTGACTTAGTATCGAGACGGTGAGTGACCTTGGCACACATTCAAGTTCCTTTGTTCTCAGAGTCGCCGACCACATCACTCCTGACCTAAACGCTTATGCTCGGGCTGGAACTGTTACACTAGGCTCATGTCTTTGTGAAAGACTTGAGATATGCTAGGCTCGTGCATTTCTTAACTGACCTTAACGTTTTTATACTGGTTTAGAAGATTCTGCTTAGTCTGTATACAACCAGTTTCATTTACATGTCCTTGCTCTAAAGCTTTGTGCAGTTAATCTATTCTTAAATTCATTAATTGTCCCATCCTCCACTGCTTCCGTTGCATTCCAAGCATTCACCACCCTCTGACAACAACAACAATTTCCTAATATCTAATGTGGACCTCTCTTTAGTTCAATTATAGCTATGCCCTCTTGTTGTTGAAGGTGGTTGTATTTAAAATAAAACTTGTTTTAGTCTAATTTATCCATTCCTCTGATAATCTTATAAACCTGTATTGTCACTTCGAATTCTTCTCTTTCGAGACGCTGTAAGACGGTTTTTTTTAGTCTTTCCTCACAACTGTAATTCTGGAATCCCACTATCAGCTTTGTCGCTTTTTTATTTGTATTCTTTCCAGCATTTTAAAATCTACTCTACGATAATGACTCCACACCTGTATACAGTACTCTAATCTAGGTCTAACCAATGTTTTATACAGTTTGACAATCACTTCCTTGCTCCAATATTTAATATTTTCTGTATCATCCCTAACATTGCATTTGCCTTTTTCACTGCTACCTGAACTTGCTCACTCACCTTTCCTGTATGATCTATTATAACACCTAGGTCCATTTCCTTTTCTATCATTCTAATATTGTTCTCTCCCATTCTGTAATTATGTTCCATATTGGATCTACCCATGTGGATGATTGTACATTTATCTACATTAAACTCCATTTGCCAGCTCGCAGACCATTCTTGAATTTTATCTAAATCCGACCTCAATATATTCACTTCTGCTTTAGATGAGACATTACTGC
Source organism: Ariolimax columbianus (assembly GCA_036924085.1). Classification (NCBI taxonomy): domain Eukaryota; kingdom Metazoa; phylum Mollusca; class Gastropoda; order Stylommatophora; family Arionidae; genus Ariolimax; species Ariolimax columbianus. The sequence continues at coordinate 72,252,521 of JAVGWX010000015.1, forward strand.
ATAGTTATGTGTCATCAGCAAATTTTGCAATCATGGATCCCATACCAATGTCTAAATCGTTTATATATTTCAAGAACAAAAAACCGAGCACTGTGGTACTCCACTTTTCACTTCACACCACTCAGAGTACTCCTTATTTATGCCCACCCTCTGCCTTCTTCCCGTTAACCAATTTTCAATCCATTCGGCAACTTCCCCACCTACTCCATGCGGTTTTATCTTTAATGAGGTACTCTATCAAAGGCCTTTGCAAAATCTAGATAAATAACGTCACTGGCTCTCCTTTATCTATCATTTTAGTAACCTCCTCCATGAATTATAATCAATTTGTTAAGCACGATCTCCCTGTAGTAAACCAATACTGACTATTTCTGATTAGATTAAACATGTCTAAATGTATTACAATGTGTTTTTTTTATTATTGACTCTAACAATTTACAGACTATGCTCGTTAAACTCACCGGTCTATAAATTGCTGGATCTTATTATTTGTCTTTTTGAATAACAGGATCACTCCTGCATCTTTCCAATCCCGTAGAACATTCCCTTTTGCAAGTGATTGAGAACATAATATAGCCAATGGTTTTGCTAGTTGGTCTCTAATTTCAAACAGCAATTTTGGATGAATACCATCTTGGCCTGGACATTTATCCACTTTCAACTCCTCCAATTATTTAAAAATAACACCCATTTCCCCTGTAATACAGATTGATCTTAATCCCGATGTCTCCATTCTCTTTGGAAAACATCTATAGGCTCTCAGATCTTGGAACAGACTTCTTTTGTTTAGATTGTGCCAAAGTGCTGATTGAGTTGATTAGCTGCCTCCCTGTTCTCACTTAATATTTGTCCTGTACTATCTTTAAGTGGGTCAACTGTGTCTTTCGTTCTTTGTTTGTGTCGGAGATAGACAAAAAAGCTCTTGCTATCAGTCCTGATAATTTTAGCAAGTTTTTTTTTCAAAGTCAATTGTTGCCGCTCTATTCGCTACAGACGATTATTTTGTACGTCCACATATTTGAAATGTGTTTCATTCGATTTTCCAGCCTCTATATAATTTGTCCAAGCTTTATTCTTAGCTTTTCTACAACTAACGACGGATCGAGTTAAACATTTTGTTCGCCTGGGGTTCAAATTCCTACATGGAACAAATTCCTCTTTCAGGTGATCATGAATAGATTTCATCTTAGCCCATTCCTCTTCAATGTTTCCGCCAGTGAAAATATCTGTCTAGATTACGTGGCTCGCTGATTCTATCATATTCTGTACATCTGTTCTAGAGTAGTTGAATGTTAGTGGACACTTTATATCATCTTTCATAGCTACAAGATCCCCAACGGACAATCTGATCGCCGCTCGAGATAAATAGTTCACCAACAGTAACACGGGCAATCAAATTTTTGTATGCAGAAAAAATAAGGGTATTTCTCCCTCTAGTACAGTCCACCCCATGTTTCTCTCTCTGGTACAGTTCTCCACATGTTGAAAAACAAAATTGTCAGTTATGCACTGAACAAAAGAATCGGATTCGACATGTGTTTCCACCATCTGCCAATTAATTTCTGGAAAGTTTAAATCCCCAAAATATATAATTTCTCTCCACTGGACAATGCTATTGCTCGAAAAAGATCTTTATCGTCTTCTTGAATGCTCGATGAACACCGGTAGCATACTCCAACCAGAACACAACAAATGGTATCCCTGTTTGGAGAACTACCACAGTGTAAGAACCGCTTTATTTGTGACAGAGTTCCTGACTTGAAAACGAGACAGGAGAATCAGAAGACTCAGATGCTACAGGAGCAGAGGAGAAGGACAGAAGGCCACCAGACGAGCGAGAACCAGAAGATTGGCACCTGTCAATAACTAGTTAGCTAGTTAATTTGTACCAACTCTTGGGAGATAATACTGTAATAAGGTAATAGGGACATTAGCTAGGACTGATCAAAGTGAAAGAACCTTGGGATTATTTAGTACAAGGGTAAGATCAATGCTACTTGCACGGACCTCTTGGTGGACATTAGATTTAATATAAGTAAATTTTCTCAAGTCTAGATTATTGGTATTATACGATTTGTGTTTGTAAATTAACATTCATGTACTAATGCCGCAGTTTTAATAATAGTTAGAGTGTAATAGAGTGTTCTCTTTAGAGTTCTGAGTTAAGGAGTGGTAGTTGAAAAACAGTAAGTAGATAAGAGAGAGTAACCTGCGTCAATAGGTCTCATGACCCAGGGCCAGAGAATCTCTGAAAACACCACTGAGGTACCTCCACATAACTTTAGAACCCTGCCCGGGAGCTACAGTTAACATAATGGTCATTGTTGAGATTCTATGACAATGATCGTGTTAAGAATGTACCCAGCCAAATTGAAATTCTCACGATCCCTTGGGAAATCCCATGACATTTTCGATGATGCAGAAAGTTCAGGACATGGTCGTACTTCTTTAGTGGCACCGTAGGTCGGAGAAACTTTAGACGCCAGAGCTGGACAAAGATAAAGGGCATTGACCAACGTGAGTAGAATATAGGATATACGTTGGAGGATTAGGGTATTCGGGATGGGCCACAGAACAGAGGCCCGCCTAGCAGATAGCAGAGTAGCTAGAACAGAACTAGATCATCAGCTAAAGTCAGTAATTAGAACAGAACTAGATCGTCAGCTAAAGTCAGTAGTTAGAACAGAACTAGATCGTCAGCTAAAGTCAGTAGTTAGACCAGAACTAGATCGTCAGCTAAAGTCAGTAGTTAGAACAGAACTATATCATCAGCTAAAGTCAGTAGTTAAAACAGAACTAGATCATCAGCTAAAGTCAGTAGTTAGAACAGAACTAGATCGTCAGCTAAAGTCAGTAGTTAGAACAGAACTAGATCATCAGCTAAAGTCAGTAGTTAGAGCAGAGCTAGATCATCAGCTAAAACCAGTAGTTAGAACAGACAGATAGAACGCCTTAAAGATAACAGAGAAGTCACGGAAGCAGAATCTAGTCAGTGAAAAGTATGATCTTGGCCAACCATTTGGCTTTGAACGTAAGCATTCGACCGTATGTTTAGTCATGGTGCACGGTGACTGAAACCTTGTTACAAGTGACTGACTCTAAAGTCCTGCAGAGGCTACCGACAGCTTATCAGTCAGATAAAAACGTGCTTTCCTTAAGCACGAAGCTGTCGTCCGGAAAAACCGGTTGTAACAAATGTGTTACTCTTGGCCTGACGCCCACAGTAGAAGAACTCTTGTCGTTGTTTCAGTATCTGTTCTCGGACTCCGCTTTTATTATCTCGAGTCCCCTTAATACCAGGAAACTGTTCTTGTGTACATATAGGCTGTACCAGTCTCGGTAGCTGCTCTCATTTATGTAAGCATGTCTGTCTGTCTGTCTTATTTCCGGACCTGCATTTGTTGTATTTTCCTTCTCATTCCGCAGGTCTTCTCCAGTTTGATATTTTAGCACGTCCTTTTTAGATAATCTTTTTCTGGTTCTAATACCCGACCCTTCCTAACTCAGACGCCATTTCATCATTTTATCTGTTTGAGGGCCACTCTTGATGTTTTCTGGTACGTCACCTAAACTTGTAACATTTCTGCTTTAGTCAAAGTAGCCCTTCCTTTGACAGATGCCGCCATTAAGTCCCCTAGGCTGTGTCCTGCTGACTGATGGTTTCATCTGATGTTGCGGTGATGGAATCCAGTATCTTACGTATGTCCCACTTCGACCTGGTGTTTCTGACCTCTATCAGTCGATACTTTGGGTCCTTTAAACAGATACGTCACGAAATAAAGTGTTTCTTATGTCATGTGTAGTTATAAATGATACTCCCCTACATCTACCCATCAAGTCCATCCTGTCCAATATTTGTCCATACATATGCCTCGGAGGGAGCTTTCGTTTACGTGATTGCAGGCTGTCCCCAACACGTACGAGCCCAGGAGCCAAACAAATATAGATTGAAAGAACCGGAGGTTAGACTGTGTCTGCACGTGACCTTGACACTGCATGAACACACTGTGGAGGAGAGAGAAGTCTTCCTGACAATCTACCTGTGGGCTTACTTTTATAATCTCCCAGATAGGAGTTTTTGGACCGTGTCTACCTCAAGACAGAAATAGGTGACTCTAATCTATTTCCAGACAGAAATACGTGACTCTAGTCTATCTCTACACAGAAATGCGTGACTCGTCTATCTCTGCACAGAAATACGTCTCTAGTCTATCTCTAAACAGAAATAGGTACTCTAGTCTATCTCTAAACAGAAATAGGTACTCTAGTCTATCTCTAGACATAAATATGTGACTCTAGTCTATCTCTTCACATAAATACGTGACTTTAGTCTATCTCTAGACAGAAATACGTGACTGTAGTCTATCTTTACACATAAATTTGTGTTGAACAAATGTTGAACAAGAAGCTAAAAGAAGCACGTGTTCCATGTAGGGAGATAAACCTCAATCGTAAAAAGTGGATAACTAGATTTGTAGTTAAATGTAGAAGAGCTAAAAATAAAGCATCGACAAATATATATAGGCAAGTAAATCCCAAAAAAAATAAAACAATTACAATTTTGGGGCAAGCAAAACATAGCTCAGACAGTGAATAAAGCAACAAAATTACTTCGAAAAAATATAACTTTCTCTTAGAATCATGACTGATAGTAAAAGCGTCTTTTCTTATGTTAAATATAAACAAAGAACGAAAGACAAGGTAGTCCATCTCATAGATAGCACAGTCTATACAAAAGAAGAGTGTTCCAGATCCCAGAGCCATTAAATATTTTCCAACGGGACATGCACACAATAGGATTACTTTCATTCTGCATTACCGAGGAAATAGTTTTACAAAAATGGGATAGGTTGAAGGTGGATATATGTCCTGTTCAGGACGGTATTCATCCAAAACTACTGTTTGAACTTCAAGACCAGTTAGCAAAACCATTAGCGATATTTGATTCTCATACTCTTGGGAAGGGGATCTTTCCGAGAGCTTGGAAAAATGCAGGTGTGATCCCCATGTTCAAAAAGGGCAAGAAATCAGATCAAGCCAATTATAGACCTGTGAGTTTGACGAGCATTCTCTGCAAAATGTTAGAGTCCATTCTCAAGGACAACATAGTACAGCACTTGGACATGGACAACATAGTGCTGCACTTGGACAACATAGTAATGCACTTGGACAAGATTCATTTAATCCAAAATAGTCAGCATGGGTTTACTAGTGGGAGATCGTGTTTAACCAATCTATTAGAATTCATGGAGGAGGTTTCCAAAATGTTAGATCGTGTTTAATCAATCTTTAGAATTCATGGAGGAGGTTACCAAAATGTTAGATGACGGAGACAGATCCAAATGGATACAGGCTATCAGCCTACTGAGCTGTTAGGCAAACTGATGGAACGTATGATAAACACCAGACTGATGTGGCATTTGGAAGAAAAACGAATACTAATTCCACAGCAAGCCGGATTTAGACAGCACAGATCCACTGAGGATTAGGTCATCCTCATAGCCCAGGAAATAGAAGATGCCTACTAGGCACAGAAACACACAGTAGCGGTTTGGGTGGACCTGGAAAAGGCATTTGACAAAGTCTGGAATGATGGACTTAGAGTCAAGCTAAGGAAAAGTGAAGTTTGTGGGAGAAAGTACAAGTGTATCAACCACTACCTCAAACAAAGAACGGCCAGAGTCCAAGTACAAGGGCAGATGAGCAAAAAAGTGACACTTGAGCAGGGAGTACCCCAAGGGGAAGTACTGTCACCCACACTCTTCCTGGTGTATATAAACGACATTACAGAGAATATACCAAGAAGAGTCCATAGCTCAATGTTTGCAGACGATCTGGCTATGTGGATCTCTGAAAAGAATCTCACCATAGCAAGAAATCGGATGCAGCAGGCACTAACATCGCTGGAAGAGTGGGCGAACTCATGGCTGGTCAAAATAAACGAGGAGAAAACCACATGCACAATATTCTCGCTTTCAATCAAACCCCAAAACACCAAATTAAGTCTAAATGGCAAATTGCTGCAGCCAAACGACAACCCAACCTATCTGGGAGTCACATTTGATCGGCGCATGACATGGAAAAGTCAGATCGAGAGAAACCGAATGAGAGCCAGAGAAAGAATGGCAGTCATGAGGAAACTTGCTGGCACAAGCTGGGGATTAGACGAAAGTATACTAAAGAAACTGTACACTGGAAGAGTGAGACCAGTTCTCGAGTATGGACAACAGCAGCAAAGGCGAACTTCGATAAAGTAAACAAACTTCAAAACCAAGCCATGAGAGTTATAACAGGAGGCATGAAGTCAACGCCAATTGTAGAACTTGAAAAGATTACAAAGCTGCAACCCATGACCGATAGAAGAGACTGCAGAGCCCAGCTGCAGTCAGAGAAACTCCGAAGACTGACTGACCACCCAATGCAACAGAGACTAAACAATTTGGGAACTGGGAAACTAAAGCGGAGAAACTTTGCAGAAATAGCCAAAGCAAAGATTCACGAAGATCCCATAAACGCATTAACAACACCAAAGCCCATCACTACTGTACGAAAACCTATCTGGAGGCAGGATATATTTCCAGAGGTGGTAGAAAATATACCAGGTATTGGAAACAAAAACTGCCAGACTGAAAAAGAAACGAGAGATACTACCCTAAGCTTTATATCGAAAATCTACCCAAGCATGGACTGGACCCATGCATACACCGACGGTTCTGTAACAGACACTACACAGAACGGAGGGGCAGGAGCATTCCTGAACCTACCAAATGGCAGAAAAATAACACTGTCATTCGCTACTGGTAAGTACACAAGCAATTTCAGAGCGGAGGCAGAGGCACTGAGGGCGGCAGTGGAAGAAATGGTAACACATAAAGAAAATGAAAGCCATATAGTCCTGCTTACAGATGCTCTGGCCGTAGTCACAGCGCTAAAAAGCCAGAAAAACACTGAGCTTAATGACTTAAGAGCAGCACTCTGTCAACTATGCCAGCAGTCCGCACCAAAAAGGGTAGTGGTACAGTGGGTCCCATCACACTGCAACATCCAAGGCAACGAGGAGGCAGACAGACTGGCAAAAGAAGGTGCAAGACTACCACAAACAGATACTAGTATGACGTACGAAGAGTCAAAACGGCTTATCAAAGCCAGATACATGACCAAATGGGAAACCGAACATACCGGCTACACCAAAAACGATGCCTATTACCAGTTGAACCGAAGAGAGCAGGTCGTTGTCTTCAGACTTCGCACTGGCCACAATAGACTGAGGTACCACCTATTTAACAAATTGAAGATAGATGGTACCGACGAATGCCCGTGTGGTACCGAGAAAATGACCGCTGAGCATCTGCTGCAGAACTGCCCGACATACGAGGATCAGAGAGAGAGCAGATGTGGCCATCACCAGTGGCAACACAAGACAAGCTATATGGTAGTGTCGACAGCCTCAGGATGACCGCCGCTTTTTTCGAAAAAATAATGGTTACTGTCTGACTACGTACGAAGAAGAAAAAGAAGAAGATGACGGAGAGGCGGTGGATGTTATCTATCTGGATTTTGCAAAGGTCTTTGATAGAGAACCTCATCAACGATTGTTTCAAAAGTTGAAATTACATGCAATAGGTCGGGAAGTTGCCTATTGGATAAAAAATTGGTGGACGGGCAGAAGGTGGAGAATGGGCATAACAAGGGAGTACTCTGACTGGTGTAATGTAATAAGTGGTGGATTGGGTATTGGGACCAATTTTGTTCTTAATATAGATCAATGATTTGGACTTTGATATCAGATCCATGATTGCAAACTTCGCGGATGACACAACATTATGCGGCAGGGTCTCTTCTCCGAAAGAGGTGGATCTATTGAGATCGAATTTAGATAAGATAAACAAATGGCCTAAGAGCTGGTAGATGGAGTTTAATGTTGACAAATATAGTCCGCTTCATGGGAAGATCCAATAATGAATATAATTACAGGATGGGAGAGAATAATATTATGTCAATTAAAAAGTAAAGGTACCTAGGAGTTATAATAGATCATACAAAAAGGGGCGAGAGCAAGTCCAGGTAGCAGTGAAAAAGGCTAATACAGTGATGGGAATGAATAAAAGAAACATTTCACATAAGAGCAAAAAAGTAATAGTCAAATTATATAAATCATTTGTGAGACCTAAATTAGAGTACTGTACTCCGATGCGGAGTCCATATAATAGAGAAGATATAAATCAGTATAATGAAGTTAAGAATTTAAGTTATACTGTAGGTGTCAGGTCAAAAACACCTTTGTTATCACGGGCTGTCGGGACGACAGCTTCGTTTTTAAAGGAAACACGTCAATTTCTGGCGCATATGCTGTCGATAGCCTTTACTTGGGAGTCAATGTCCCCTTGTGTCAAGGTTTCGGCGACAATACACCAGGACAGAACACACAGTTAAATGGTGGTTTGGGTTGGCAGTCTTCACCACTCAACCAAGTGCTGGTATGGGTTGGCAGCTCCTACCACTCAACCAAGTGCTGGGCTGGGTTGGCAGTCTCTACCTCTACCACTCAACCAAGTGCTGGTTTGGGTTGGCAGTCTCATCACTCAACCAAGTGCTGGTTTGGGTTGGCAGTCTCTACCACACAACCAAGTACTAGGTCAAGATCCTCTCTCTCAGTGACTAGAGTCTGCTTCTGTAACTTCTGCTGTCCTAGTACTGTTCTATCTATCTGTTCTAACTACTCACTTCCACTGATGGTCTATCTCTGTCGTGTTACTGTACTATCTGGTCGGTGGTCTCTGTTCTGTGTTCCATCCCAAATACCCTGAACCCCCAGATTATATGCATTAATCTCTATGGTTTGCTTACATCTTTGTCCAGTTCTGGCGCCTCAATTTTCTCTGAACTATTGTATTTAACTTTCAATTTGACCTAAAATATTGTGGAATTCTCCAGTAAGATTGTGATAAATCCAATTCGGAAGGGTACACTTTTAAAACTACCATTGTGGAAAGATTTAGAATAATGGCCATTCTTTTAACTACAGCTTTCAGACAGAGTTCTGAAGTTATATGTGGGTACCTCGAACGATGTTTTTACGACTTCCTTGGCTCACGGGACCCATGCAACTCTGTCCTTTACATAACTAGATATGGTACACCAATTGCAGCCTAACCGAACTCTATATTAGATCTCTTATCCTAGTGTTTCGACGCTTAGATAATTGGTTCCTCTGCTTCTAAACCCAGCTCACTACAATGCCCTAACATTGTTCTTTCTCCTTCTAACAAGGGCCAGTAATAACTAATTAACATCTCTATTCTTGTGGTTCTCTGTTAGAGTACCTGGCCTGTGACAGTATGACAGCTTCAGTATTTCTAATTTACACTGAAACAAAAGATATATCACAGATGTGATGGGATGGGATTCCTGATTTCTTGGCTTCACCTGTATTTTCCCTCAAAGGGACTTGTATTCCCCTCTGACGATTGTACCAGCTTTCTAGCAATTTGTTTAGACCTACTGAAGTTCGACAGATATCTTGGAGTTAAACTCCAGTGTTGTTAAAAGATGATTGAAACAAGCCTTTGAATTCACTGATTATTATTCACCGCCTTCCTTAATGACTGCGCTGAGGGCAAGTCACATGTCACCAAAGTCTCCACCTCATGAACAAATTCGTGTGACAGTTTCTCCTGGCCAGATTGCCGTTACGACAATTCTCAATCTCTGGATCACTACTCTCTCTGAAAAATTCCGTCACCAATTCTCCTGTGACAAACTCATACTACAGCAATGGCGTCTATGCTAAATCCTTCCTCCACCATCCTTCTCAATCATGCCTTCCTCCACCATCCTTCTCAATCATGCCTTCCTCCACCATCCTTCTCAATCATGCCTTCCTCCATCATCCTTCTCAATCATGCCTTCCTCCATCATCCTTCTCAATCATACCTTCCTCCATCATCCTTCTCAATCATGCCTTCCTCCACCATCTTTCTCAATCATGCCCTCCACCACCCTTCTCAATCATGCCTTCCTCCATCATCCTTCTCAATCATGCCTTCCTCCACCATCCTTCTCAACCATGCCTTCCTCCACCATCCTTCTCAATCATGCCCTCCACCACCCTTCTCAATCATGCCTTCCTCCATCATCCTTCTCAATCATGCCTTCCTCCATCATCCTTCTCAATCATGCCTTCCTCCACTATCCTTCTCAATCATGCCTTCCTCCACCATTGCAACTAAAAGTCTTAGGAACAATCCCCAAATTGAACATGTCATGAACATATGTCCAACATCTAGAACTATGTACTAAACTACGGATAATAAGCATCAATAATAAATGACAGTAATTCTGATCATCTAACCTTCCTTAGACCTGATTTCCGCATAACAAAATATTACATTAATAAACCCCATTGGCTTTGTTCTAGCTGACCTAAAGAAACTAACCTCTTCCTGAATTCAGAATATACTTTTTTTTCTGTCCCACCAACTTTCTTTCTTCCTTCGAGATCAGGTGAGGTGAGATGAGATCAGGTGAGATAGAATGTGATGAGATGATAAGTTGACATGACGTCACAAACATTTGACCTGTGACACTACAAATCATCATGCAGAGGTCCCTATTCCTGTCCGAAAGTCTGTCAGGAACAAACAAACAAACTAAATCAAGGCCTTCAATTTATAGGATTCAATCACCGATTTATTGATCAAACCGAGATTGGATTTACAAAAAATATTACTACAATCTGTGTATGTGGTATCATTTCTGTGAAATATTGGCAAGTCTCTGGTACAACGTACACAAAATAGCTGGGACTGATGTTGGCAAGTCTCTGGTACAACGTACACAAAATAGCTGGGACTGATGTTGGCAAGTCTCTGGTACAACGTACACAAAATAGCTGGGACTGATGTTGGCAAGTCTCTGGTACAACGTACTCAAAATAGCTGGGACTGATGTTGGCAAGTCGCTGGTACAACGTACACAAAATAGCTGAGACTGATCTTGCAGATTTGATCTGTGACCTGGATGTACAATATGGCTAGAGGTGTGATCTGTGACCTGGATGTACAATATGGCTAGAGGTGTGATCTGTGACCTGGATGTACAATATGGCTAGAGGTTTGATCTGTGACCTGGATGTACAATATGGCTAGAGGTGTGATCTGTGACCTGGATGTACAATATGGCTAGAGGTGTGATCTGTGACCTGGATGTACAATATGGCTAGAGGTGTGATCTGTGACCTGGATGTACAATATGGCTAGAGGTTTGATCTGTGAACTGGATGTACAATATGGCTAGAGGTTTGATCTGTGACCTGGATGTACAATGTGGCTAGAGGTTTGATCTGTGACCTGGATGTACAATAGGGCTAGAGGTTTGATCTGTGACCTGGATGTACAATATGGCTAGAGGTTTGATCTGTGACCTGGATGTACAATATGGCTAGAGGTGTGATACTGATCACTGACACTTGAAAAATTCACTGACACATGCCAGACTTATCTGTCACAGTGTGGGCAGCAATTCAATCAAGAAAGCCAGGTTGATGTTGCCAGAGGCAATCACTCGATGAGGATAAAACTTTTGTTGTGTGAAAGGTAAAAGGTCAGGAGTTAGTTTGAGGTTAAGGTAGTCACGTCCACGTGTACATTCTCTTAATACAACCATCTCTGACAAGGTGCAAGTTCTGTAAATTTATACATCACTAACTTCCCTTCTGTCAGTACATATCAGAGAAATACTAGATCTCCCATCGTTCGTTCTGTCAGAGATGACAGAAGAGATTTGACAGATCTCAGCTTACCTACAAGTTATGCTCGCTGCAATCAAGACATAAATACACTTAGGAGACATCTGCGTACAATTTTATCATCAATATTTTATAAAGTGGACAACAGGTTGTTCACCAACAATCAAGCTGGACACCAACAATCAAGCTGGACACCAATAATCAAGCTGGACACCAATAATCAAGCTGGACATTTTAGACAAATAGTTATTGCTCAAAGAATACAAGAATATGCATGTCTATCAATACAGCGGACTCAGTTGCTGGTTGACTTGACATAAAAGTTGTTGGCTGCTGGGTTAACCCGGGTTGCATTCATTGGGAAGACCATGCTGTAGGGGTAGGGGTGTGCGGGGGCTGAAACGTCATCCAGTTGCTTCATCTGGGGACACAGACCAAGAACATCATCAATGATAACGGAGATGTATATCGCAGCATTCATATAACGAGCTCAACCACTGAACACAGATGGGAAATGGTTGATGGTTGAGGAGAGAAATTGTTGATGGTTGGTTGAGGAGGGAAATGGTTGATGGCTAGACAGAGAAATGGTTAATGGTTTCACAGGGAAAAGGTTAAAAAGAGAAATGGTTGATGGCTAGAGACAGAAATGGTTAGAGAGAGAAATGGTTGATGGCTACAGAGAAATATATCACTCAAAATTATGCAGGGTCCTCATATCAAATCTCACCAAACTAAAATCCCCAGAATGAGAAATCAAAAACAGATAATCGCATTGTTGATCACTCATTTGAATGTCTGAATGTGACAGTCTCGTGTAAACAACGAATTTGTTCCTGAGTAAATGCCAGTTAATTGGACACACCCTTCTATCTGAAACTCAGACATGCCAGTTGCTAAAATAGCGATGGTCATTCGTGTCTGACCACAGTGAGCACTGATACAAACCATGCCACGTTGGCTTCTGCATAAAATCTGTCTCTTTATTGTGTGCTGGGGGAGGGGGGGGTCCATCTGCCAGTTTTCTTTTTGTTAATCTGTTGATCAGATTTCTCTTTACAACAAATTGAGTCAATCTTTGGGGCAGATTTCTCTTAACTTAAACTTAACCTCTTTATACTGATTTAGAAGATTCTGTCTGTATACAGAGTCTGTATACAACCAGTTTCATTTACTTTACCTTGCTATAAAAGCTTTGCTGATCTAATCTATTATTAAATGCATTAATTGTTCCTGCCTCCACTACCTCCTGTGGCAATGCATTCCAAGCTTTCACCACTCTCTGATTAAAAAAATATTTCTTAATATCTAATATTAACCTCTCTTTAGTTAATTTGTAGCTATGCCCTCTTGTTCTTGTGGATGGTTGTATTTTGAAAAACTTGTTATAGTCTAATTTATCCATTCCTCTGATCATCTTATAAACCTGTATTATGTCACCACGAATTCTTCTCTTTTCTAGACACTGTAGGCCGGTTTTCTTCATAACTGTAATTCTGGAATCCCACTATCAGCTTTGTCGCTCTTCTTTGTATTCTCTCCAGCATGTTTATGTCCCCTCTATGATAAGGACTCCACACCTGTACACAGTACTCCAATCTAGGTCTAACTAAAGCTTTATACAGTTTGACGATCACTTCCTTGCTCCTATGTTTAATATTTCTTTTTATCATACCTAACATTGCATTTACCTTTTTCACTGCTACCTGAACTTGCTCACTCACCTTTCCTGTATTATCTATTAAAACCCCTAGGTCCCTTTCTTTATCTATCTTTTTAATATTGTTTTCTTTACAATACCAAATTAAATCAATCTTTGGTGCAGATTTTCAAGAAAAAGTACCTCTTCTTTGGTGAGACTCCATCCGTTAGCGGACGCCAGGTTGTCGTCAAGTTGTGCCAGAGTTTTGGCCCCTATTATGACTGATGGTACGATGTCCTTCTGGAGGAGCCAGCGGAGGGCAACCTGAGGGATACTGCGGCCTGGAATAGATGGTGGGTGGACAATGTCACATGATATTGTGGTCAGACAGACACCATTATATGTGACAGTGGACGGACATGAGACGTTACATGTTATAGTACAGACATACAATATTACTCATGATGATAGACAGACAATGAAACATGTGATAGTGCAAAAAAAGACAATGCTACTTCTGATTGTGGACAAGCAGAAAGTGCTACATTTGTTTATCAACAGACAGACAATGCTATATCTGATAGTGGACAGACAGACAATGCTACATCTGATTGTAGACATACAGACAGACAATGCTACATCTGATTGTCGACAGACAGACAGATAATGCTACATCTGATTGTAGACATACAGACAGACAATGCTACATCTGATTGTAGACAGACAGACAGACAATGCTACATCTGATTGTCGACAGACAGACAGACAATGCTACATCTGATTGTCGACAGACAGACAGACAATGCTACATCTGATTGTGGACAGACAGACAGACAATGCTACATCTGATTGTGGACAGACAGACAGACAATGCTACATCTGATTGTGGACAGACAGACAGACAATGCTACATCTGATTGTGGACAGACAGACAGACAATGCTACAATTGATTGTGGACAGACAGACAATGCTACATCTGATTGTCGACAGACAGACAATGCTATATCTGATTGTGGACAGAAAGACAATGCTACATCTGATTGTGGACAGACAGACAATGCTACATCTGATTGTGGACAGACAGACAATGCTACATCTGATTGTAGACATACAGAAAGACAATGCTACATTTGATTGTGGACAGACATATAATGCTACATCTGATTGTGGACAGACAGACAATGCTACATCTGATTGTGGACAGACAGACAATGCTACATCTGATTGTAGACAGACAGACAATGCTACATCTGATTGTGGACAGACAGACAATGCTACATCTGATTGTGGACAGACAGACAATGCTACATCTGATTGTGGACAGAAAGACAATGCTACATTTGATTGTGGACAGACATACAATGCTACATATGATTGTGGACAGACAGACAATGCTACATCTGATTGTGGACAGACAGACAATGCTACATCTGATTGTAGACAGACAGACAATGCTACATCTGATTGTAGACAGACAGACAATGCTACATCTGATTGTAGACAGACAGACAATGTTACATCTGATTGTAGACATACAGACAATGCTACATCTGATTGTGGACAGACAGACAATGCTACATCTCTTCTGTGAGCCCTGAGAAGGGCATTAAGTGGCGGGTTGTAGTATCTTTCCTTACATCCTGATTGTGCTGATGAAAGTGGATTGCAGTCCTCCATGCTGTTGTGCTATGCCTGGCTTTATGTGCTTGGCCTCACTACTACAGGGATCATATTGATCCACATCTCTTCAGCCAGATTGCCTTGAAATAGGCTGTTTCCTAGGAACATTACATGGAAGAGAGATAGTGGTCCTGGTCAGTATGTTATGCCTGACCCTGACAGGATGTCCTGGTCAGTATGTTGTGGTTGAACCTGACAGGATGTCCTGGTCAGTATTATGTGCCTGACCCTGATAGAGATCAAATATGACATTCCACATATCCCAAACATATTTCAACCAGTCAAGACGATTAGAACTACCATATGTTCAACAAAACAAAGACGTTTATGTGAAGTGAGATGTACCATATTTCTTGGCAATGACTTCCACCGCGTCGATGATGTCAAATGTCTTCTCCTCGAACGTGCTCCAGTGGGGGGCAGCCTCCATGGCTATGGCTGTGCTAGCTGCAACAGATCCCAGTCTGCCTTCTGTTGGCTTCACTCCCCGCTTGACTTTACCAGTCAGCAACCCTCTGTCAAAGAGAGAAGATGGCAGAGTCAGTCAGGGCTTAGTTAGCTCACTGCCAGAGAGAGAAGATGGCAGAGAGTCAGTCAGGGTTTAGTTAGCTCACTACCAGAGAGAGAAGATGGCAGAGAGCCAGTCAGGGTTTAGTTATCTCACTGCCAGAGAGAGAAGATGGCAGAGAGTCAGTCAAGGTTTAGTTATCTCACTGCCAGAGAGAGAAGATGGCAGAGAGCCAGTCAGGGTTTAGTTATCTGACTGCCAGAGAGAGAAGATGGCAGAGAGTCAGTCAAGGTTTAGTTATCTCACTGCCAGAGAGAGAAGATGGCAGAGAGCCAGTCAGGGTTTAGTTATCTGACTGCCAGAGAGAGAAGATGGCAGAGAGTCAGTCAGGGTTTAGTTATCTCACTGCCAGAGAGAGAAGATGGCAGAGAGTCAGTCAGGGTTTAGTTATCTCACTGCCAGAGAGAGAAGATGGCAGAGTGCCAGTCAGGGTTTAGCTATCTCACTGCCAGAGAGAGAAGACAACATTTAGTAAGTCCGAATTTAGTTAGCTCACATTAGGGATGGCGTGGGCTAGTAGTTAAGTGACACGGCTCACATACCGAAGGTGCTGGATTCGATCACCATCACAGCACCAACCATAAACCCGAGGAATCAGACCCTTAGAAAATCCAGGAGGAAGCAGACCCATACATGAAATGAATGCCGAAGTCGGATGCACTGGGCCGATAGGCACAAAATAAAAATCGTAGTGCAACGTACACCGCCTTGGGGAATTGAAAAATAAGGTTAATAACAACAAAATTTTTAAAGTTTGCTCCCTGTCAGAGACAGAAGACTCCATTTAGTCAGTCACGATTAGAAGATGGTCACTATGAATGTCATAACCTCTATTGGCGGGCACATGCTCCGTGAACACTGACAATCCAAGATGCATTAATGGCTTATAGGAATGCTTATTTAAATACTCAAATAATATTCTGTGATCTGACACAGCTCAGCCTACCTGGCATATGGACAAGAACATTGTTATATGATAAACATAGTCACCATTACTGTGTCCTCTCTTCTCTGTCATCTCTTCTCTGTCCTCTCAATAATTATAAAAGCCAACTGCTAAAGGTGGGGACAAATAGTGTGTGTGGTGGGGGGGGGATTGGGGTGGGGGGTGTCATACTATCGGTGGAGGGGAGAGGGGTGTCAGAATCAGTCTAATGACTCTGTCAAATGCCAGTTTGACACGAATAGTATTTCCGTCTGACAACCTGAGAAGGGCAGCCATGTTCCTGATCCTTGGTATGATGGCACACCTCAACCATTAGTCCCATTTCTATCCCGTTAGACATTCGGTGATATCTCCGATATAATGGAGTTCTGATACGAGTCAAGGAGGGATGAGGAATGTTGAAATTATTTATTTATGTTATTTTTTTGCGTTCGCCTTAATTTTCTAATCCCCAAGGCGGTGTGCATCCGACTTCAGCATGAATTTTATGTAAGGGTCTGCTTCCTCCTGCATGTTCTAAGGGTTTGCTTCCCCGGGGTAACGGCCGGTGCTGTGATTGGGATCGAACCCAGCACCTTCGGGTTGTGAGCCATGCCACTTAACCACTAGGTCACGCCGTCCCCGAATGTTGAAATGACCAATAGAATAACATTTACCTGGAAACTGAACTCCGCCGATGCTGACAGCCATCTTTGGAAAGTAATATCAGATTGATGGAGAACAAACTGACTCAGCAGATAGATCATTGACCAAACTACATGCTCCCATAACGGATACACAACATACATGTTAGCTAGTGATTAACGGCGTTAATATCAGATAACTGAGCTCACCCCTTGAGAGGGCTCCAGGGTAGAACTCCTATCCCTGCTGACTTACAGACTTGGAAGGCTTCCAGCTCGGAGTCTCGACTTGCCAGGCTGTATTGTTGCTGGATCACGTGGGATAAAAGTTATACGCTGTTATTTTTGAGGCACATGGTTCATGAATGTAACAGGAAAATAGTCTTCATCAGAAGCTATATGAATATATTATATTTACTAGTTTTTTTCAGTGTCCATCACATAGTCAAAATGTCAACAACAGCAACAAACAAACTCATGTCATAGTAGAACAACAGACTCATCATGCCAACATCACAACAGCATACTCAACATCCCAACAAGAATGTTAATTTCACAACAAACACATCCACAAACTCAACACAAGAACAAATCTACATCCGCAAACTCAACAGAACAACACATTCACAAACTCAACACATCCACAAACTGAAAACAACAACACATCCACAAACTAAATAACTAATCCACATCCACAAACTCAACACCACAACAAATCCACAAACTCAACACAACAACACATCCACAAACTCAACACATCCCCAAACTCAACACCACAACACATATGTGTCAGAGTCTAGGTTTTCCTGAGTAGTTTACTTACCTAAAGACCTACAACATGTATCCACACGACTACTAACAGGAAAACACAGTAAACACTCTCTCGTCACACATAACATATTTAATAACATCACCTGTAATCAAACACAATTTTAGCGAAAAGAACAAAATGCATCTAAACTAAATCATCATAATGTATTAATGTGTGCTACAACGGAGGTTTGAAGCACTAGCTATTGTTAACTCCTCCAACCTAGCTAACCCAAGATTCTCGCAGCTCCCCTCCCCTTATCTGCACACTTAACACACTCTCACAAACTCGTCCTGACGATTGTGCTACGCACTCTGTCGTTCTGGGCATCCAGACACAATCAGGTCACCTTCAGTCAGGTAATATGTACATCTACATATAATCAAGTCATGTATACTCAGGCATCTGTGCATTCATGTGCAATTTGATCACGTCACGTTTAGTCGGAATCACGTACTCAATTGTGGTCACACTCAGTCTATCTGTGCATACACATACCTCAGAACACACATCGTTCCAAAAGTGTCCTGCCCAATACCACAGACATTCAGATCTCTTACGTAATCTCTGCACGGATTCTTGCATTCATACGTAACTAGATCGTGCATTGATACGTAACTAGATCGTGCATTGATCACTAGGTGTCCTGCACTTACGACACGCATTCATCTCGCTTAATGTTCACAGGGTATCCAACACACACACTTAAAGAGCGACTGGTCAAAACTCAAAGGTAAATTCACCGTGCAAACTCACTTTCAACTCTTACTGTCCTAGTCGGCCTGCTAGCTACTAGCAGCCTATCCATCTCTCTCCAAGCCAGTCTGCCGAGTATTTTATAGTCTCAAGCAACTTCATGGCTGTCCAATGGTCTTCTGTTGGTTGTCTGACTTAGCCATCACTCTAATTTGGATCTATCTCCCAACTAGTTGTTATTGGACGAATAACTCCGAATTCCCACCACTCTTAATATCGTAGCCAGTCGTGGCAGGCCTCTGACTGTCACCAACCCTGCCACCACTACGCTAAATCGGAATGCCAGAGTGGTCAGCTCTGAATCTCTACCTCAGCTCCGAACACTGCCCACCTGTACCAGGCACATTCATCCACCTAACTCTCGTTTCCGTTGTCGACCTAGTGTCGCGATGGTGAGTGACCTTGGAACACATCCAAGCAACCTTTGTTCCCAGAGTCACCGGCCCAATCTCCTCTCCCCTAAACGCCCTTGCTCCAGCTGGAACTGTTACACATCTACATCTACAAACACAATACAACAATACACTAACAAAATCAACCACAACAACAACATATCCATATCCAAAAACTCAAGACAAAACAAATCCACATCCACAAACTCAACATGTCAACACCACATCCACAAACTTAACAACAAGAAATCCACATCCACAAACTCAACATGTCAACAACACATACAGAAACTCACCTGTAGACTAATAATGGAATTGAACCCATACCGCTCACTAGTGTCCACCAGCTTCTGCATCTGCCAGCCTGTCACATTACTGATGCCAACATAACGGACCTTGCCCACCCTGACCAGGTCATCCAGGGTCCGTAATGTCTCCTCCACCGTCGTGCCGTCGTCCCAGGCGTGGATCTGTCAAGGGGACATAACTCAGCAATAAGACCAACATCACCATCATGTCATTGGTGGTTACCTGAATTATTTCTCGGTTGTTGTTGTGGAGGTTATGATGATGTTAGGGACCATTAGCGGACAGAGTAGGAGTGCTTACACACACACTAGAGTTGGTGCCTCTATGGGGACGAAGTAGGAGTGATTAGACCCTCACTAGATGTTGGGGCCCCTGAGAGGACAGAGTAGGGGTGATTACACCAGACTAGATGTTGGGGCCCCTGATAGGACAGAGTAGGGATGATTACATCAGACTAGATGTTGGGGACCCTGAGAGGACAGAGTAGGGGTGATTACACCAGACTAGATATTGGAGCACACAATATCTACAACCCTCAGGATTAACTGAAATAAACTATGCACCTATGAGTGTGCTGGCAGCGCCTTGATGTCGATTCTCTGTGACCTGAAATAACATGACATTAAGTTGCATGTCGTGTACTGTGTACATGTGCACTGAGTAGTCTTACTATCTATAAACGCACAGTGCGCCCCTGTCAGCAGGGTAGGATACCACTCACTGCAGTCTGACATGTATTACTTCTAATCTCTTAAACCAAGCTTGGACTTTGGCCCACATTTTTATGTCAACTTGATAAGCAAATATTGGGGACTAGTTCTGGAATGATCTGCGGAGCACACGAGAAGATCCGGTTTATACAGCACTGATATTGGCTTGATTATACTGTACTTCTGTCACAAACACATGTTCATACAAACAGACACACACTCAATCTCCTCACTCACCTGGTACAGATAGAGAATGGCATTACACACCACCCTCTCATCTGGTACAGGTCCAAGCCATGGAATGATACCCCACTTACCCAACTGGTACAGATCCAAACCCACCATGGCATGATGCTCCATCCACCTGACACAGACCAAAACCCACCGCCCACCCCACCCACCTGTCACAGACCCAACACCACCACGACACTCCACTCACCCGCATGGTACAGACCCAAGCCCACCCCACCCCACCCACCCACCTGGTACAGACCCAAGCCCGCCACAAGGAACAAACCCAAGCCCACCACACCCCACCCACCCACCTGGTACAGACCCAAGCCCGCCACAAGGAACAAACCCAAGCCCACCACACCCCACCCACCCACCTGGTACTGACCCAAGCCCACCGAACCGACCCACCTGGTACAGACCCAAGCCCACCCAACCGACCCACCTGGTACAGACCCAAGCCCAATGGTACAGACCCAAGCCCACCCCGCCCACCCACCTGGTACAGACCCAAGCCCATCACCCCACCCACCCACCTGGTACAGACCAAAGCCCACCCAACCGACCCACCTGGTACAGACCCAAGCCCACCCAACCGACCCACGTTGGTAAAGACCCAAGCCCACTGGTACAGACCAAAGCCCACACCACCCACCCACCTGGTACAGACCCAAGCCCACCCTATTACCCACATGGTACAGACCCAAGCCCATCAAGTACAGACCCAAGCACACCACCCCACCCACTCACCTAGTACAGACCCAAGCCCACCACAGCCCAACCTGGTACAGACCCAAGCCCACCCCACCCACCCACCTGGTGCAGATCTAAGCCCACCACACCCCACCCACCTGGTATAGATCCACAAAGTCCGTGTGCAGTCTCTGTAGACTCCTGTCAATACTCTCAGTGATGTGACGTCTGCTGAGCCCCACGTTGTTGACGTTCTCCTCGACGCCCATGCTCCCGCGACACTTGGTGGCAATGACGTACTTGTCACGTGGCTGCCTGGGGAGGTAAGGACGGAGACGAGTTACAACTCGGCCAAGCAACGTCAGACAAGAAAGTGGTTAAACGTCTACATGTCAGTGGATCGTCGCTGTAGTCCATAGGTAAGGCACTCGACTCTCAAACCGATGAACGGAAACGGTAGGCGATCGAATCCAGCAAGTTTCCAGCGAGGCCGGGTCTCAAGGGAGGTAAGAACAGAGTGTCTGCATCCTTAGTTACATCCAGCTGTCTCCACCGGTCGTCTTGTCAATGGACCAGTTAACTAGGGATGAGAGACCAGCTTTATCCTCACTATAATCCAGACACAGTAAAAGTGACATGATCTAGACACAGTGAAAGTGACATGACATAGACACAGTGAAAGTGGCATGACCCAGACACAGTGAAAGTGGCATGACCCAGACACAGTGAAAGTGACATGATCCAGACAAAAAACTGTCTGAGGATGTGCCATCATCGCTTGCGACGGCCAACTAACCTGAATCTTCATAGTGTAACGATACTTCTTCTTCGTTCGTTCTCAATCTCCCGCTACCAAACCCTGAACGTTCTCTCACTTCCGCTACCAAACCCTGAACGTTCTCTCACTTCCGCTACCAAACCCTGAACGTTCTCTCACTTCCGCTACCAAGCCCTGAACGTTCTCAATCTCCCGCTACCAAGCCCTGAACGTTCTCAATCTTCCGCTACCAAGCCCTGAACGTTCTCAATCTCCCACTACCAAGCCCTGAACGTTCTCAATCTCCCGCTACCAAGCCCTGAACGTTCTCAATCTCCCACTACCAAGCCCTGAACGTTCTCAATCTCCCGCTACCAAGCCCTGAACGTTCTCAATCTCCCACTACCAAGCCCTGAACGTTCTCAATCTCCCGCTACCAAGCCCTGAACGTTCTCAATCTCCCGCTACCAAGCCCTGAACGTTCTCAATCTCCCACTACCAAGCCCTGAACGTTCTCAATCTCCCGCTACCAAGCCCTGAACGTTCTCAATCTCCCGCTACCAAACCCTGAACGTTCTCAATCTCCCACTACCAAGCCCTGAACGTTCTCAATCTCCCGCTACCAAACCCTGAACGTTCTCAATCTCCCGCTACCAAACCCTGAACGTTCTCAATCTTCCGCTACCAAGCCCTGAAAGGGCTTTCGTAGCAGAATGTAGTCCAGAGAACGGAATGCGTTGTGTCGTAGTTTACAGCTTAGCTGCGATATTTGCACCTTTTGGTCCAACACATCCGACTTCAGCAAGCATTTTTTGAGTACCGGGTTAACATTCCCTCTCCGATCCCTTCTCCTTAGCCAGTCTGCCCTGATGCAGCCTGTTATCCAAGATCACCGCGTGGAGGTGTAGAAGGGTCTTGGCAGCTATGGGTCGCTGACCCTGACGCTAGCAGTCAGCTACGGGTCGCTGACCACTGCAGCTCATGCGCTGCTCAGCTCTGGTTCGCTGGCCCTGACGATAGCAGTCAGCTACGGGTCGCTGACCGCTGCAGCTCATGCGCTGCTCAGCTCTGGTTCGCTGGCCCTGACGATAGCAGTCAGCTACGGGTCGCTGACCACTGCTGCTCATGTTCAAAATCTTGATCCCGTGTGATGATACGATGGCAAGGGAGGGTGTTGTAGCCAGCCTGACCACATGAAGCACAGACAACAGGACAGACAACAGCACAGACAACAGGACAGACAACAGGACAGACAAGACATACGTTCTACGAATATTCGAATCCATATCGCCAGATGATGACCTTCGCCTCCCTGCAAGGCAGAGAAGACCTTCAGAAACTCAGCCAGCTAAATACACTATCACGGACCATAGCAAGTCTCTCTCTCTCTCTCTCTCTCTCTCTCTCTTTCTCTTTCTCTTTCTCTCTCTCTCTCTCTCGTTTAAGGGGCATTTTCCCACCTGGCGCCTGCCTTACTCAGACCAACTTTCATCCAATGTAGCCTTGAGAATATAAGATGCCCAGGCTTGCTTGTATATATGGCCAGGTAAAGGTTTGTATCTATGGTCAGGTAAAGGTTTGCTTGTATCTATGGTCAGGTAAAGGTTTGCTTGTATCTACGGCCAGGTAAAGGTTTGCTTGTATCTATGGTCAGGTAAAGGTTTGCTTGTATCTATGGTCAGGTAAAGGTTTGCTTGTATCTATGGTCAGGTAAAGGTTTGTATCTATGGTCAGGTAAAGGTTTGTATCTATGGTCAGGTAAAGGTTTGCTTGTATCTATGTTCAGGTAAAGGTTTGTTTCTATGGGCCAGGTAAAGGTTTGCGTGTATCTATGGTAAGGTAAAGGTTTGCTTGTATCTATGGTCAGGTAAAGGTTTGCTGGTTTCTATGGTCAGGTAAAGGTTTGCTTGTATCTATGGCCAGGTAAAGGTTTGCTTGTATCTATGGTCACATAAAGGTTTGTATCTATGGTCACATAAAGGTTTGTATCTATGGTCAGGTAAAGGTTTGCTTGTATCTATGGTCAGGTAAAGGTTTGTATCTATGGTCAGGTAAAGGTTTGTATCTATGGTCAGGTAAAGGTTTGCTTGTATCTATGGTCAGGTAAAGGTTTGCTTGTATCTAGGGTCAGGTAAAGGTTTGCTTGTATCTATGGTCAGGTAAAGGTTTGCTTGTATCTATGGTCAGGTAAAGGTTTGTATCTATGGCCAGGTAAAGGTTTGTATCTATGGCGAGGTAAAGGTTTATATCTATGGTCAGGTAAATGTTTGCTTGAATCTATGGCCAGGTAAAGATTTGCTTGTATCTATGGCCAGGTAATGGTTTGCTTGTATCTATGGTCAGGTAAATACTTGAATCTATGGCCAGGTAAAGGTTTGCTTGTATCTATGGTCAGGTAAAGGTTTGTATCTATGGTCAGGTAAAGGTTTGTATCTATGGTCAGGTAAAGGTTTGTTTCTATGGGCCAGGTAAAGGTTTGTTTCTATGGGCCAGGTAAAGGTTTGCGTGTATCTATGGTAAGGTAAAGGTTTGCTTGTATCTATGGTCAGGTAAAGGTTTGCTGGTTTCTATGGTCATGTAAAGGTTTGCTTGTATCTATGGCCAGGTAAAGGTTTGCTTGTATCTATGGTCACATAAAGGTTTGTATCTATGGTCACATAAAGGTTTGTATCTATGGTCAGGTAAAGGTTTGCTTGTATCTATGGTCAGGTAAAGGTTTGCTTGTATCTATGGTCAGGTAAAGGTTTGCTTGTATCTAGGGTCAGGTAAAGGTTTGCTTGTATCTATGGTCAGGTAAAGGTTTGCTTGTATCTATGGTCAGGTAAAGGTTTGTATCTATGGCCAGGTAAAGGTTTGTATCTATGGCGAGGTAAAGGTTTATATCTATGGTCAGGTAAATGTTTGCTTGAATCTATGGTCAGGTAAAGGTTTGCTTGTATCTATGGTCAGGTAAAGGTTTGCTTGTATCTATGGTCAGGTAAAGGTTTGTATCTATGGTCAGGTAAAGGCTTATATCTATGGCCAGGTAA
The DNA here is from genome assembly GCA_036924085.1 of Ariolimax columbianus. NCBI lineage: Eukaryota > Metazoa > Mollusca > Gastropoda > Stylommatophora > Arionidae > Ariolimax > Ariolimax columbianus. The sequence continues at coordinate 72,277,415 of JAVGWX010000015.1, forward strand.
ATGCTTGATCACTTGATTTGGACTAAAGCAATTGAATTGATTTAAATCAAATAAGTAGATCAACTACTGGAACAGGTACATAGTTTCTCCTATCTAGGTCATATAATAACGGAAGATGGCGGCTGTGAACAAGAAATCAGAAAGAATAGGTATGGTCAAGATGGTTTTCAACAACACACGACACTTACTGACATCCAAACAGATAAATCTGAATTGGAAAATGAGAATTGTCAGGTGTTATGTATACTTGTCACTACTTGATGGCTCAGAAACATGGACACTAAATAACAAATTGGAAAAAGGAATTGCAGCCTTCGACATGTGGGTATATATAAGATTGGGTCGCATTTCTTGGAAAGGGAAGAAAACAAATGTGGAGGTATTGGACATGTTGGGGGTGAAACGAGAATTAATTTCCGAAGTCAGGGTCTTCTTGTTCAGTACGATACTAGGGTGGAAGGCAAGAGGTAGACAACGTTATAAGTGGATGGATAACATCAGGAGAAAAAACATGTCAGGTTGCACCATTAGGACAAGAATACTGGAGATACATTGCAGCCGACCTTCGATCCACAAATTGCTGCTCAAATGAATCAGATGAACTAAGTCATTGACAATCGAGGCCACTTTGCCAGAGCAATAACTGCTTGCACATCGACATAACCTCCAGCCAACAAAATGCCAGTCTGGGACACTACTCACGTGTCTAGCCACTGACCGACGTAGGTCTCTGATGTGCCTAGGGCGTATACGTCAGCCGTATCCAGGAAGTTACCTCCCCATTCCACATAACGGTTGATGATCTGATGTGAGGCGTCCACGTTCGTCTGACCAGGCCATCCCCACTGAAAGGTTCAAACATCACGTTCAGTCAACTCACTAGAAACATTCAAAATGCCAAGGGCAAATAGGCATAGACTTTGTTGATTTTTAAGAGGCATTCGACAGCGCGTGCAAATACACACACACACACAGAACACACACAGCACACAATACACACACACAGAACACAACACACACACAGCACACAACACACACACACAGCACACAACACACACACACACAGCACACAACACACACACACAGCACAAAACACACACACAGAAAACAACACATACACAGCGCACAACACACACACAAGCACACCACAAACAGACAATTTAATACACACGGACAATCTATGAATCATAAAAAGGGATAATAGTTTGCCTAGTAGATGGTTTCAATCATGAAAGGGCAAATAGTTTGCTTGGTAGATGGTTTCAATCATGGAAAGGGCTAATGGTTTGCCTAGTATATGGTTTCAATCACGGAAAGGGCTAATGGTTTGTCTAGTATATGGTTTCAATCACGGAAAGGGCTAATGGTTTGCCTAGTAGATGGTTTCAATCATGGAAAGTCTTTACACAAATGTCCGTTCAGTACTGGGTAGACTGAGCAAACTTTCTAACTGAAAACAGGAGTACGCCATGGCCACCATTACCAGTCATTCTTATCTAAACTATCAAACCTCAGAGATCATCCCCACAGCACCAAGATGCTAAGTGATGGGACAGACCTACAAGAGTGAGGCGTAGGCGTGGCGATGGGTGGGACAGACCTACAAGAGTGAGGCGTAGGCGTGGCGATGGGTGGGACAGACCTACAAGAATGAGATGTAGGCGTGGCGAGGGGTGGGACAGATCTAGAGTGAGGTTTAGGCGTGTCAATGGGTAGGACAGTACCTACAAGATTGAGGTGTAGGCGTGGTGATAGGTGGGGCAGACCTATAGTGAGGTGTAGGCGTGTCAATGGGTAGGACAGACCTACAAGAGTGAGGTGTAGGCGTGTCAATGGGTAGGACAGACCTAGAGTGAGGTGTAGGCGTGGCATTTGGGTGGGAAATGTCACCAAGGCAAAACATCACAGTATAGCCAAACAATCGTGGAACTGGACCAACAAAGGATGAGGAAGGTGTCTGTACTAACATAACCTGCTATAAATACTGTCCTAACATAACCTGCTATAAATACTGTCCTAACATAACCTGCTATAAATACTGTCCTAACATACCTGCTATAGATACTGTCCTAACATACCTGCTATAGATACTGTCCTAACATAACCTGCTATAAATACTGTCCTAACATACCTGCTATAAATACTGTCCTAACATAACCTGCTATAGATACTGTCCTAACATAACCTGATATAAATACTGTCCTAACATACCTGCTATAAATACTGTCCTAACATAACTTGCTATAAATACTGTCCTAACATAACCTGCTATAGATACTGTCCTTAAATACTGTCCTAACATACCTGCTATAAATACTGTCCTAACATAACCTGCTATAGATACTGTCCTAACATAACCTGATATAAATACTGTCCTAACATACCTGCTATAAATACTGTCCTAACATAACTTGCTATAAATACTGTCCTAACATAACCTGCTATAGATACTGTCCTTAAATACTGTCCTAACATACCTGCTATAAATACTGTCCTAACATAACCTGCTATAAATACTGTCCTAACATAACTTGCTATAAATACTGTCCTATCATAACCTGCTATAAATACTGTCTTAACATCACCTGCTATAAATACTGTCCTAACATACCTGCTATAATACTGTCATAACATACCTGCTATAAATACTGTCCTAATATAACCTGCTATAAATACTGTCCTAACATAACCTGCTATAAATACTGTCCTATTGGCGCAGACATTTCTGAGACCTACACACGAACAGGGTACCAGTTTGAGCCAACAGGAACGTTGTTGGAGTGACTGCCTCCATGGTTCACATTCTGGATACTCACAGTAACAACGTAGTCACAGTAACTGAATACTTACAGTAACTAAGTAATCACATTAACTGAATACTTACAGCAAACTAGGTAATCACAGTAACTGAATACTCACAGTAACTAGGTAATCACAGTAACTGAATACTCACAGTAACGTCTCCAAATGTAGCACATCCCAGGGCAATGTTGGACACCTTCAGTCCGGACCGACCCAGGAAGTTGTAGGACAATTTGTTCTCTTCAGTGATCGCTGTAGCTGCCATGGCTGTCAAATACAAACACAAACTCTAGACAACAAACACAAAATCTAGACAACAGACACAAACTCTAGACAACAAACACAAAATCTAGACAACAGACACAAACTCTAGACAACAGACACAAACTCTAGACAACAAAGGCAGCATTGACTCAGAAAGTGGTATTGTCTAACAAAACGTAACACGACGGTGTTTCAAACATCATTTATTCCAGCGTGCCTCCATTTCTGTTCCTGTCAATACCGTCTGCCGGATCCTCCAGTCGACAACCTCTTCCCGATCCTCACCTCGACATCTTCCGAGTCATATAACTGTCCCAGACAGACAATGTACAGGATCTAACTGTCCCAGACAGACAATGTACAGGATCTAACTGTCCCAGACAGACAATGTACAGGATCTAGCTGTACCAGACAGACAATGTACAGGATCTAACTGTCCCAGACAGACAATGTACAGGATCTAACTGTCCCAGACAGACAATGTACAGGATCTAACTGTCCCAGACAGACAATGTACAGGATCTAACTGTCCCAGACAGACAATGTACTAGCATGATGTGATGTGTATGTTCGTGTTACTACTAGGATGTGTATTTCTTCGATTAGTCATTGCTGCCTTCAGGTATTGCCTGAGATGTTCTGTGATATCTGGCTAAGAAAGAATGAGCTTATCCCATGCCCATTTCTGACCACAAGTAACAGATTGTGTGTGCTGTCTTACGTAGACTCGTCCAGGCGCCCGCTGTAATACTTGCTTCATTATGTGTGTGCCGAGGACATGTCCTACATAGACTGGTTCAAGCGCCAGCTGTAATATATGTGTCACTATGTGCATGTTGAGGACAAGCCTTATGTGGAGTGGTTCAGCTGTAATACATTGTATGTTCTAGAGTAGCATCTAGAGCCGTGACCTCTCCGCATTCTTTAGATCCTCAGAAAGACGAGCTGTTGATTCTCCCCTTGGATAGTTTACGGCAGCACCGTTTCGAGAACTTTCTTTCAAACACAGAAGGCTATTACACACTCGAGGGCGTCTCAATCTAAACGCTTTCAATTGAAATGTGCGACCGCGTACCTGGCCTACAATTCTGACCTCCATCTCCGAGGGCTAGTCAAAAGACGGTTGTGCTGGATACATTAATGAAAGCCAGACTTGACAGGTCAGTTCAAGGAGAGCCAGTGCCGCCACACAATTATGGAGTCTACTTATTATCTCATTATGGTGCCCCACAAAGGAACGAGCAGCTGTAGTTGACTCTTATAAGGAAGCCTGCGACAAACCACTTTATGCGATGTTACAGTTGTGGTTTCTGTAGCCATTTGCTGGACATGATGTGTAGCTAGTGCATGCACAACCCTCTCTAGTCGAGTTTTACGACATCCTGTCTAGGAGGGAAATAATGGACTACACACATGTCACAGACAGGTGAGATGACACAGGTGAGACTAGACGGCACGGATCGGCTGGTCAAGCTAGCTCGATCTGTTTGAGACGCGGTACGTGCTGGCACAGTTACATATCTTGTTTGACAGACCACAGCCAAATGTCACTCTCACCTGTATATGTTGTTTGACAGAACACAGCCAAATGTCGCTCTCACCTGTATATGTTGTTTGACAGAACACATACAAATGTGGCTCTTACCTGTATATGTTGTTTGACAGACCACATACAAATGTGGCTCTTACCTGTAAATGTTGTTTGACAGACCACATACACATGTGGCTCTTACCTGTATATGTTGTTTGACAGACCACATACAAATGTGGCTCTTACCTGTATATGTTGTTTGACAGACCACATACAAATGTGGCTCTTACCTGTAAATGTTGTTTGACAGACCACATACAAATGTGGCTCTTACCTGTATATGTTGTTTGACAGACCACATACAAATGTGGCTCTTACCTGTATATGTTGTTTGACAGACCACATACAAATGTGGCTCTTACCTGTATATGTTGTTTGACAGACCACAGCCAAATGTCACTCTCACCTGTATATGTTGTTTGACAGACCACAGCCAAATGTCACTCTCACCTGTATATGTTGTTTGACAGACCACAGCCAAATGTCACTCTCACCTGTATATGTTGTTTGACAGACCACAGCCAAATGTCACTCTCACCTGTATATGTTGTTTGACAGACCACAGCCAAATGTCACTCTCACCTGTATATGTTGTTTGACAGACCACAACTACATGTCGCTCTCACCTGTATATGTTGTTTGACAGACCACAGCCAAACAACCAAATGTCGCTCTCACCTGTTTATACTATCTCCCAGAATCACAAATAAGCTATCACAGATTGGTGGGAATGTGGTTACACTGAAAGATACAGTCTCCAGGGCTTCTTTTATACACCGCTTTCGGCAACAGACCGGACCCTGCAACGACACGCGGACTGACCTGGCGTACAGACGGACACAAAGGCAAGGCCACAAAACAGCAAGTCATGGTGACAGCTGATAACACGAGTAGACACGCCAGCAATACCGTCCCAGTTAGCTTGAGTTCTTACGGGCAAGTGCTTTTTCTTAAACGGATACAACGCTCGAGCCGCGAGAACTGGACCTGTCAGTTAACAAGCTCTTCGGTCCACATAGATAAATACGATGATACTGGTTTACCAGAATACAGAGACTGGATATCAGCACTCGTTTGATAATCATATAATCCTTGTCAGCCTGTGTATGGAGTCAGAACAGGACCTACGTAGGATCTCCGTGTATCAGAGAGGTGTGAATGTAGGATCTGTGTATCAGAGAGGTGTGAATGTAGGATCTGTGTATCAGAGAGATGTGAATGTAGGATCTGTGTATCAGAGAGGTGTGAATGTAGGATCTGTGTATCAGAGAGGTGTGAATGTAGGATCTGTGTATCAGAGAGATGTGAATGTTTGATGTCTGTAGATCAGAGAGATGTGAATGTTTGATGTCTGTGTATCAGAGAGATGTGAATGTTTGATGTCTGTGTATCAGAGAGATGTGAATGTTTAATGTCTGTGTATCAGAGAGATGTAAATGTTTGATGTCTGTGTATCAGAGAGATGTGAATGTTTGATGTCTGTGTATCAGAGAGGTGTGAATGTAGGATCTGTGTATCAGAGAGGTGTGAATGTAGGATCTGTGTATCAGAGAGGTGTGAATGTAGGATCTGTGTATCAGAGAGGTGTGAATGTAGGATATGTGTATCAGAGAGGTGTGAATGTAGGATCTGTGTATCAGAGAGGTGTGAATGTATGATATATGTGTATCAGAGAGGTGTGAATGTTTGATGTCTGTGTATCAGAGATATGTAACTGTTTGATGTCTGTGTATCAGAGAGATGTGAATGTTTGATGTTTGTTTCCGAGGATGTTGAATGCATGCTGTCTGAGTATGAGACACAGGTGTCAATGCCGAGATAATTACCTGCCGAAAAGTATGTGATAGTTCCCCGAATCCACATCAATAGCCCACCTGTGTGCCTGTCTCACTGCCCAGACGAGCACCGGTCATTTCCAGAAGCAAGTACGTGCTGATCTGGCGGCCAACGGTAACTGGCAATAAAGATTGGATGATCGTAGTCACTGTCTTCGAACCGTCTTCTGTAGTAGGGATGTTAGGGTGCCCAGGATTCAAGGGATATGTCCACTGTCTCTTCCAAGCACGTCGTAAAAATGGCTACTTAGGAGGGTTGTGCTTGTGGCACGTAACAAGAGCATGCAAACAAAACATCGTCGTTGAAGGTCCGTGCAGGATTCTTGTTAGAGAAAACGCTGCAGGGGTGGGGGGGGGGGGGGGGAATGGATCACAAGAGCAGAATGGGGAACGGAGGGTTCGTGATTCATCAACAAATCTTTGGATTTCAGCCTTACCTCAGCTGCTGGGCAGCACAAGCAGGGTTCTGGGGCTACCCGCAGAGTGTGTTCTAGGGCTACACGTAGAGTGTGTTCTAGAGCTACCCATGGAGTGTGTTCTAGGGCTAAATGTAGAGTGTGTTCTAAGGCTACACGTAGAGTATGTTGTAGGGTTACCGTAGAGTTTATTGTAGGGCTACACGTAGAGTGTGTTCTAGGGCTACACGTAGAGTGTGTTCTAGGGCTACACGTAGAGTGTATTCTAGGGATACACGTAGAATGTGCTCTAGGGCTACATGCAGAGTGTGCTCTAGGGCTACATGTAGAGAGTGTTCTAGGGCTACACGTAGAGTGTGTTCTAGGGCTACACGTAGAGTGTGTTCTAGGGCTACACATAGAGTGTATTCTAGGGCTACACGTAGAGTGTGCTCTAGGGCTACATGTATAGTGTGCTCTAGGGCTACATGTAGAGTGTGTTCTAGGGCTACACGTAGAGTGTGTTCTAGGGCTACACGTAGAGTGTGTTCTAGGGCTACACGTAGAGTGTGTTCTAGGGCACGTGGTAAGTATACAACAACCGATAAACAGGACAATTGTAACAACAGCTAGCTCTTAGTCTCAGACCCTAGGTACATGAGAGGTACATGAGAGGTGCATGAGAGGTACATGAGAGGTACATAAGAGGTACATGAGAGGTGCATGACATGAGAGGTACATGAGAAATACATGAGAGGTACATGAGAGGTACATAAGAGGTACATGAGAGGTGCATGAGAGGTACATGAGAGGTACATAAGAGGTACATTAGAGGTACATGAGATACATGAGAGGTACATGGCAAGGTGATAGGTGTCAAGTCTCAGAGAACATGTCAACATGAAAGGTGTCAAGTCTCAGAGAACATGGCAAGGTTAAAGTGTCAAGTCTGAGAGAATATAGCAAGGTGTGAGGTGTCAAGTCTGAGAGAACATAAACCAGCCTTCTCCAATCAGACCTGTCATGGGCGTTCGTTGACCTTCTATTGACATCCTGACATGTCCATCGGCTAGTTTAAGTAGTTGTCCGCTTGTCCTGTCTCATTTCTGCACGGTCCATTGCACACAGGAATGTCCGCATAGACAGGAATGCTATATATATATATATATAAATTGTGCTTCTGGTCCTAGCCTAGGACAGATTAGCAAATCCTACCTAGTTCGATTAGCTAGAGAGCTGTTTCTATGTAAGGAGAGCCATCATTTAGACATGTTGTTTGCTAGCCATAGACAAGTTGTTTGCTAGCCATAGACATGTTGTTTGCTAGCCATAGACATGTTGTTTGCTAGCCATAGACATGTTGTTTGCTAGCCATAGACAAGATTTCTGGGAACACCTTTTCTAATCTGACCGACTTCCTGGTGGGTCATGTTGACCCCACTGCAGTCATCGTGTAAGCCGTGACCTCTGTCGCGAGGCGCTGAGTGATCACTCAGGCACCCCTCCCTGTCCATTCGTGGGCTTAGGACGTGGTTGACTTGTGCAGAAGTGTAAGGTCGTTGCTGACCGCAAAGATCAAATTTCGGTTAGACTGTAACCGACACCTTCTAACACAGCCTACCGTCTCACTGGCAACTGATTAACTACTAACTGGTCCTGTGGTCAGCAAAGTGGAACAGTCGCAACGTATCTAGAGAAATGTTAAGTTTATGTGAATCCAGGTACCAGGTCTAGTGCAGTAACAGTGTACTTCTCAGGCTCGCTGTCTGCATATTGACAAGTTTTTCTGGCCAGCCTTTCAAAGATACAACTTGGTGCCATGAACTGCCAGTGTTTCTTTCGTATCTTAGGACTTCATTGTTAAAATCTCTAGTGGTATCTCTAGTGTTTCAGTTACATATGTATGTATACGCATGTATGCGGACATGTAGGTATGCTTGTGTGTAAGCGGTGTCTTACCCAGAGGCCTCATATCTCCATACTAGATATCTGCAAAATGTATGTGTGTATGAATATATTTTAGTCACCATTCCAGTTGTCTGCATTTAGCAACCAAATGGTATATACGTGTCCTGTTAAAAAATATGTTCTAATAATGTCCCTCGATGCCTTGTTTGCTACCTGTTAAACAGGAAAGGCTTCGGGAGTAAACCCTGTGGTAAAATCTGCATTATATGCTATCCCCAGTCGTCTTGACTGCGTCTTGCCACTGGGCCAGGATAGTTCAGGGCGATAGAGTGAGACGAACGACAACTCAATTTTTCATCACTTAAATCTATTTAAGCGGAAGTTACAGTGCCAGACATATTTATCAGACGTGCCGTGTGATTGATGCGAAATGAAAGCTCTTACCTTTGGCACGTGGAACGTGCGTACATTACTGGACAGCACCTAGGCCGATAGACCCGAAAGAAGGACGGCACTAGTTCCAGGGAACTGGCGCGTTAAAAGGTAGATGTGGTTGGTCATAGTGTGACCAGATTACCAGGTGAGGGTCAGATTTCCCAGCTGGTCGAGGGACGGTTGACATGATTTTTGCAGCTCGTCAAAAACTAGAGAAATGTTAGGAACAGCATCATGATATGTACACGACTTGTGTTGACCTAACAAAGGTCTCTGACACTGTCAACAGGGTGATCTGTACACGACTTGTGTTGACCTAACAAAGGTCTCTGACACTGTCAACAGGGTGATCTGTACACGACTTGTGTTGACCTAACAAAGGTCTCTGACACTGTCAACAGGGTGATCTGTACACGACTTGTGTTGACCTAACAAAGGTCTCTGACACTGTCAACAGGGTGATATGTACACGACTTGTGTTGACCTAACAAAGGTCTCTGACACTGTCAACAGGGTGATCTGTACACGACTTGTGTTGACCTAACAAAGGTCTCTGACACTGTCAACAGGGTGATCTGTACACGACTTGTGTTGACCTAACAAAGGTCTCTGACACTGTCAAAAGGGACGGACCCTGGAAAATCATGGCGAAATTCAGTTGTCCAGAACAAATTCATCATAGCCGACCGCCAGTTTCATGATGGCATGTCAGACCACGTACTGAATGATGGTATGTCAGACCACGTACTGAATGATGGTATGTCAGACCACGTACTGAATGATGGCATGTCAGACCACGTACTGAATGATGGCATGTCAGATCACGTACTGAATGATGGCATGTCAGACCACGTACTGAATGATGGCATGTCAGACCACGTACTGCATGATGGCATGTCAGACCACGTACTGAATGATGGCATGTCAGACCACGTACTGAATGATGGCATGTCAGACCACGTACTGAATGATGGCATGTCAGACCACGTACTGAATGATGGCATGTCAGACCACGTACTGAATGATGGCATGTCAGACCACGAACTGAATGATGGCATGTCAGACCACGTACTGAATGATGGCATGTCAGACCACGTACTGAATGATGGCATGTCAGACCACGTACTGAATGATGGCATGTCAGACCACGTACTGAATGTTGGCATGTCAGACCACGTACTGAATGATGGCATGTCAGACCACGTACTGAATGATGGCATGTCAGACCACGTACTGAATGATGGCATGTCAGACCACGTACTGAATGATGGCATGTCAGACCACGTACTGAATGATGGCATGTCAGACCACGTACTGAATGATGGCATGTCAGACCACGTACTGAATGATGGCATGTCAGACCACGTACTGAATGATGGCATGTCAGACCACGTACTGAATGATGGCATGTCAGACCACGTACTGAATGATGGCATGTCAGACCACGTACTGAATGATGGCATGTCAGCCCACGTACTGAATGATGGCATGTCAGACCACGTACTGAATGATGGCATGTCAGCCTACGTACTGAATGATGGCATGTCAGACCACGTACTGAATGATGGCATGTCAGCCCGTGTACTGAATGATGGCATGTCAGACCACGTACTGAATGATGGCATGTCAGCCCACGTACTGAATGATGGCATGTCAGACCACGTACTGAATGATGGCATGTCAGCCCGTGTACTGAATGATGGCATGTCAGACCACGTACTGAATGATGGCATGTCAGCCCGTGTACTGAATGATGGCATGTCAGACCACGTACTGAATGATGGCATGTCAGCCCGTGTACTGAATGATGGCATGTCAGACCACGTACTGAATGATGGCATGTCAGCCCGTGTACTGAATGATGGCATGTCAGACCACGTACTGAATGATGGCATGTCAGCCCGTGTACTGAATGATGGCATGTCAGCCCGTGTACTGAATGATGGCATGTCAGCCCGTGTACTGAATGATGGTAAACTCTCTGCAGCAGTCCCAGCCATAAATGGAGTCTAACAGGCTGCGTGCTGGTCCCAACACTTTTAGCATGGTATTTGCAGCCATGCTTTCTGATGCAACACGTGACTGTGATACTGGCATACCGATCAGATACCGGACGGGTGGACAGCTGGTCCCTCTGAGGCGCCTAAAGTCCCTCACAAAGGTGAAAGAAGCAACCATCTTACATCACATCTTTGCTGACAACTGCCAAATTAACACGTGCTCAGAACATGACAGGCAGGCAATCATGAATGAGTTCTCAACTGCGTGCACTAATTTTGGTCTTTCTGTAAAACTGAGGTAAGGTTTCAACCTGCACCTGGGGAGCCCTAACACCAACCAAACGTCACTGTACAAGGACATAGCCTACAAGCAGGTGATAGCGTTACCTAACTTGGCAGTACCCTCACCAGAGAAGGACATATTGACTATGAGGTCCACAACAGGATTTCCTAAGCGAGTTCTGCTTTCGGAGGAAGACTATGATAAAATGTTTGGGACCGGCATGGAATCAGTGTTGCCACCAAGATTAGTGTGTATCGTGCTGTTGTTTTAACCACCCTTCTGTACGCATGCGAAACATGGACAGTCTATAGCAGGCATGTCAGGAAACTAAAACATTTCCATGTAAACTGTCTCAGCAGACTACTCAGGATCGATTGGCAGGACAGAGTGCCCAACTCTGAACCCCTCAGCCTGGCGCACTGCCGTACACATGGGGCTTGCACCGCTTAGCAGAGGACCATTACGGAGGCGAAGGAAAAGCGAGCAGTGCTCAAGGCAAGAACGCAAAACCTGCCCAACTAGAAATGCTGTTTACGTGTGCCCTACGTGCGGTAGAGTTTGTCACGCTCAGATCGGACTGTACAGTCATATGCGGTCACATCTGAATAAACAATGTCTGACTTTGTCGCCATCTTTGCTTGCGATGGGAATTAACTATTGTCTCAGTTTAACTCGTGAAGTGGCCTGGCGATACTGGTCTGGGACCCTCGGGGAGGGGGGGGGAGCTATATCTCTACTTTCTTGAGTCACAATAGTCCCTCGTGCGTTCTAAGCCCCGTACGTCCCCTTGTACCGCCCGTCTGGTTTATGGTGTTCCTCCCCTCCCTAGGTAAGAAGTTTTATACCTCCTCCAGTGGTGTTCCTCCCTAGGTAAGAAGTTTTATACCTCCTCCAGTAGTGTTCCTCCCTAGGTAAGTGAAGCTTTCTATCTCCTCCAGTAGAGTTGCTCCCTAGGTAAGTGAAGCTTTCTATCTCCCCCAGTAGTGTTGCTCCCTAGGTAAGTGAAGCTTTCTATCTCCTCCAGTAGTGTTTTTCTCAATTTGATAAGAGCCCACATGTGGTCTGCATTTAATTAAAAAGTTGTTCCACCTGGCTCGTTAGGTCTACTTGCTGGGAGAGTGTGTCTGCTGCTTGGATCGTTAGGTCTACTTGCTGGGAGAGTGTGTGCTGCTTGGATCGTTAGGTCTACTTGCTGGGAGAGTGTGTCTGCTGCTTGGATCGTTAGGTCTACTTGCTGAGAGTATGTCTGCTGCTTGGATCGTTAGGTCTACTTGCTGAGAGTATGTCTGCTGCTTGGATCGTTAGGTCTACTTGCTGAGAGTATGTCTGCTGCTTGGATCGTTAGGTCTACTTGCTGAGAGTATGTCTGCTGCATGGATCGCTAGATCTACTTGCTGGGAGAGTGTGTCTGCTGCTTGGATCGTTAGGTCTACTTGCTGGGAGAGTGTGTGCTGCTTGGATCGTTAGGTCTACTTGCTGGGAGAGTGTGTCTGCTGCTTGGATCGCTAGATCTACTTGCTGGGAGAGTGTGTGCTGCTTGGATCGTTAGGTCTACTTGCTGGGAGAGTGTGTGCTGCTTGGATCGTTAGGTCTACTTGCTGGGAGAGTGTGTGCTGCTTGGATCGTTAGGTCTACTTGCTGGGAGAGTGTGTGCTGCTTGGATCGTTAGGTCTACTTGCTGGGAGAGTGTGTGCTGCTTGGATCGTTAGGTCTACTTGCTGGGAAAGTGTGTATGCTGCTTCTAAGTTCTTACACATTTGGGCTTGGCTTTGAGAAATGAGGGCTATTTCATCTGCAAAGTGAGGATCATCCAGCTGTTTAAGTAAGGTTCAAGACAGTGTAGGCTGTACCTGGTAAAATGGACTCAACACATGACATGAAAGTGTAGGCTGTACCTGGTACAATGAACTCATCACACGACATGACAGTGTAGGCTGTACCTGGTACAATGGACTCATCACATGGCATGACAATGTAGACTGTACCTGGTACAATGGACTCATCACATGATATGACAGTGTAGGATGTACCTGGTACAATGGACTCATCACATGACACGAGTGTGTCGGCTGTACCTGGTACAAAACTTTAAACTGCTTGTCCTCGTTCGCCTGCTATTTTTTGCTGGGGAACCCTCTGCTGCTGGAACCGAGAAAAAAGGAGTCCTTGTATGCTGCGTGCAACCAGTACTGAAATATGGCAGTGAATTATAGACAATCAGCGAGCAAGCGCATAGATCTTCTGAGAAAAAGGGGATGTGGTTTTACAGAAGAATGCTGCCGATCCCATGGACTGAAAGCTGTATACACTTCTCGAAAAAGCGTTAACACAAAGATAACCTCTTGCAAGGATCAGAACAAGGCATTCATCCTTTTTTGGGCATGTTAGATGCGGATTGGATCATCCAAAGTCCCACAAACATTAGCCTAATTAAGCATGCAGGAAACCCATGGACTTCCCATCAGACACCACGTACACAATCGTGTTTGGACAATGTGTGTCGACCATTATGGGTTTTCATTGTTCAACTTTCGTCAGGTATAAACGTTTGAACTGCTTCTCCTAATTAGTTATTGTTTGTTTCATTACCTCGTCTTCCAATAATATCGGCATACAGATCAAGCTGTCTTCTTCAAATTGTGAACGATTCCTACGTCACGATTTTATTCTGAATTCGTTTGATTATCAGAATCTGTTCTCAATCAACTCTGGTTATCAACCTTCTCAATGACTCTTGGAATTTGAGAACTGCGATCGGTAACTGTTTATGACACTACAATCATGACATTTATTTTACTACACAGCATCATGTCATCACAAAGATGACATTGCTTTACTACACGACATCATGACATCATAAACATGACATTTGTTGCACTACACGACATGATGCTGAGGTAGCTTTCGTCGTCCACATGTCAACAAAGAAACCAAAACAAAGACAACAAGGCAATGGAAAGAGTCATTAGTTTATTGACTTCACTCGCAAATTAGAAGTACAGAGTTGTGACGTGGTTGTGGGTTGGATATCTGTTTGGATCGTGTCTCGGTCCGTGGGCTGGATCTCTGTCTAGATCGTGTCTGGGACTGTGGGTTGGATCTCTGTCTGGATCGTGTCTGGGACTATCGGTTGTATCTGTCTAGATCGGTGTCTGGGACTGTTGGTTGGATCTGTCTAAAATCGGTGTCTGGGACTATTGGTTGGCTCTGTCTAGATCGTGTCTGGGACTGTTGGTTGGATCTGTCTAGATCAGTGTCTGGGACTGTTGGTAGGATCTGTCTAGATCGGTGTCTGGGATTGTGGGTTGGCTCTGTCTGGATCGTGTCTGGGACTGTGGGTTGGCTCTCTCTAAGATCGGTGTCTAGGACTGTGGGTTGGCTCTCTCTAAGATCGGTGTCTAGGACTGTGGGTTGGATCTGTCTAGATCGGTGTCTGGGACTGTCTGTTGGATCTGTCTAGATCGGTGTCTGGGGCTGTTGGTTGGATCTGTCTAGATCGGTGTCTAGGACTGTTGGATGGATCTGTCTAGATCGGTGTCTGGGACTGTTGGTTGGATCTGTCTAGATCGGTGTCTGAGACTGTTGGTAGGATCTGTCTAGATCGGTGTCTGGGATTGTGGGTTGGCTCTGTCTGGATCGTGTCTGGGACTGTGGGTTGGCTCTCTCTAAGATCGGTGTCTAGGACTGTGGGTTGGCTCTCTCTAAGATCGGTGTCTAGGACTGTGGTTGGCTCTGTCTAAGATCGGTGTCTAGGACTGTGGGTTGGCTCTGTCTAGATCGGTGTCAATATGTTAAGTCCCGCACCAAATTGTGTCACGTCCCGTAACTCTCACCTGATCACACAGTCTACACACCAGCCACTGACCCGTGTCTGCACGTGCTCAGCCAGAGAATCAAGGTCTCACAGGTACATGTAATAGTTGTTGTTGCTTTTGTTGTTGGTTTTGTTGTTAGTCCGGAATTCTATCCTCATTTTGATGATACACTCTTTCGGGAAAAGATACATTTCCTTTTGGTTTTAGTCAGGTCGTGTTGACCATCTTGATGTTGTATCCCCGTGCCTGAGACCAGCCCTTTTAAGTCGTGTTGACCATCTTGATGTTGTATCCCCGTGCCAGAGACCAGACCTATTAAGTCGTGTTGACCATCTTGATGTTGTATCCCCCTGCCGGAGACCAGCCCTATTAAGGAATACATTGTTTTGTATGACAGTGTCAAGGCCAGAACAGTCTGTAGCATATTGTAGATGTCAGAATAGTGTTGTTATTAGAACCATCTAAAATAAACTAATTAATTAAAATAAGGGGAACAATTCTCCAAACATCCTGCTTTCATATGTCAGTGAAGTGACGACTCCCCAAACATTCTGCTTTCATATGTCAGTGAAGTGACGACTCCCCAAACGTCCTGCTTTCATATGTCAGTGAAGTGACGACTCCCTAAACGTCCTGCTTTCAGATACCAGTGAAGTGACGGCTTCTCAATCTTGCTTCATCTACTTTCCTGGTCATCCTTGCATTTGGAAAAAGGAAAGTACCCCATCCATTGACTGTGTACACACCTGTACTAGGGACATTGGATATGGATGACATTTGAAAGTTGATCAGTCACCAGCTTTTGGATGAGGACACTGCAATCGATAAAACGGCAATACATGTACTGAAATCTTTTGAAATCAGATGGGGATCAAGCAGAGAGAAGCGCTTGACAGAACCGAGAGGAGTGTGCATAACCAGCAAGCTACGGGAACCAGCAACATCTACACACTTTGTCACTTCCTGAAAGGGACTTGCCACCTATGGGTCTGCCTCGAGTGCACTGACGTACTGTTTAACATAACAGAACAAACACATCTTAGCTTGCACACAATGTATCAAGTCTGTCAGACAGCCATTAATAATAGTTCTAGACAACACGAATTGCAAGAGCTCATTAGGAAACGTAAGTTGAGGTCACGGCCATTCGAACACACAACAATTGTGACACACTACAAGCACGTGTCAGTCAAACATACAACAATTGTGACACACTACAAGCACGTGTCAGTCAAACACACAATGATTGTGACACACTACAAGCACGTGTCAGTCAAACACACAACAATTGTGACACACTACAAGCACGTGTCAGTCAAACACACAATGATTGTGACACACTACAAGCACGTGTCAGTCAAACATACAATGATTGTGACACACTACAAGCACGTGTCAGTCAAACACACAATGATTGTGACACACTACAAGCACGTGTCAGTCAAACACACAATGATTGTGACACACTACAAGCACGTGTCAGTCAAACACACAACAATTGTGACACACTACAAGCACGTGTCAGTCAAACACACAATGATTGTGACACACTACAAGCACGTGTCAGTCAAACATACAATGATTGTGACACACTACAAGCACGTGTCAGTCAAACACACAATGATTGTGACACACTACAAGCACGTGTCAGTCAAACATACAACAATTGTGACACACTACAAGCACGTGTCAGTCAAACACACAATGATTGTGACACACTACAAGCACGTGTCAGTCAAACACACAACAATTGTGACACACTACAAGCACGTGTCAGTCAAACACACAATGATTGTGACACACTACAAGCACGTGTCAGTCAAACATACAACGATTGTGAAAACTACTATCATGCGTCAGTCACACGTAGCATCTGAGATAATCCTGACTCAGTTACCGGTTGACTTGACATAAAAGTTGTTGGCAGCTAAGTTCACACGGTCGGCGTTCGTTTTGAAGACCATGTCGTAGGGGTAGGGCTGGGTGGGGGCTGATACGTCATCCAGCTGTTTCATCTGGGGACACAGATCAAGAACATGGTTGGTCACAAGAGTCACGTGCTTCAAGTCGGTCTGACACTAACAGGGTTGGCTTCCT
The DNA here is from genome assembly GCA_036924085.1 of Ariolimax columbianus. Lineage (NCBI taxonomy): Eukaryota > Metazoa > Mollusca > Gastropoda > Stylommatophora > Arionidae > Ariolimax > Ariolimax columbianus. The sequence goes on from JAVGWX010000015.1 coordinate 72,294,840, forward strand.
TGGATGAGAATATACAACATTGATGAGGACAGACACACCCACGGCTACTACACGTGACAGGATTCAGACAGACAAGGGTTGACATCACGTGACAGGATTCAGACAGACAAGGGTTGACATCACGTGACAGGATTCAGACAGATAAGGGTTGACATAACGTGACAGGATTCAGAAATACAATGATTGACATCACGTGACAGAATTCAGGCAGACAAGGGTTGACATCACGTGACATGATTCAGACAGACAATGGGTGACATCACCTGACATATTTTCAGACAGACAATGGTTAACATTAGCATCTGATGTAAAAACTATAACACTAAGATAGTGATGAGAAGCGTACATGTCTGATATAAAGTCTTCTCACATTCTCCTCCGACATTCTCACCTGCCATTCTCACCTGACATTCTCACCTGCTATTCTCACCTGCTATTCTCACCTGACATTCTCACCTGCCATTCTCACCTGACATTCTCACCTGCTATTCTCACCTGACATTCTCACCTGCTATTCTCACCTGACATTCTCACCTGCTATTCTCTTCTGACATTCTCACCTGCCATTCTCACCTGACATTACAAGTTAGTTAAATCTTGTGAAAGGACTAGACTCAATGATGTAGTAAGACTAGACTTAATTTGACAGTACATCTTGTTAACATCAAACAGTTGAATGTGACGTGTCGTTAGAGCGAGACGTGATACCACAGAAAAGGCAGACCACTGACACAATTGAGACAACCTTCTCTGACACACTTTTCTAGATTCCGATGACTGTTTGAGCAATAAGGATACAACAAACACAAGCTCGGCTACAAATATAGATAACAAGGGATGAAGTGTCTGTATACCACTGAGTTGTATTCACCGGTTTACAGTTTGCTTAAGTAAGAGTACCTCTTCTTTGGTGAGGCTCCATCCGTTAGCGGACGCCAGGTTGTCGTCAAGTTGTGTCAGAGTTTTGGCCCCTATGATAACTGCTGGTACGATGTCCTTCTGGAGGAGCCAGCGGAGGGCAACCTGAGGGATACTGCGGCCTGGAACAGATGGTGGTTAGAGAAACAGTGTTACATGTGATGGTGGTTAGAGAAACAGTGTTACATGTGATGGTGGTTAGAGAAACAGTGTTACATGTGATGGTGGTTAGAGAAACAGTGTTACATGTGATTGTAGACAGACGGACAACGTTACATGTGGTTGTGGACAGACAAATCCTTATATGTTATTTATAACAGATCCACCATCTTAATTGTAGTGACGATTTTAATAAAAATAGTGACGGTTTTGTGAAGTGAGACGTACCATGTTTCTTGGCAATGGCTTCCACCGCGTCGATGATGTCAAATGTCTTCTCCTCGAACGTGCTCCAGTGGGGGGCAGCCTCCATGGCTATGGCTGTGCTGGCTGCCACAGACCCAATTCTGCCCTCTGTTGGCTTCACTCCCCGCTTGACTTTACCAGTCAGCAACCCTCTGTCATAGAGAGAAACACACATTTAGTAAGCCAGGATTGAGGAAATCCACTGCCACAAGTCGCATTATCACGCATCACTAGCATGTGGTCCGTCTGCACTGACAAGTTGCCATCCAATAATGGTTAACTTGAAAGAGTACGATAGTGTTTAAATAATAGTGATTGGTCAGACACAGTTCTCTGCACGGCACACGCATCCATTGATACCCGTATATGACAATCTGAAAGTTTTCTCCTCACTAACTTAGTCTCTTCGTCTTAACTCAACAATGACAACAATCAGATGGCACTGGCGAATGGGAGATGAAGTGGAGAGGAGGACGGAAGAGATGGTCAGAGGGTGGGGGTTGGAGGATCGTTGGGCAGGACCCCACACGGACACAGGACCCCACACGGACACAGGACCCCACACGGACACAGGACCCCACACGGACACAGGACCCCACACGGACACAGGACCCCACACGGACACAGGACTCCAAACGGACACAGGACCCCAGACGGATACAGGACCCCACACGGACACAGGACCCCACACGGACACAGGACTCCACACGGACACAGGACCCCACACGGACACAGGACTCCACACGGACACAGGACCCCACACGGACACAGGACCCCAGACGGAAACGGGACTCCACACGGACACAGGACCCCACACGGAAAACAGGACCCCAGACGGACACAGGACCCCACACGGACACAGGACCCCACACGGACACATGACCCCACACGGACACAGGACCCCACACGGACACAGGACCCCAGACGGACACAGGACCCCAGACGGACACAGGACCCCAGACGGACACAGGACCCCAGACGGACACAGGACCCCAGACGGACACACCACTGAGGCAATTTTGATTTGATGTCCTGACAGGAGGACCCATCTTCTCGTTTCTCATTGCGAGAGTTGCTGGGTTGCTGCTCGAACCTCTGTAGTACTTCTATTCACCTGATGTTTGTCTATCACATGTGAAGAAGGTCACTCTCTTTGACCTGATGTCTGTCTATCACATGTGAAGAAGGTCACTCTCTATGACCTGATGTTTGTCTATCACATGTGAAGAAGGTCACTCTCTATGACCTGATGTTTGTCTATCACATGTGAAGAAGGTCACTCTCTATGACCTGATGTTTGTCTATCACATGTGAAGAAGGTCACTCTCTTTGACCTGATGTTTGTCTATCACATGTGAAGAAGGTCACTCTCTATGACCTGATGTTTGTCTATCACATGTGAAGAAGGTCACTCTCTTTGACCTGATGTTTGTCTATCACATGTGAAGAAGGTCACTCTCTTTGACCTGATGTTTGTCCATCACATGTGAAGAAGGTCACTCTCTTTGACCTGATGTTTGTCCATCACATGTGAAGAAGGTCACTCTCTTTGACCTGATGTTTGTCCATCACATGTGAAGAAGGTCATTCTCTTTGACCTGATGTTTGTCTATCACATGTGAAGAGGGTCACTCTCTTTGACCTGATGTTTGTCTATCACATGTGAAGAAGGTCACTCTCTTTGACCTGATGTTTGTCTATCACACGTGAAGAAGGTCACTCTCTTTGACCTGATGTTTGTCTATCACATGTGAAGAGGGTCACTCTCTTTGACCTGATGTTTGTCTATCACATGTGAAGAAGGTCACTCTCTATGACCTGATGTTTGTCTATCACATGTGAAGAAGGTCACTCTCTATGACCTGATGTTTGTCTATCACATGTGAAGAAGGTCACTCTCTTTGACCTGATGTTTGTCTATCACATGTGAAGAAGGTCACTCTCTTTGACCTGATGTTTGTCCATCACATGTGAAGAAGGTCACTCTCTTTGACCTGATGTTTGTCCATCACATGTGAAGAAGGTCATTCTCTTTGACCTGATGTTTGTCTATCACATGTGAAGAGGGTCACTCTCTTTGACCTGATGTTTGTCTATCACACGTGAAGAAGGTCACTCTCTTTGACCTGATGTTTGTCTATCACATGTGAAGAGGGTCACTGTCTTTGACCTGATGTTTGTCTATCACATGTGAAGAAGGTCACTCTCTTTGACCTGATGTTTGTCCATCACATGCGAAGAAGGTCATTCTCTTTGACCTGATGTTTGTCTATCACATGTGAAGAGGGTCACTCTCTTTGACCTGATGTTTGTCCATCACATGTGAAGAAGGTCACTCTCTATGACCTGATGTTTGTCTATCACATGTGAAGAAGGTCACTCTCTATGACCTGATGTTTGTCTATCACATGTGAAGAAGGTCACTCTCTTTGACCTGATGTTTGTCTATCACATGTGAAGAAGGTCACTCTCTATGACCTGATGTTTGTCTATCACATGTGAAGAAGGTCACTCTCTATGACCTGATGTTTGTCTATCACATGTGAAGAAGGTCACTCTCTTTGACCTGATGTTTGTCCATCACAAGTTAATAAGTTCACTCTCTTTGTTTAGCCGTGTGGACAATCATTTTTCTTACTGTGTCCGTCAAATGAGTGACTTGGATTAAAGTGAGGTAGAAACAGCACCATTTGTCAACCTCACTCTCTCAACTTGAGCTGCCTTAGGCCAGTGGCAAGATATTATCGAGATGACTACAGATCGCATTTCCCTTAACCACAAGAGGTCACAGGGACATCGTTAAGCGTGTGAGTGATGTTTCCGGCATCTCTCCCGGACCGTGTTCTACTCCATTATAGCCACGTGTCTACATTTCACAGTCACACCAAAACCGAAGCTGTCTGCATTTGGCCGAAGGGCCGAAATCTCGTCAAGTCCAGCTGGGTGCACGTGACCGTGAACATACGAGCCAGGTTTAACCGAAGTACTAACTCATCTAGCAGATGTCCAGACCAGGACAGTCGGAGGGACGAAAACACAAACAATGAACGAATTAAACCAGTCTAAATGAGAAACAACGACACGTTTCCGTGAACACAAGTGTCAGAGTCGACTAGTGGCAGTTCCAGGCACATCCCTGGCCTGGCTGAATCCAAAATGAGCTAAAACACCAGAGGAATGTTAGAGATGCAGCCGGTACGGCGCCATCTTTGCTGCTCTTGTTTAACCTGCATGTGATGTGTGCTCTACCCGACTCTTCAGCGCTTTATCAAAGAAAATATGAACTGCCTACAACGGCCAGCCATCGACGATCAAATGAAACATTGCTTCTACTTTACCTCCCCTGAACGCATAACTGCCAGTGTTGGCTCTCATCTTCAGATCGGTGTTAAGTCAGATTGATGGAAGTCAGATCAGTGGAAGTCAGATGGATGGAAGTCAGATTGATGGAAGTCAGATCAGTGGAAGTCAGATAGATGGAAGTCAGATCAGTGGAAGTCAGATCGATGGAAGTCAGATCAGTGGAAGTCAGATCAGTGGAAGTCAGATGGATGGAAGTCAGATCAGTGGAAGTCAGATCGATGGAAGTCAGATCAGTGGAAGTCAGATCGATGGAAGTCAGATCAGTGGAAATCAGATGGATGGAAGTCAGATTGGTGGAAGTCAGATCAGTGGAAGTCAGATCAGTGGAAGTCAGATGGATGGAAGTCAGATTGGTGAAAGTCAGATCAGTAGAAGTCAGATGGATGGAAGTCAGATTGATGGAAAACAAACAATAGGTAACTGAATACACAGTATGTGTCAAACAATAAGAGGTATATACACAACATAAATGTTAACTTGTGATTAACCATTGTTAATATGCAATAGACTAACTCACCCCTTGAGAGGGCTCCAGGGTAGAACTCCTATTCCGGCTGCCTTGCAGACTTGGAAGGCTTCCAGCTCAGAGTCCCGACATGCCAAGCTGTATTGTTGCTGGGTCACGTGGTAGAAGAGATATTAGCAATCATTGAAACACATAGTGCATGTATGTTACGGGACAATAGGCTTCACCGTCTACACATACAAATGATATAGTTCACCTATACTTGACTACTGACTCGCCTATCCACTTGTGCCTCTAAGCACTGACAAGAAACTAAGTTGACTACTGACTCGCCTATCAGCCTGTGACTGTAAGCACTGACAAGAAACTAAGTTGACTACTGACTCGCCTATCAGCTTGTGACTCTAAGCACCGCCGAAATACTAAGTTGACTTTCTTGGGCTAAATGTGCTACATCGGCAGTTCTAAGATCTAAACCCGTTAATGCTGAATTTCTTGTATGTCGTCTACCTACCATGATATTTCCTCGTAATCTGTAGCCAGATCTTCGTGTGGTGTAAGTGCGCAGTGGTAGTTGATCAGTTTCCATTCCCTGAACTTATCAATAAATGTTTTTTTCTGTCTTGAAATGTAGTCCAGAACAAGGATATAGTCCTGACGACAGTCCCAATGTTTATCGTTTCTCCCGCTCTCTCTCTTGGTCATATTGGTGACTCTCTTATATCTCTCTCTTGGTCACATTGGTGACTCTCTTATATCTCTCTCTTGGTCACATTGGTGACTCTCTTATATCTGTCATTTTACAATTTGAAATTGCTCCTGTCCTCTGCCCTGGATATGAAACACGCTTGACACTGGTAGCACATATACTGAATATACTGATTCTAGTGGCTGCTTGGCAAGCCGACTGTCATGCGTGTAAGCTGTTGTGACAGTTCAAAGGTCAAGGCAGAAGTTTTCCTCCCTCTGGCTTCAATTTCTCTGTCAGTTCTCTTGTAACACGAAAATGTCACAGGTCCCAGTTGTGTGACCTCTTCGGCCTAATTATGTTTGTTTGATAGGCCTGGTGTTATTGTTGACAAGTCTGTCAGGCGGGCCTAGTGTCATTGTTGACAAGTCTGTCAGTCGGGCCTAGTGTTATTGTTGACATGTCTGTCAGCCACGCCTAGTGTCATTGTTGACATGTCTGTCAGTCGGGCCTAGTGTTATTGTTGACACGTCTGTCAGGCTGGCCTTGTGTTATTGTTGACATGTCTGTCAGGCAGTCCGAGCGTTACTGTTGACATGTTTGTCACGCGGGCCTAGTGTTATTGTAGACATGTTTGTCAGGCGAGCCTAATATGTGATATTGTTGACATGTCTGTCAGGCAGGCCTAATGTCTGTGATATTGTTGACATGTCTGTCAGGCGGGCCTAGTGTCTGTGACATTGTTAACATGTCTGTCATGGCGGGCCAAGTCTTCTGCTAATCTTCATAATTACTGTTTTTTGATGCTACTCGCCAGAATATATTTGTTCAGACTGTACCAAGTCTATTCGCATGGTTTCACAATCTATCTTTGTCCTCCCATCAGACTTTGGTCGCCTGCACAGAGTTGTTCGTGGCATGAGTTTAATTCTTAGCCTTTACGATGAAATACACTACTGCTGTTTCACTTCTCTTGCTATGGCCATGTAACTGTTGAACAGCAATGGAGATAAGACCGATCATTGTAGCTGTGGCCCCCACCCCTAGTTCCAATTACATTTTATGTTGAAGTGGTACACAGCGTTGACGTCATCTAATAGTCGCATCAACGTTAACTCCCATATGTTTTAACTTAACTTAACTTAACTTAACTTAACTTAACTTAACTTAACTTAACGTCGTTATACTGGTTTTGAAGACCCTGCAGAGTCTGTATACAACCAGTTACATTTACATCACCTTGCTCTAAAAGCTATGCGCATCCAGTTTATTCTTAAATGCATTAACTGTCCCTGCCTCCACTACCTCCCCTGGCAATGCATTCCAAGCAGACACCACTCTCTGACTAAAAAAATATTTCCTAATATCTAACCTGGACCTCTCTTTAGTCAGCTTGTAGCTATGCCCTCGTGTTATTGTAGGTGGCTGTATTTTAAAAAAAACTTGTTATAGTCTAATTTATCCATTCCTCTGATCATCTTATAAACCTGTATTAAGTTACCACGAATTCTTCTCTCTTCTAGACACTGTAGGCCGGTTTTTCTGAGTTTTTCCTCATAACTGTAATTCTGGAATCCCACTATCATCTTTGTCGCTCTTTTTTGTATTCTTTCCAGCATGTTTATATCCCCTCTATGATAAGGACTCCACACCTGTACACAGTACTCCAATCTAGGTCTAACTAAAGCTTTATACAGTTTGATGACCACTTCCTTGCTCCTATGTTTAATATTTCTTTTTATCATACCTAACATTGCATTTGCCTTTTTCACTGCTACCTTAACTTGCTCTCTCACCTTTCCTGTATGATCTATTATAACCCCTAGGTCCCTTTCCTTGTCTATCTTTCTAAAATTGTTTTCTCCCATTCTGTAATGATGTTCCATATTGGATCTATCCATGTGGATGACTGTACAGTTATCTACATTAAACTCCATTAGCCAACTTACAGACCATTCTCGAATTTATCTAAATCCGACCTCAAATATATCCACTTCCGCTTTAGATAAGACACTACTGCATAGTTTTGTGTCCTCAGCAAATTTTGCCATCATGCATCCTTTATCAATGTTCAAATCATTTATATATATCAAGAACAAAATTGGTCCCAAAACCGAGCCCTGTGGCACTCCACTTTTCACTTCACTCCACTCAGAGTACTCCTCATTTATGCCCACCCTCTGCCTTCTTCCCGTTAACCAATTTTCAATCCATTTGGCAACTTCCCCACCTATTCCACATGATTTTAACTTTCAAAATAATCTTTGATGAGGTACTCTATCAAAGGCCTTTGCAAAGTCTAGATAAATAACGTCCACTGGCTCCCCTTTATCTATGATTTTAGTAACCTCCGCCATGAATTCTAATAGATTTGTTAAACATGATCTCCCTCTAGTAAACCCATGCTGACTATTTCTAATTAGATTAAAGTTGTCTAAATGCATTACAATGTTTTCTTTGATTATTGACTCTAACAATTTACAGACTATGCTCGTTAAACTCACCGGTCTATAGTTCGCTGGATCTGATTTTTTGCATTTTTTGAATAAGGGGATCACTCCTGCATCTTTCCAATCCCGTGGAACAATCCCTTTTGTAAGTGATTGAGAACATAATATAGCCAATAGTTTTGCTAGTTGGTTTCTAATTTCAAACAGCAATTTTGGATGAATACCATCTTGATCTGGACATTTATCCACTTTCAACCCCTCCAATTTTTTAAAAACCATTTCCTCTGTAATACAGATTGATCTTAATTTCGCTGTATCCATGTCTCTTTGGAAAATATCTATAGGCTCTGTGATCTTGGGGCAGTCCTCTCTTGTGTAGACTGTGCCAAAGTACTGATTGAGCAGATTAGCTGCCTCCCTATTCTCACTTATTATTTTCCCTGTACTGTCTATGAGAGGGCCTACTTTGTCTTTCGTTCTTTGTTTATTTCTAACATAAGAGAAGAAGCTTTTACTGTCAGTCTTGATCATCTGAGGAAGTTTTTTTTTAAGTCTATTTTTGCTGTGTTATTCACTTTCTGAGATATGTTCAGCTTGACCAAATATTTTAAATATGTTTCCTTTGATTTACCTGCCTCTATATGTTTTACCAAGATCTTTCTCCAAATGGTTTTATTCTTTTGTTCTATTAATATTGTATACATCATCACTGTAACACACACATCTTCAGCACACCACAACGGGATAACAGCACATTAAACTAGAAAACACAACAACTCATCAAGAACACATCAACAACACAACAGCACAGCAACATCTCATCAAGAACACATCAACAACACAACAGTACAGAATCAACACTACAAGACCACAACAACACCAACAAAAACAAGACAACAACAACTAGAAACTATACAACAACAACACAACAACACCACAACAACAACACATCCACAAACTCACCTGGAGACTGACAATGGAATTGAACCCATACCGCTCACTAGTGCCCACCAGCTTCTGCATCTGCCATCCTGTGACGTTACTGATGCCGACGTAACGGACCTTGCCCACGCGGACCAGGTCATCCAGGGTCCGGAGTATCTCCTCCACTGTGGTCCCATCGTCCCAGGCGTGAATCTGTCAAGGGGGCACAACTCAGTTATTAGGCACAAACCTGGTCACGGTCTGCATTCTTTCCCTTATCACCTTTTATTATTGGTTACCAGCGTTACCTGGCATGAGCGAGCTGACATCTTGGTTTCTTTAGCTCTCATATCGGGAAAATGTAATATGGATTGTAGGAGTCGGGGCATATTGCAATCATTCAACATGGATTGTGGGACATACTGCAATCATTGAATGACCGCCTGCTGGGTGATGGCACTGTAATCGAAGATCTGATCATGGACAGACTGTGACGTCATACGAGGGCTGAACAGGGAAAGCATCTGGGCGGACAGACGAACTAAAGGGACCAATAGTATTTATACCCTAGTATATAATCTGCTGAGAGATATCACTCTTAAAGTGTGTGTCCTTAAGCTAGAGATCTTCTTCAATCCTTGGTCACCGACATCCGTCACAGACCAGCACGCCTTAATGCCTCTGGGAAGTCATAGACTCTCTCAACTTCCTCCTGTCTGTAGCGATCCGCCATGAAGTGTCACAATTCTGGTTCATGACTTTCACTTGCTCCACAGTGTGTACATCCAGCGAGATTCAGGCACCACCAGGTATTACTACTTGAGATCACATCCTGAGGAGTCTGAGTCCCTGTGGACCTGCTCTTGGTGCTGGATCCCCATCTGACAGGTCATACTTGATGTTTCCTTTACCTGAGCCAAATAAAGCTCTCCTCGAACTTGCTCAACAAAAATGGGTGACAAATCTGAGAATTATCTGGCAGAGACGCAACTAGGTATGTAATGTAGCTGTGGTATGGCACTGATATTCTGGCTGTAGCTGTGGTATGGCACTGAGATTCTGGCTGTAGCTGTGGCATGGCACTGAGATTCTGGCTGTAGCTGTGGTATGGCACTGAGATTCTGGCAGTAGCTGTGGTATTGCACTGAGATTCTGGCTGTAGCTGTGGTATGGTACTAAGATTTTAGGCCAATCGGGACACACACTTCTGTTCTGGACAAACTCACATAACACAAAACGATCAAACATATACCAATTACCCTACCCACCTGCTTTAGACCCAAGCCCACTACGACACCACACCCACTTGGTACAGATCTAAGCCCACTACGACACCACACCCACTTGGTACAGATCTAAGCCCACTACGACACCACACCCACTTGGTACAGATCTAAGCCCACTACGACACCACACCCACCTGGTACAGATCTAAGCCCACTACGACACCACACCCACCTGGTACAGATCCACAAAGTCCGTGTGCAGCCTCTCCAGACTCCTATCAATACTCTCAGTGATGTGACGTCTGCTAAGCCCCACGTTGTTCACGTTCTCCTCGACGCCCATGTCCCCCCGGCACTTGGTGGCGATGACGAACTTGTCACGTGGTTGCCTGTGACAGGAACAGGACACAGTACAAGTCTTCCCGTTATATTAGCATCGAAGAACTGTGGCAGAGCTGACAAATTGAGCTCTGTAGCAGACAGCAAAGAGGTCAGCTCTATCTTATCCACACTACACTCACTCAAGCACATTTTAGAGACACTAACTGAAAACAATACAATCAAATCCTTCATTAACTACACCAGACAAATTTCTCCTCTCCCTTATCGCTTGCTAAAACACTCACACGTACAAGGCTATCACATAATTCTTTTATGGATTCTTTTATGGAAGAAAACAACATTAACTGGGAGAGATGTGTAGGAGTGTGGACTGATGGCGGTGGTTCAATGGCTAGCTGATATGACGGACTGCACGCCTTGATTCAGGAGGAGACTCCTTTCTATGTCTGGAGTCGTTGCATCAATCACGTGGAAACATTGGGATAAAAACACATCAGCCATGACCTTAATGAAGTCCTTCAGTCGGAAATCGAAGAAGTCAATTTAGTTAAAACACGGCCACTAAAGTGCTGATGTTTCTAGCAGATGTGCTTTCACATGGGAACTGGACACACGTGGGAGCTGGACAGGAGAGCTGGACAGACATGGGAGCTGGCCATACATGGAAGCTGGACTTACATGAGAGCTGGACACACATGGGAGCTGGACAGGAGAGCTGGACAGACATGGGAGCTGGACAGGAGAGCTGGACAGACATGGGAGCTGGACATAAATGGGAGCTTGACAGGAGAGCTGGACACACATGGGAGCTGGACACATATGGGGGATGGACACAGGGGAGCTGAACACGCATAGGGACTGGGCACATAGGAGCTGGACACGTATAGGAGCTGGACACATGGGGGCTGAACACGAGAGCTGGACACACACATGGGGGTTGGACACGAGAGCTGGACACACATGGGGGCTGGACACACATGGGGGCTAAACACGCATAGGGGCTGGACACATGGGGACTGGACACATTGAAGCTGGACACGCATACGGACTGGACACATGGAGGCTGAACACGAGAGCTGGACACACATGGGGGTTGGACACACATGGGTCCTGGACACACATGAGGGCTGGACACGCATGAGGCTGGACACACTTCGCCATTTTATTACACGTTCACGCGGACGTGTCCTCAACAGGGTGTATGACCTCAGGAATGAGCGTTATTGTTATTTTGTCGAACAAAAAATCATTTGACTTTTGTTTTGAAGCAAAGCAAACAGTAAATGGTTATAATTTAGTTCTGAGATCCATCTTCTAACTGATTGGGAAGCCCTGAAAAGGACCGTTTTGCCGAGATGTTGGAAATTTCAATTTCTCTGAAAACAAACATGGAAGTTAATTTCTCACAAATTGACGACTTTTCTCGGCTCAACGACTGCTCTCGGCTCATCGACTGCTCTCGGCTCAACGACTCCTCTCGGCTCAACAAACGACAGTCCATCTTTTTTCCAATAGCCCTATTCCTCTTTCAAGACGTGGTCCTCACATTTAGCCCCACAATCTTTGTCTATATTTGAGAGGGACGCATATTTTAGTTCTTTCATATCGCATAGTTTTGAGAGGGACGCATATTTTAGTTCTTTCATATCGCATAGTTTGAAAGTTTTATTTTCAGCCGCTGCTTGTCCTTTAACGTTTGCCCGAACGAGTTTAAAGGTAAGGTGGCAGTCTCAGACATGACCAAGCTCTTGGATCAACTTGCCTATGTGAAATATCGTTTCCTTTCGTGTTTGCTTGCCAAGGGAAAGCAATTCAGGTTTTAGATTCGTTTCGTTAAATGATCTGTGTGATTTTGTGAGCCCAATCTTTATTGAATGTTTTGTACTGGATGATGTCAGGATTCTGTCTACTTGTGTCACTGCATTATGATGAATTGTCCATTGTCAGACAAGATGGTCTATCTAAGGACGGGAGAAGACATTTTTCAATCCACTCTCTAAATATGTTACCATTTATCTCGGTATGATAGTCCCGATTGTCAGTATAACTTGAAGGAAATAAAAGTTCAGCATTCTTCACCAGCCCATTATGTCTGCTACCTGCATGTGCTATTATCAAGTGCTGTCCTCTACCACTTGGTGCTAATCTTTGAGTCGTTCCATCCACTGACTGCCGTTCCTTTTCACTTGTATGGTGAGCATTTATCCAAGTTTAATCCACATCCACAATACCATAACATTGTTTACACATGTCGCTTACTTCACGTAAATACTTGCTTCTCATGGATGATAGATGTGGCTTTTCATGGATACTAGATGTGGTTTCTCATGGATACTAGATGCAGCTTCTCATGGATACTAGATGTGGCTTCTCACAGATGACGTTTTTCCTGCTAGCATACTTTCTCACGGTAAAGCCTAAATCCCTTACCGTTCTCCATAACCCATATCTCGGTACATCAATGTCATTGTGTGGTCTGAGACGCGACTTCAGTTTCCTTAGTGTCACTGTTTCTTTGGAACGACACATTCTACAGATCTCTCTTCTAATCACATCCCTGTCAAAACGATCTACCATTCTTTTCTTCTCTGTGTACTAGTCTTGATGGAACACGAGCTTCAATAGTCTTGGACAAATCGATCAAGTGCCCGTTTACTGAAACCCAAAGCGTGAACAATATCAGGGTCTGAGATACTCTGATATAGTTTACAACGTTTAGCTTCTCTACAGAAATATTGATCAGTAATATCATGGAGTGTAATGAGCTTGCCTTTCAGACTCATTATAGCAGCACTCATTACCAGTATACTACTCCTGTTTACTAACGTTCACAATTTGTATCAACAAACTGAACTCACGGAAGTCTCATGCGCTTTCGGTTGAAGCTGGAAAGATTTCGTGAAATACGAGGAAAATTTTATTTCCAAAATTATTCACTGCATTTCAAAAGACTAGTTTCATTAGGATGGCTGGTTTTTGTATGCTATAAATAAAGAAAACTGTACACGATATGTTTGTGGCCAAGAACAAAAACATTCACACTCGAACATGATGAGCTGCAGGTTATATGCAAAATATGAAAAATGATGTTCATATGGAAGCTGAGATATTCAATTTTAAACAGCGGCCAACATTGTTAAACTATAGCTAGCTCACTCACGTCTCTAGGTACTTGCACTATAGTTAGCTCACTCACGTCTCTAGGTACTTGCACTATAGCTAGCTCACTCACGTCTCTAGGTACTTGCACTAAAGCTAGCTCACTCACGTCTCTAGGTACTTGCCGATGATTGTCTCTGATTTGCCCAGAGCATACACGTCAGCCGTATCCAGGAAGTTGCCTCCCCACTGCACGTAACGGTTGATGATCTGATGTGAGGCGTCCACGTCCGTCTGGCCTGGCCAGCCCCACTGAGAAAGTCGAAGGTTGTATCAGCATTGGCTAGATAAACATGGCAGCAGCATCACTCACATCAATAATCTACTGATGAAGGTATAGCATGGGTCATCTTTAACTGCACAAGGAGGTTGGAATGATGTTTTAATACTGGGGTATATAATGAGATAGATAATAGGAGGCGGGAGGTGAAAGAGGGAAGGACGCAAATTATGGAAGGCGTGAAATGGAGAGAGGGAGATGGGAGGGGAAAGATGATGAGTGGCGGGAGATGGGGGAGGGTGATGAAGTGATGGGACGTGGGAGAAGGAGAGAGATGATGGGAGGCGGGAGATGGGGGAGGGTGATGAAGTGATGGGACGTGGGAGAAGGAGAGAGATGTTGGGAGGTGGGAGATGGGAGGGGAGAAGGAAAGGGATGAGGGGAGACGAGAGTGGGGGAGGGGAAGAGATTATGGGAGGCGGGAGAGGGGATGAGAGAGATGATGGGAGGCGGGAGATGGAGAGAGGGGATGAGAGAGATGATGGGAGGTTGGAGATGGAGAGAGGGGATGAGAGAGATGATGGGAGGTTGGAGATGGAGAGAGGGGATGAGAGAGATGATGGGAGGTTGGAGATGTAGAGAGGGAATGAGCTGATGCGAGGCGGGAAATGGGAGAAGGAGAGAGATTATGGGAGGTGGGAGATCGGGTGAGGCACATGATGGCGGACGTTTGCGGAAGGGACAGAAACGATAGGAGGTAGGAGGGAGGGTTATGGGAAGCGGACAATGGGGAATGGGAAAGGTGATTGGAGGCGAGAGATGGACTACGTGATCTGGGACCTAGCAGATCCTGAAACGGTCAGCCTTGAGTTAGCGGTTGAGAGTTAGAGAGGAGGCGAAGTAGTGGACGATTTCCAGGAGGAAGGAAGGAAGAACCGAGACAGAAAGGAGAGATAATCAGAGTCGATTCACTATGGTAGGCTAGTGCTAGACACCAGCAGAACGAAGTAGGCCAGCGCTAGACACCAGCAGAACGAAGTAGGCCAGCGCTAGACACCAGCAGAACGAAGTAGGCCAGCGCTAGACACCAGCAGAACGAAGTAGGCCAGCGCTAGACACCAGCAGAACGAAGTAGGCCAGCGCTAGACACCAGCGGCAAGAAGTAGACCAGCGCTAGACACCAGCGGCAAGAAGTAGACCAGCGCTAGACACCAGCGGCAAGAAGTAGACCAGCTCTAGACACCAGCGGCAAGAAGTGGGCCAGTTCTAGACACCAGCGGCAAGAAGTGGGCCAGTGCTAGACACTAGTAGAAAGAACAGTAAATATATAGTTATCCAGTTCTTTGACAAGTGATCCCGTTCTATTTTAGTCACAGTGAACCAGTCTTCGTGTGTTCACATCGAGCCACTACCGAGGAAGAGAACAGGACCATTTACGATCACCTGAGTTTTAAGAACCACATAAGGGGGAGAGAAAGAGAGTAAGGGAGAGAAAACAATGGTATTTTTAATTGCTTTTCAAAATAGGAAGAAGCATTACTGACATAGTGACATCAATGATACGATGACATCAAAGATACGATGACATCAATGACGCACATCAGTGAATTCTGTCGTATAAACGATAATACATGCAGAAAGATGTCATTTTCCAAAAATCTTCCCCCATTATGCAACTGAGCTCAATTCTCCCAGGACAATCAGATGTGACTATTCAAACCTAATGTGACACATGTCCTGCTACAACACGTCGTGTACCTAATAGTAGCACACTCAGGATGGTCAACATTAACAACAGGTCAGTCCTTCCAAGTGGCACTACAAAAGGTCATGGAAGCACAAGCGTTACACGCACATGGTAGACCTTCACCAAGACCTAGCAGCGTTAAGTTCTTGACCAGGTGTGGCGAGAAGCGATGTTGTCATAAACTTGTGGAAGGGTATAGGACATTCGTCACAGTAGCTGGATAATAAGAGGTGTGTACTGCACGATGGGTGGTACAGAGCTGACACAGGTAGGAGAGTGGGGTGTGAACAACGAGATGGATAGGGCGGTGCTGACACAGGTAGGAGAGTGAGGTGTGAACTACGAGATGGAAAGGGCGGAGCTGACACAGGTAGGAGAGTGAGGTGTGTACTGCACGATGGGTGGTACAGAGCTGACACAGGTAGGAGAGAGAGGTGTGAACTGCACGATGGGTGGTACAGAGCTGACACAGGTAGGAGAGAGAGGTGTGAACTGCACGATGGGTGGTACAGAGCTGACACAGGTAGGAGAGTGAGGTGTGAACTACGAGATGGATAGGGCGGAGCGGACACAGGTACGGGAGTGAGGTGTGAACTACAAGATGGATAGGGCGGAGCTGACACAGGTAGGACAGTGAGGTGTGAACTACGAGATAGATAGGGTAGAGCTGACACTGGTAGGAGAGTGAGGTGTTTACTACGAGATAGATGGGGCAGACCTACCCTCCAAGATCTTGGAACTGACCTGCTGTTTAAAACATTGTCAAAGACCTTACGAGAAACCTTCAATCGCTGGCCCTAACCGGCAGTGTACCTGCCATATATCAATGGTCTCTTTATCTAATGCTGGTACCGCGCTGACTCTGTACATAACAATGGTTTGTTTGCTATTAAATGGCTGTTCCTTGTGGCCATTGTGTTAAGATAACCTTCGTCCAGCCATACCTTACTTGTATGTCAGTTATCAGAGACCGAAATATTGGAAATAAACTGTTTGCAGCGTTGTTTGAGTGAAGGAATAGTCTGCTTACGTACCGTAACGTCTCCAAATGTAGCACATCCTAGGGCAATGTTGGAGACCTTCAGTCCGGATCGACCCAGAAAATTGTAGGACAATTTGTTCTCTTCATTGATCGCTGTAGCTGCCATGGCTGTCATAAACAAACAACAACATAAAATCAACAAAACAAATTCAACATTGAATGAATAAGCGTTATTACGTCGACAAATTCAACATTTCAGCCCTTATAACATCATTTATTTCTAGATATTATTTCTTTGTTGCAGACATTACCTACTGCCCTACTTTTCCCCATCACTTCCCACCAACACCCACTTTCCCACTTTCCTCATCACCTTCCACCAACTGCCCTACTTTCCCTATCACCTACCATCAAACACCCACTGACCTACTTTCCCACATTACCTCCCACCAACACCCACTGCCCTTCCCCCATCACCTCCCACAAACACCCACTGCCCTTCCCCGATCACCTCCCACAAACACCCACTGCCCCTCCCCCATCACCTCCCACAAACACCCACTGCCCCCCCCCATCACCTCCCACAAACACCCACTGCCCTCCCCCGATCACCTCCCACAAACACCCACTGCCCTCCCCCGATCACCTCCCACAAACACCCACTGCCCTTCCCCGCCCCCCCCCATCACCTCCCACAAACACCCACTGCCCCTCCCACATTACCTCCCACCAACACCCACTGCCCTCCCCCGATCACCTCCCACCAAAACCCACTGCCCGACCCTTACCTCAGTCTCGCCACTGCCCGACCCTTACCTCAGTCTCGCGTCAACTACCACTGTACCAATCGTACAGTCTAGAACCTATGACTGCTATCTACTAGCTCACCATGATTCTATGACTGTCCATTCTAAAACTGGTCTTCGCAACATTGTTAGCTAGTGGTTAGCCTGAAGAATTTCACAAGGTCTTCATTAACTCATTGTTCAACGTGAATCAGCTGTTCAAAGATCTTGTTCTCAGCCAAAGTAGATCAATGTTTGGTTTATAGCTGGTGTTCTTTCATTGCAGCATGCATGTCTTCCATACACACATCCACATAGTCCATTTTTTATCCAGATCCATCCACAGAGCTCATGTCTTCCCTAGACACATCTACCGAGTCCATGCCTTACCTAGGCACATCCACAGGTCCATATCTTCCCTAGACACATCCACGGGTCCATATCTTCCCTAGACACATCTACGGGTCCATATCATCTTCCTAAGACACATCCACAGACTGCATGTTATCCCTAAACACATCCAGACCTGTAAGACTGTCCATAGACTTTTGTATTTTCTAAAGCTACAAAATATTCATTATTTCTTCTGCTCCTTCCTGTAATCCATGCTAACTTAAACTTCCAACCTTGTACTTATGGACCAAAAGTGATGCATGGTTTTTTAGAGCCATCCTTGACACTAGAACAGATAGTCAGCACCCACTGGGCGTGTCGCGTGCAGTCAGTAACTGTGTCCCGAAACCAACACAGCCCATACAGACAAAGCCTGGCAGTCGCCGTAGCTCCCTCGGACATCATCTACCATACACAACATGGACAGACTCTGAACAGACTGAACAGACTGAACAGACTCCGAAGTGGTGTATCACGGTGCAAGAGGGATATGACACGACGGGGATACACAGATGATGAGACACGTGACGGGGATACACAGATGATGACACGACGGGGATACACAGATGATGACACGACGGGGATACACAGATGATGACACGACGGGGATACACAGAAGATGACACGACGGGGATACACAGATGATGAGACACGTGACGGGGATACACAGATGATGACACGACGGGGATACACAGATGATGACATGACGGGGATACACAGATGATGACACGACGGGGATACACAGATGATGACACGACGGGGATACACAGATGATGACACGACGGGGATACACAGATGATGACACGACGAAGATACACAGATGATGACACGCGTGACTGTAACACAATAGAGGACCCAGACCACCTGATGACTGCCCCAACCTCCAGGAAACATACGATAGGTGCGACACGCTGGATGCAAATTGGCAAGGCAATCCATGTCGCTGGATACTGGATGCATGAAATACGACATGGTGCGTGTACACGACAATTAAGTAAGTATTTGTGCAATGGACAAATGTGTAATCAGGAAATGCGCAATGAACAACTGCAATGTGCAACCTTGTAATAAGCAGCTACGCATAGAGCAACTGTGCAATGTCAGCTGTCACAGTTGGAGAGCGCACACAAGGGCTACAATCCTTGCCTATTATACCTTCCAAGGGAGACAATCACACAAAAGTGATGTACAGCGAGGGCAAGCAGCACTCGACAGATCAGTTCCACTGAATAACTACGAATGGACTGTCGGGCTTTATCAGCCATTAAACGTGCCATCATCCAAAAATCCCGAGTTTTACTTACCTCAGATTAATGTGGCTGTCAGGTGAAAACTCGATTGTCAAGAGTAAAAAGTCACACTTTGGTGAGAATGAATAATCTCCAACTTATATAGGCTTGGATTTCTGTTTCAGATGGCTCTGCCAGACGAGAAAATGACTAGTCATGTGTGAACAAACAGCAACTCCAGGGGATTCTCAAAACAGCCAGTCATAGTGACACAAGATATGAGACGCGACAGCCATCCAGCTACGACGGGGTTGTTATAGACAAGTTGGTTTTTACTGATACAATATTTGAGCCGCGAGAGCTACGCCTGCCAGCTTGAGCATGCGGCTCAGATCGGTCAGATAAGAATGGTAGGGCATGTTTATCAGCAGACTGACTCGTCAGGTACACATTCACCTTTACGCAGAGAATTTGTGGAGAGATCAAAGTGACCCCTTCCTATCAGTTAGACGGGACAAACTAATGTCAGATGTACGTGATTTCATAATTTCAGCTGAAAGTGGGATCCAAAATTCACTAAATGTGAGATACTCATGTCAAATGTGAGATACTCATGTCAAATGTGAGATCCTCATGTCAAATGTGAGATCCTCATGTCAAGTGTCCCTAAGACATCACTCCAATCTAGATAAAGATCAAGGTAGCTCCATGTTAGACCTGGCTATCAGAAGTGATGTGTTAGAGGACCTTTCTGTGAGAGACCTCGTTGTGTTAGAGATTTTTCTGTGAGAGACCTCACTGTGTTAGAGACCTTTCTATGTTAGCGACCTCACTGTGTTAGAGATCTTTCTGTGTTAGAAACCTTTCTGTGTTAGAGACCTCACTGTGTTAGAGACCTTTCTGTGTTAGAGACCTTTCAGTGTTAGAGACCTCACTGTGTTAGAGACCTTTCTTTGTTAGAGACCTTTCTGTGTTAGAAACCTTTCTGTGTTAGAGACCTCACTGTGTTAGAGACCTTTCTGTGTTAGAGACCTTTCTGTGTTAGAGACCTCACTGTGCAAGAGACCTTTCTGTGTTACAGACCTTTCTGTGTTAGAGCCCTCACTGTGTTTGAGAGCTTTCTGTATTAGAGACCTCACTGTGTTAGAGACCTTTCTGTGTTAGAGACCTGATTGTGTTAGAGACCTCGTTGTTTTAGAGACCTAAATTGTATTAGAGACCGCATTGTGTTAGAGACGTCGTTGTGTTAGAGACCTAAAGTGTATTAGAGACCTCATTGTGTTAGAGACCTAAATTGTATTAGAGACCTCATTGTGTTAGAGACCTAAATTGTATTAGAGACCTCCTTGTGCTAGAGACCTCACTGTGTTAGAGACCTAAATTGTATTGGAGACCTCATTGTGTTAGAAACCTTATTGTGTTAGAGACTTTTGCTGTGTTAAAGACCTCATTGTGTTATAGACCTTCCTGTTTTAGAGACCTTTCTGTGTTAGAGACCTCATTGTGTTAGAGACCTCACTGTGTTAGAGACCTAAATTGTATTAGAGACTTCATTGTGTTAGAAACCTTATTGTGTTAGAGACATTTCTGTTTTAGAGACCTCATTGTGTTAGAGACTTTTCTGTGTTAGAGACCTTTCTGTGTTAGAGACCTCATTGTGTTAGAGACCTTACTGTGTTAGAGACTTTTCTGTGTTGCAGATCTTTCTGTGTTAGAGACCTCACTGTGTAAGAGATCTTTCTGTATTGCAGACCTTTTTGTGTTAGAGACCTCATTGTGTTACAGATCTTTCTGTGTTAGAGACCTCACTGTGTTAGATACCTTTCTGTGTTAGATACCTATCTGTGTTAGAGACCTCATTGTGTTACAGATCTTTCTGTGTTAGAGACCTATCTGTGTTAGAGACCTTTCTGTGTTAGAGACCTTTCTGTGCTAGAGACCTCACTGTGTTAGAGACCTTTCTGTGTTAGAGACCTCATTGTGTTACATATCTTTCTGTGTTAGAGACCTATCTGTGTTAAAGACCTCACTGTGTTAGAGACTTATCTGTGTTAGAAACCTCACTGTGTTAGAGACCTCATTGTGTTACAGATGTTTCTGTGTTAGAGACCTCATTGTGTTATAGATCTTTCTGTATTAGAGACCTATCTGTGTTAGAGACCTCATTGTGTTAGAGACCTCACTGTGTTAGAGACCTTTCTTTGTTAGAGACCTCACTGTGTTAAAGACCTCATTGTGTTACAGATCTTTCTGTGTTAGAGGCCTTTCTGTGTTAGAGACCTCATTGTGTTAGAGACCTCACTGTGTTAGAGACCTCATTGTGTTAGAGATCTTTCTGTGTTAGAGACCTCATTGTGTTAGAGACCTATCTGTGTTAGAGACCTTTCTGTGTTAGAGACCTCACTGTGTTAGAGACCTTTCTGTGTTAGAGACCTCACTGTGTTAGAGACCTTTCTGTGTTAGGGACCTGATTGTGTTAGAGACCTCACTGTGTTAGAGACCTTTCTGTGTTAGAGACTTTTCTGTGTTGCAGATCTTTCTGTGTTATAGACCTCACTGTGTAAGAGACCTTTCTGTATTGCAGACCTTTCTGTGTTAGAGACCTCATTGTGTTACAGATCTTTCTGTGTTAGAGACCTCACTGTGTTAGAGACCTTTCTGTGTTAGATTCCTATCTGTGTTAGAGACCTCATTGTGTTACAGATCTTTCTGTGTTAGAGACCTCACTGTGTTAGAGACCTTTCTGTGTTAGAGACCTCATTTATTTACATATCTTTCTGTGTTAGAGACCTATCTGTGTTAGAGACCTCACTGTGTTAGAGACTTCACTGTGTTAGAGACCTATCTGTGTTAGAGACCTCACTGTGTTAGAGACCTCATTGTGTTACAGATCTTTCTGTATTAGAGACCTCTCTGTGTTAGAGACCTCATTGTGTTAGAGACCTCACTGTGTTAGAGGCCGTCTCTGTGTTAGAGACCTCACTGTGTTAGAGACCTCATTGTGTTACAGATCTTTCTGTGTTAGAGACCTTTCTGTGTTAGAGACCTCATTGTGTTAGAGACCTCACTGTGTTAGAGACCTCATTGTGTTGGAGACCTCATTGTGTTACACATCTTTCTGTGTTAGAGACCTCATTGTGTTAGAGACCTATCTGTGTTAGAGACCTTTCTGTGTTAGAGACATCACTGTCTTAGAGACCTATCTGTGTTAGAGACCTCACTGTGTTAGAGACCTTTCTGTGTTAGAGACCTCACTGTGTTAGAGACCTTTCTGTGTTAGAGACCTCACTGTGCTAGAGACCTTTCTGTGTTAGAGACCTCACTGTGTTAGAGACCTTTCTGTGTTAGAGACCTATCTGTGTTAGAGACCAATTGCTTTATGAGTTAGATTGCCAATTTACGTCTACGCTG
This sequence comes from Ariolimax columbianus, assembly GCA_036924085.1. Classification (NCBI taxonomy): domain Eukaryota; kingdom Metazoa; phylum Mollusca; class Gastropoda; order Stylommatophora; family Arionidae; genus Ariolimax; species Ariolimax columbianus. The sequence goes on from JAVGWX010000015.1 coordinate 72,317,548, forward strand.
CATGTTCTTACTTAACAGAAAACCAGATGTACCGTTACAGCTAGATCGACATGAACCGAGCTGGTAACGGAAGTTGGAGCTAATAACTTGACCACCAAAAGCAGGTGTGTCGACGATTTGCTAAACAGACGTCTGGTAGAAGTGGCAGACCAGTTTCAGTTCAATGTTGGCATCCAGGACTAGCTACATGGATGCAATACTATCAGCTAAAGGTGAACTAGATCAGCTAAACGTGAACTTGATCAGCTAAACGTGAGCTACATCAGCTAAACGTGAACTTGATCAGCTAAACGTGAACTAGATCAGCTAAAGGTGAACTAGATCAGCTAAACGTGAACTTGATCAGCTAAACGTGAACTAGATCAGCTAAACGTGAACTTTATCAGCTAAAGGTGAACTTGATCAGCTAAACGTGAACTAGATCAGCTAAACGTGAACTTGATCAGCTAAACGTGAACTAGATCAGCTAAACGTGAACTTGATCAGCTAAACGTGAACTAGATCAGCTAAAGGTGAACTAGATCAGCTAAACGTGAACTTGATCAGCTAAACGTGAACTAGATCAGCTAAACGTGAACTTGATCAGCTAAAGGTGAACTAGATCAGCTAAACGTGAACTTGATCAGCTAAAGGTGAACTAGATCAGCTAAACGTGAACTTGATCAGCTAAACGTGAACTAGATCAGCTAAACGTGAACTTGATCAGCTAAAGGTGAACTAGATCAGCTAAACGTGAACTTGATCAGCTAAAGGTGAACTAGATCAGCTAAACGTGAACTTGATCCGCTAAACGTGAGCTGCACCAGTAAAACGTGAGCTGCACCAGTAAAACGTCAGCTGACTACATCACCTAAGCGTGAACGAAAGACGTAATACGTCCAATAAATGGCACATGACAATTGTTCAAATATTAAAAACGTCTTTCATATTAGGTTGACTAGTGAAGGAGTGATCGCTCTTACAGTTGCATGGTTGGCACCTCATAGCAGGAGTCACGTAGCTCAGTGATTAGCTCTGGCTTTGCATGTTAGTGGTCCTGAGTTCATTTTCCGGTCGAGGCGTAAATTATTTTTCAGACCATAGCAAGTACGACCCAACCTTCAATGGGTACCGGTTCAGTCCGGGAAGTAAAGGCGGCCGGCGTGTTGCTGACCACATCACCCACTAAGTTATAAAATAAAATGGACCAAACATCATATTTTCTATTCGCCGCATGGCGGGACGGGATCTTTTTTCTTTTAGCTCATGTGAGGCCATTCATGGTTACATCCGGGCTCAACTGTGTGCTGTGTTATCCATCTTGTCATCCGTTATGGGACTTGTGTCTTCTAGAGATATCTCACTACCTTGCCTGTTGTATGTTCGTGTTTCAGTCCGTCTGTTGTGTGTTCGTGTTTCAGTCCTGTGTTGTATGTACGTGTTGTATGGGCATGTTGTATGTGGGTGTTGCATGTAGGTGTTGTATGGACGTGTTGTATGTGGGTGTTGTATATGGGTGTTATAGTCCTATTATGTTTATGTCTGGTCCCAGTTTGTCAGTCCACCCATGATGAGCAGGCTGCTGAGTACACATATTAGTCTGGCACTAGTGGTCGTATCACCTAACCCATGATGAGCAGGGCGACAGATCGCAGGGACCCCTGACTGATCCCAATAGAAGAGATACCTGACTGATCCCAATAGAAGAGATACCTGACTGATCCCAATAGAAGAGATACCTCACTGATCCCAATAGAAGAGATACCTGACTGATCCCAATAGAAGAGATACCTGACTGATCCCAATAGAAGAGACCCCTGACTGATCCCAATAGAAGAGATACCTGACTGATTCCAAATAGAAGAGATCCCTAACTGACCCAAATATTATAGATAACTAACTGACCCCAAAAGAAGAGATACCTGACTCACTCCTTTAGAAGATGTAACAGTTCCAGCCCGAGCATGGGCGTTAAGGACAGAGGTGTGGAGGTCGGTGACTCTGAGAACGAAGGTACCTGAATGTGTGCCAAGGTCACTCACCGGCTCGACACTAAGTCGACAAAAGAAAACTGGAGGGGTTGAGGAGAAGAATGTCTCTGGTACAAGTAGGGGTTAGGAGCTGACCACTCTGGGGTTTCGATTTGGGTACTGGTGCGTTAGTGACAGACATGTCTTGTTGCGACACTTTAGAGTGACAGGAATTCGGAGTGATTCATTCCAATAACCACTAAGTGGAGGTAGATCCATACTAGAGGGATGGCTGAGCCAGACAACCAACAGACGACCCATTGGACAGCCATGAAGCTGATTGAGACTAAATAATACTAGACAACCCTTAACTGAGAGAGACTGAGAATTTAGTTAGGAGATTATTTAGCTCACCGACTTTATAAAAGAGCGATTGTTAGTCTGCTACTAGTTTAGCAGTCAATTTTACGAATGTGTGAGGGATGGAGAAAAATTTCAGGGTGATTACACCAGCACACTCCTTTGAGTCTTGACCATTCGCTCTATAAGATGAAGTGTTGGGCACCCTGTGACTAGAAGAGATTTGGATGTGTGTGGTGTGTGCGGGACACTTAGGGAACGATGTATGTTCCATATTGTGTGTATATGCAGATCAACTGAGTGTGTGATGACAAGGGAGTATACGTTTAATTACTGAATGTCAAATGTCAAGATCACCCGCATGAAGGGATCTGAATGTGTAATGTCAACATCACCTGCCTGAGGGGATCTGAGTGATAGTGAATGCACAGAATTCGATCGTGAAGGCACGTTCCTGAGAGTGTAGTGGGTGTGCAGATAAGGGGAGGAGAGGGTAGCTGCTAGAACTGGGTTGGATTATTTAGGGCAATATTTTAAAGCTAATGATTACAACCTCCGCGACTAATAATAATAATATTAATTGATGAATTATAATTATTTAGTTAAGATGTATTTCTTGTGTTGTTTGTAATCTCATTTCACTCACTTCAATTATTTTGCTTGAATGTGATATTAATAAATGTGTCACCTGCTGTTTGCTGTGTTATTTCCTGAATGGGGTCTTGAATGATGTGGATGCACGTGGTAAACATTTCACATAGAAAAACCCTAGTGACAACCTGGAATATGCCACAAAGAGATCCCTGACTCATCCTAATAGGAGAGATACCTAACTGACCCCAATAGAAGAGATCCATGACTGACCCCCATATGAGAGATCCCTTCCTGACCTCAACACACGATATCTGACTTACCCCAATAGAATAGATCCCCGACTGACGCCAATAGAATAGATCCCACACTGACACCAATAGAAGAGATACCTGACTGACCCCAATAGAAGAGATCCCTGACTGACCCCAATAGAAGAGATCCATGACTGACCCCAAAAGAATAAATCATTGACTGACCCCAATTGAAGAGATCCCTGACTGACACCAATAAAAGAGAACCCTGACTGACCCCAATAGAAGAGATCCCTGACTGACCCCAATTGAAGAGATCCCTGACTGACCCCAACCTGTCAGATAGTGGTGCCTGCACCCACGAGGAAGAACGATGTTGATGGTCGCCCTCCCTGTCTTACCTCACTCGTGCCACCCAATTCTACCCTCGCCCTCCCTGTCTTACCTCACTCGTGCCACCCAACTCTACCCTCGCCTTCCCTGTCTTACCTCACTCGTGCCACCCAATTCTACCCTCGCCCTCCCTGTCTTACCTCAGTTGTGTCACCCAATTCGACCCTCGCCCTCCCTGTCTTACCTCAGTTGTGCCACCCAATTCGACCCTGCCCTCGACCTCCCCCCCTCACCACCAATCATCTACTATAATCACTGTAGAGATCGTTGACTCCCCAGCATGACGCCAGTTTTTCAACAACCACCCATCCAATGCACCAGAGACTAAACAATTTGGGAAATGGGAAACTAAAGCGGAGAAACTTTGCAGAAATAGCCAAAGCAAAGATGCACGAAGACCCCATAAACGCACTAGCAACACCAAAACCCATCACTACTGTACGAAAACCTACCTGGAGGCAGGATATATTTCCAGAGGTGGTAGAAAATATACCAGGTATTGGAAACAAAAACTGCCAGACTGAAAAAGAAAGGAGAGATACTACCCTAAGCTATATATCGAAAAGCTACCCAAGCATGGACTGGACCCATGCATACACCGACGGTTCTGTAACAAACACTACACAGAACGGAGGGGCAGGAGCAATCCTGAACCTACCAAATGGCAGACAAATAACACTGTCATTCGCTACTGGAAAGTACAAAATTTCAGAGCAGAGGCACTGAGGGCGGCAGTGGAAGAAATGACGACACACAAAGAAAATGAAAGCCATATAGTCCTGCTTACAGATGCTCTCGCCGTAGTCACAGCGCTAAAAAGCCAGAAAAACACTGAGCTTAATGACTTAAGAGCAGCACTCTGCAAACTGTGCCAGCAGTCCGCACCAAAAAGGGTAGTGGTACAGTGGGTCCCATCACACTGCAACATCAAAGGCAACGAGGTGGCAGATAGACTGGCAAAAGAAGGTGCAAGACTACCACAAACAGATACTATAATGACGTACGAAGAGTCAAAACGGCTTATCAAAGCCAGATACATGGCCAAATGGGAAACCGAACATACTGGTTACACCAAAAACGATGCCTATTACCAGTTGAACCGAAGAGAGCAGGTCGTTGTCTTCAGACTTCGCACTGGCCACAATAGACTGACGTACTACCTATTTAACAAATTGAAGATAGGTGGTACCGACGAATGTCCGTGCAGTACTGGTAAAATGACTGCTGAACATCTGCAGAACTGCCCGACATACGAGGATCAGAGAGAGCAGATGTGGCCATCACCAGTGGAACTGCAAGACAAGCTCTATGGCAGTGTCGACAGCCTCAGGATGACCGCCGCTTTTTTCGAAAAAATAATGGTTACTGTCTGACTGCGTACGAAGAAGAAGAAGAAGAACAACCACCCACCCCCTTGCCCCCCCCCTCCTTCTATACTTCACACCACACTGGCCCTCCCCCCTCAGCCTAGTCCATATCACGATGAAGATGGTTGGTAGTAGTTTGACAGTTCCAGCTGGACCATGGCCATTTAGGGAAGGAGAGATTGGGCTGGCGACTCAAAGAACAAAGGTTGCCTGAATGCATGCCAAGGTCAATCCCTGTCTCGATACTAGGTCGAAAAGGAAACGAAGGGCTTATGTGGAAGACTATGTCTGGTACAGAAGCGGCTGTTCGAAGCTGACCACTCTGGCGTTCCGAATTATCGTAGATGGGAGGGGAGGGGGGGTGAAGGGGTGGGGAGGAGGTTGACAGTCAAATGCTGCCACGACCAGCTACGACACTTAGAGTGAAAGTGATTCGGGAATAGTCATCCAATAACAATTAGTTGAGGGTAGTTCCAAATTAGAGTGACGGCTAAGTCACTCCAAGAAGGTGGCTTCCGGTTCGAGCGCCATTATAGGCTGCTGAATTGTGTTGCTCCCAATGTCGGAGTGATTTATATTTGTTTACTAGGATTATCCTGCGATATTCTCGTCATTCTTGGATATAATTGTGCATAATTTAGATGTGAAAATTAACAGGGCCTGTGTTTCTACTGTTTAGGATCGTGGAAAGTGCATTTCTGATTTCCCAATTCACTAAAGGATTACAGCTACCAACGCAATGGGATCTGAGTCATGTTTACAGTCAGAAAATCACCGGTACATGACGCGATAACGACCCTGCCATGAACCGACCAGCGGGAGAAAACGGTTTAACAGCAGCCGTGAAATCCGTAAAATATTCAAGAACCCATCTCTTAGGGCTACGCCTCACAATATCATCATGTACAAACAAACTACTCAAACATCTGCGGGAACACAACATCCTCCAAAAAAACAACTCGTCCGCACAAAATAGAAGGACAAGGAAGCCAAAAAACAAAAGGGGAAAAAGAGGAGGAATACGAAAATTTAGAAAAATCCACACGGTACTCGGCACTACAAAGACAGCCACAAATATCACACCGACACATACGATAAGGAGTACTCGTCAAACTCTCCCTCCTCGCGACGCAGCGGAGTATAGGGTTCCCTCTCTGGATCCCACATGGACCGTGGTCAACACACCCTCCGTCCAGGCAACACAGTTGCGCACAACGTATGAGACTAAAGATAGGCCTAAAATAGGGTGCTTTAGAGGATGTAGTCAAAGGGGAGAGTTTAGGTCAGAGAAGTGGGAATTAAGTAGTGGAAAACCAAACATTAAAATGATGCAGCAAAAACAAAAAGTGGAAAAACAACAAAATTGCAAACTAAAATGTTTTATGCAAATGTGAGAAGCATAGTAAATAAAAGAGAAGAATTGGAACTGTATGTAGAGGGAGAAAAACCAGATATAATAGGGTTAACAGAATCATGGGCATATGAGGACATTGCAGATGGTGAATTTGAAATAGAGGGATATACAATGTTAAGGAAGGATAGGGTAGTTGGAGACAAGACTAAGGGAGGTGGTGTTTTATTATACTGTATAAATTCTGTTAATATAACTAGTAGAGAGAATTTATCATGTGGTAACAAAAATAAAAGTGTATGGGGAGAAATAGAAAGTGGGGGTGAAAAAACACTGATTGGAGTGTGCTATAGATGTCCATCAAGTCAAAAAGAGAAAGATGAATAGCTGATTAGTAGCATAGCAAAGGCAAGTGATAGGAATTTATTATTAATGGGGGATTTCAACTTTCCAGAAATAAAATGGGATATGGCAGAAGCACTTGTAGAGTCAAAACTTTTTGTTAAGTGCATAACTGAAAATTTTTTAATTCAACATGTAGTAGCAGCCACCAGGGGCAAAAACATGCTCGACCTAGTTTTTACTACAGAGGAAAATATGATATAAAACGTTACCGTAGGGGAACTGTTTGGCTCAAGTGACCATCAAATCATCCGATGGGATCTTATTGCAGGGAAAGAAGTGAACATAAACACGCGAACATATGACTACTCTAAGACAGATGTTAAAAGGATGAAAGAGGCAGCGAACCACATAATCTGGGAAGATATTGTCAGAGGAACAGATGTTGAACATGAGTGGGTGAGTTTTAAAGCAGTTCTCGAAACGCTAAAAGAGGAATGTGTTCCATATAGGGAAGTAAACCCCAAGCGTAAAAAGTGGATCACTAAAATTGTAGTTAAATGTAGAAGAGCTAAAAATAAAGCATGGAAAAAATATATAGAGGCAGGTAAATCAAAAGAAACATATTTAAAATATTTGGACAAGCAGAACATATCTCAGAAAGCAAATAAAACAGCAAAAATAGACTTCGAAAACAAACTTGCTCAGAGGATCAAGACTGATAGTAAAAGCTTCTTCTCTTATGTTAGAAATAAACAAAGATCAAAGGACAAAGTAGGCCCTCTCATAGACAGCACAGGAAAATAATAAGTGAAAATAGGGAGGCAGCAAATTTACTCAATCACTACTTTGGCACAGTGTACACAAAAGAGGACTGCTCCAAGATCCCAGAGCCTGTAGATATTTTTCAAAGAGACATGGATACAGCAGGATTAGGGTCAATCTGTATTACAGAGGAAATGGTTTTTAAAAAATTGGAGGGGTTGAAAGTGGATAAATGTCCAGGTCAAGATGGTATTCATCCAAAATTGCTGTTTGAAATTAGAGACCAATTAGCAAAACCATTGGCTATATTATGTTCTCAATCACTTACAAAAGGGATTGTTCCACGGGATTGGAAAGATACGGGAGTGATCCCCTTATTCAAAAAGGGCAAAAAGGCAGATCCAGCAAACTATAGACCTGTGAGCTTAACGAGCACAGTCTGTAAATTGTTAGAGTCAATAATCAAAGAAAACATTGTAATGCATTTAGACAAATTTAATCTAATTAGAAATAGTCAGCATGGGTTTACCAGAGGGAGATCATGCTTAACAAATCTATTAGAATTCATGGAGGAGGTTACCAAAATGTTAGATAAAGGGGAGCCAGTGGATGTTATTTATCTGGATTTTGCAAAGGCCTTTGATAGAGTACCTCATCAAAGATTATTTCGAAAATTAAAATCACATGGAATAGGTGGGGAAGTTGCCAAATGGATTGAAAATTGGTTAACGGGAAGAAGGCAGAGGGTGGGCATAAATGAGGAGTACTCTGAGTGGAGTGAAGTGAAAAGTGGAGTGCCACAGGGCTCGGTTTTGGGACCAATGTTATTCTTGATATATATAAATGATTTGGACATAGGTATGGGTTCCATTATTGCCAAATTTGCTGATGACACGAAACTATGCAGTAGTGTCTCATCTAAAGCAGAAGTGGATATATTGAGGTCGGATTTAGATAAAATTCGAGAATGGTCTGTAATCTGGCAAATGGAGTTTAATGTAGATAAATTTACAGTCATCCACATGGGTAGATCCAATATGGAACATAATTACAGAATGGGAGAGAACAATATTAGAAAGATAGATAAAGAAAGGGACTTAGGGGTTATAATAGATAATACAGGAAAGGTGAGGGAGCAAGTTAAGGTAGCAGTAAAAAAAGGCAAATGCAATGTTAGGGATGATAAAAAGAAATATTAAACATAGGAGCAAGGAAGTGATAGTCAAACTGTATAAAGCATTAGTTAGACCTAGATTGGAGTACTGTGTACAGGTGTGGAGTCCTTATCAGAGAGGGGATATATACATGCTGGAGAGAATACAAAAAAGAGCGACAAAGCTGATAGTGGGATTCCAGAATTACAGGTATGAGGAAAGATTAAAAAGAACTGTCCTTCAGTGTCTAGAAGAGGGAAGAATTCGTGGTGACTTAATACAGGTGTATAAGATGATCAGAGGAATGGATAAAGTGGACTATAACAAGTTTTTTAAAGTACAACCACCAACAAGAACAAGAGGGCACAGCTACAAGTTGACTTAGGAGAGGTCCAGATTAAATATTAGGAAGTATTTCTTTAGCCAGAGAGTAGTGAATGCTTGGAATGCATTGCCAAGTGAGGTGGTTGTATACAGACTCTGCAGAGTCTTCTAAACCAGTATAAAGACGTTAAGTTAAGTCACACAACCAACAGAAGACGATTGGACAGCGAGGTTGAGCTTTATATTATAAAATACTCTGCAAGGATGAACTCAGGAGACTGGCTAGGATGAGGCCGAGAGGCTGTCAGGAGTCTGAGAGTGAGTGAGTTTGCAGGATGACTGTACCTTCATACACCTCGAGTTTTGCCTCGCTGCTCAACACGTGCTTTTGATGGACACCCTGTGAACAGTAAGAGATCTGAATGCGTGGCGTATGTCTAGGACACTTTGTGAACCGATTGCATGTAAATTCACAGATTGCCTGATTGAAAGTGATTTGATTATATGTGATCGCTCAGATCGACTACGGTGTCCCAATTGAGTACGTGATCCGATTATAATTGACGTGATCTAATTACATATAAAGGCACAGATCGCCTGATTGTAAGTGAACCATTTGTATGTGAATGTACATATCATATGATTGAAAGTGATCTGATTATATGGGAATGCACAGAACGGCTGAGTACGTAAATTGATCGTGAGGACGAGATTGTGATTGTGTGTTGAGTGTTGAGTGTTGTGTGTGGAGTGTTGAGTGTTGAGTGTTGAGTGTTGCGTGTTGAGTGTGGAGTGTTGAGTGTTGAGTGTTGTGTGTTGAGTGTTGAGTGTTGAGTGTTGTGTGTTGAGTGTTGAGTGTTGAGTGTTGTGTGTTGAGTGTTGAGTGTTGAGTATTGAGTGTGCAGATAAGGGAGAGCAGCGGAAAGAATCTGGGTTATGTAGTTTGGGGGAAACATCAAAAGCTAGTGCTTAAAATCTTCTTATTGTAGTTCCATATATATTTAATATTTAGTTGAGATGTATTTTTTAAAATTGTTGTTGTTCATGAAATTAAATCATATTATTTTTGTTGTATAGTGTTTACTGTGTTATTTACTGTGTGAGGTCGTGTTGTGTACAAGTTGTAACTTATTAGATAAGTAGACTTCTCAGCTAAACCTAGACTCTACCACAGTAGCCTTGACTATCCTGCACACATCACGATGACGATGGTTGGTAGTAGCTTTGACTATCCTGCACACATCACGATGACGATGGTTGGTTGTAGCCTTGACATGTCTGGTGCCCACAGTTCACGCGCTTGTCACATCTGTGGTTGATTGATCAGCCTGTTAGCATCAAGTGATTAATCAGCCTGTTAGCGTCAAGTGATTAATCAGCCTGTTAGCGTCAAGTGATTAATCAGCCTGTTAGCGTCAAGTGATTAATCAGCCTGTTAGCGTCAAGTGATTGATCAGTCTGTTAGCGTCAAGTGATTAATCGGCCTGTTAGCGTCAAGTGATTGATCAGCCTGTTAGCGTCAAGTGATTGATCAGCCTGTTAGTGTCAAGTGATTGATCAGCCTGTTAGCGTCAAGTGATTGATCAGCCTGTTAGCGTCAAGTGATTGATCAGCCTGTTAGCGTCAAGTGATTGATCAGCCTGTTAGCGTCAAGTGATTAATCGGCCTGTTAGCGTCAAGTGATTGATCAGCCTGTTAGCGTCAAGTGATTGATCAGTCTGTCAGCGTAAAATGGAGCATAGACCCACCTCCTTACAGGTAGTCTGCAGTAGCAGTTCCATTGCACTGTATTCTCTGGCAATCGAAAGCCTGAATGGGAATAAACGAGGTCATTCCATGGTCGATGAGGTCAGTCCGGGGCCAATGAGGTCACTCCAGGATCAATCGTGGGTCTGGACACTAGATCCACAAGATGGCGAAAGGTTAACATTAAGGATAGGGAAAACTTGGCTATTTCTGGGGGTGGGTGCTGGACTGACCATTCTGTTACCAGACGTAAGCGGTAGGTGCTATCTGGATAACAGGGACTCACACAGCATGGCTGGCACATTTAAAGTGACAATGACCTGTAGATATTGGCACACATGGGATTCTAGATTGGGTGGGGAAAAATTAGAGTAATAGATATCCATCTACTGGGGAGGACCATTTTACAGTCATTTGTGTTTCTAGAGCTAACAAAAGCTCTATAAAAAAAACAATGAACAGAGAAATTCAGGAGATTCGAAAATATATAATTTACTGGGTGGTTATCCCATCATACACCTAGAGCCTTGCATACACGCTTAAAGGTGCTAATGATGGACACTATGTAAACCATTTGAGATAGAGATCTGATCACATGTGGGTGAAAAGATTCTTCTGGCACGACTTGAGAGTTGATCTAGAAAACTGTCCGACTGTTCTCCTGGAACATTATTGTCTGTTGGATGAATGGTGGCCCTTTTATGATCAAAAAGCTTGAAAAAGATTCTCAGCAATCCTAGAGACGGCGATCCCAAAGGCACGCGAGTACGGAATGAAAAGTGCATCACATGAGCCCTCAGAGAACGACTTTTTTCGATACAGCTGAAACACGGGCACCGAAGGTGGCATGTCTCAAACACTTATATACTCCTAGCTGTTATAAGGGGAACGTAGCTCATTGTTAAACCATGTATGTACGCTTGACAGGCTAAAGCAGTCACCCCCGACACAGGATGGCAGATCATCACCAACGTAGACGACCAGGAGGACGGCAGGACACATCGACTGATTTGTAATACGATTGAATTAGATTAAGTTTAAAATTTATGATATTTCAAATATGAGATTTAGAGCATGGGTATATTAGTTTTGAAGGCACCATCAATATCTAGTGCTTGCATCCTCGGAGTTAGTTTAACAAATGTTTTTATTTAGTTTAGAAGTTCTCCTCTTTCATTGATATTATGTAACAATTGTTCATGCAAATAAGTGATATTATATTGTTGTAATGGTTAACGAAACTTCAGTGTTTCCTGTTATTGAAGTGTAATATGACCATATAACATAACCATATAACATGACCATATAACATGACCATATACCATGACCATATAACATAACCATATAACAACAATATGACCATATAACATGACCATATAACAACAACATGACCATATAACATGACCATATAACATGACCATATAACATGACCATATAACAACAACATGACCATAAAACATCACCATATAACATAACCATATAACGTAACCATATAACATAACCATATATCATAACCATATAACATAACCATATAACATGACCATATAACATGACCATATAACAAATCACGACCATATAAAATGACCGTATAACAACAACATGACCATATAAAATCACCGTATAATATAACCATATAACATAACCATATAACATAACCATATAACATAACCATATAACATAACCATATAACAATAACATGACCATATAACATGACCATATAACATAACCATATAACATAACCATATAACATAACCATATAGCATAACCATATAACATAACCATATAACAATAACATGACCATATAACATAACCATAAAACATGACCATATAACATGATCATATAACATAACCATATAACATGACCATATACCATGACCATATAACATAACCATATAACAACAATATGCCCATATAACATAACCATATAACATAACCATATAACATAACCATATAACATAACCATATAACAATAACATGACCATATAACATGACCATATAACATAACCATATAACATAACCATATAACATAACCATATAACATAACCATATAACAATAACATGACCATATAACATGACCATATAACATAACCATAAAACATGACCATATAACATGATCATATAACATAACCATATAACATGACCATATAACATGACCATATAGCATGACCATATAACATGACCATATAACAACAGCATGACCATATAACATGACCATATAGCATGACCATATAACATGACCATATAACAACAGCATGACCATATAACATGACCATATAACATGACCATATAACAACAATATGACCATATAACATGACCATATAACAACAACATGACCATATAACATGACCATATAGCATGACCATATAACATGACCATATAACATGACCATATACCATGACCATATAACATAACCATATAACAACAATATGACCATATAACATGACCATATAACAACAACATGACCATATAGCATGACCATATAACATGACCATATAACATGACCATATAACAACAGCATGACCATATAACATGACCATATAACATGACCATATAACATGACCATATAACATGACCATATAACATGACCATATAACAACAGCATGACCATATAACATGACCATATAACATGACCCTATAACATGACCATATAACAATAACATGACCATATAACATGACCCTATAACATAACCATATAACAATAACATGACCATATAACATGACCATATAACATAACCATAAAACATGACCATATAACATCACCATATAACATAACCATATAACGTAACCATATAACATAACCATATAACATGACCATATAACATGACCATATAACATGACCCATATAACAACATGACCGTATAACATGGACAGAGGTTTCTGTAACATGATGATATAACCACTATTGAGTTAGTTTTCGGTTACCAAGTTTGCGTCAAAGATTTGTGAATATTCAATTGTGCTCTTACGTTTTGTGTTGAAGCATACGAAAAGGGAGAAACGGTTTCATGCAATTCAAAACTTACAGGATATGGATTAGTAAATTGATAGGCCATAGTACGGAGAGGTCTAAATACCACATCATCCGAATGTACAGACTCGACACTGGACCCCATTGGACGGGCCTTGCTAACCGGCAGGGCTAAGAATCTAATTATAACTCCGGACAAAGAACTGGGGTAAAGGTCGAGGGGAGAGACGAATGGCGGGGAGAAATGTCAACTATAATCTGTAGAGAAAAACAAACAGAAACAAGGACAGAAAAAAAGACTACACGAATGTGTACTATTAGCATATCATAAAATGGAAGATAGTGTAGAAGAAATGAAGAAACGACGTATCATGGGAATAGTAGACACGCTCATCTAAAATGAAGGTTGTGAGTAGATCCACTAAGGCTACACACTCCTATATTCCAGTAAATACAAACGAAGTAGCAACACATTATGCTGTATTCATCTTAGAACCAAGTACAGTCAAGAACTTAGAAATCAATTATATCAGAAAATTGTGACAGTTAAGGTCATCGGAAATGTAGAAACAAATAACATCAATTTAAATATATGCTCATGCTACAAACAATTAGGATGAAAGAGAAGCATTTTTTGATATCATCAATGACACATTAAACAGCTTCAAAAGAGAAGAAAACTGGATTATAGTGGGAGACTTTAATGTGAGACCAGGATATGGCAGAACAGCAGTTGAAAACTATCTCCGAAAATACATAAAGAGAGAGAGAGAGACGGACGCAGACTCCTACAAATATTCAGACAGCACGACTTGTTCATAACAAATACCTTTTTCAAGCACAAAGTTTACAGGTATACACTTGGTTTTAAACTAAAAGCCAGATATACTATTTACTAACCAAGAACAATAGAGACGGACAAATGAGCGATTCAAGAGCGAAACCTATGTGTTGAAACTGACCACCAATAGCTATTCCAAACCTATGTTGACACTCACCACCAAGCGCTATTCTACACCTGAGTGTTGATACTGACCACCAAGAGCTATTCAACACCTGAGTGTTGATACTGACCACCAAGAGCTATTCTACACCTGAGTGTTGATACTGACCACCAAGAGCTATTCTACACCTGAGTGTTGATACTGACCACCAAGAGCTATTCTACACCTGAGTGTTGATACTGACCACCAAGAGCTATTCTACACCTGAGTGTTGATACTGACCACCAAGAGCTATTCTACACCTGAGTGTTGATACTGACCACCAAGAGCTATTCTACACCTGTGTGTTGATACTGACCACCAAGAGCTATTCAACACCTGAGTGTTGATACTGACCACCAAGAGCTATTCTACACCTGAGTGTTGATACTGACCACCAAGAGCTATTCTACACCTGAGTGTTGATACTGACCACCAAGAGCTATTCTACACCTGAGTGTTGATACTGACCACCAAGAGCTATTCTACACCTGAGTGTTGATACTGACCACCAAGCGCTATTCTACACCTGAGTGTTGATACTGACCTCCAAGAGCTATTCTACACCTGAGTGTTGATACTGACCACCAAGAGCTATTCTACACCTGAGTGTTGATACTGACCACCAAGAGCTATTCTACACCTGAGTGTTGATACTGACCACCAAGAGCTATTCAACACCTGAGTGTTGATACTGACCACAAAGAGCTATTCTACACCTGAGTGTTGATACTGACCACCAAGAGCTATTCTACACCTGAGTGTTGATACTGACCACCAAGAGCTATTCTACACCTGAGTGTTGATACTGACCACCAAGAGCTATTCTACACCTGAGTGTTGATACTGACCACCAAGAGCTATTCTACACCTGAGTGTTGATACTGACCACCAAGAGCTATTCTACACCTGAGTGTTGATACTGACCACCAAGAGCTATTCAACACCTGAGTGTTGATACTGACCACCAAGAGCTATTCTACACCTGAGTGTTGATACTGACCACCAAGAGCTATTCTACACCTGAGTGTTGATACTGACCACCAAGAGCTATTCTACACCTGAGTGTTGATACTGACCACCAAGAGCTATTCAACACCTGAGTGTTGATACTGACCACCAAGAGCTATTCTACACCTGAGTGTTGATACTGACCACAAAGAGCTATTCTACACCTGAGTGTTGATACTGACCACCAAGAGCTATTCAACACCTGAGTGTTGATACTGACCATCAAGAGCTATTCTACACCTGAGTGTTGATACTGACCACCAAGAGCTATTCTACACCTGAGTGTTGATACTGATCACCAAGAGCTATTCTACACCTGAGTGTTGATACTGACAACCAAGAGCTATTCTACACCTGAGTGTTGATACTGACCACAAAGAGCTATTCAACACCTGAGTGTTGATACTGACCACAAAGAGCTATTCTACACCTGAGTGTTGATACTGACCACCAAGAGCTATTCTACACCTGAGTGTTGATACTGACCACCAAGAGCTATTCAACACCTGAGTGTTGATACTGACCACCAAGAGCTATTCTACACCTGAGTGTTGATACTGACCACCAAGACCTATTCTACACCTGAGTGTTGATACTGACCACCAAGAGCTATTCTACACCTGAGTGTTGATACTGACCACCCAGAGCTATTCAACACCTGAGTGATGATACTGACCACCAAGAGCTATTCTACACCTGAGTGTTGATACTGACCACCAAGAGCTATTCTACACCTGAGTGTTGATACTGACCACCAAGAGCTATTCAACACCTGAGTGTTGATACTGACCACCAAGAGCTATTCTACACCTGAGTGTTGATACTGACCACCAAGAGCTATTCTACACCTGAGTGTTGATACTGACCACCAAGAGCTATTCTACACCTGAGTGTTGATACTGACCACCAAGAGCTATTCTACACCTGAGTGTTGATACTGACCACCAAGAGCTATTCAACACCTGAGTGTTGATACTGACCACCAAGAGCTATTCAACACCTGAGTGTTGATACTGACCACCAAGAGCTATTCAACACCTGAGTGTTGATACTGACCACCAAGAGCTATTCAACACCTGAGTGTTGATACTGACCACCAAGAGCTATTCAACACCTGAGTGTTGATACTGACCACCAAGAGCTATTCAACACCTGAGTGTTGATACTGACCACCAAGAGCTATTCTACACCTGAGTGTTGATACTGACCACCAAGCGCTATTCAACACCTGAGTGTTGATACTGACCACCAAGAGCTATTCTACACCTGAGTGTTGATACTGACCACCAAGAGCTATTCTACACCTGAGTGTTGATACTGACCACCAAGAGCTATTCAACACCTGAGTGTTGATACTGACCACCAAGAGCTATTCTACACCTGAGTGTTGATACTGACCACCAATAGCTATTCTACACCTGAGTGTTGATACTGACCACCAAGAGCTATTCTACACCTGAGTGTTGATACTGACCACCAAGAGCTATTCTACACCTGAGAATTGATACTGACCACCAAGAGCTATTCTACACCTGAGTGTTGATACTGACCACCAAGAGCTATTCAACACCTAAGTGTTGATACTGACCACCAAGAGCTATTCAACACCTGAGTGTTGATACTGACCACCAAGAGCTATTCAACACCTGAGTGTTGATACTGACCACCAAGAGCTATTCAACACCTGAGTGTTGATACTGACCACCAAGAGCTATTCAACACCTGAGTGTTGATACTGACCACCAAGAGCTATTCTACACCTGAGTGTTGATACTGACCACCAAGCGCTATTCAACACCTGAGTGTTGATACTGACCACCAAGAGCTATTCTACACCTGAGTGTTGATACTGACCACCAAGAGCTATTCTACACCTGAGTGTTGATACTGACCACCAAGAGCTATTCTACACCTGAGTGTTGATACTGACCACCAAGAGCTATTCTACACCTGAGTGTTGATACTGACCACCAAGAGCTATTCTACACCTGAGTGTTGATACTGACCACCAAGAGCTATTCAACACCTGAGTGTTGATACTGACCACCAAGAGCTATTCTACACCTGAGTGTTGATACTGACCACCAAGAGCTATTCAACACCTGAGTGTTGATACTGACCACCAAGAGCTATTCTACACCTGAGTGTTGATACTGACCACCAAGAGCTATTCTACACCTGAGTGTTGATACTGACCACCAAGAGCTATTCTACACCTGAGTGTTGATACTGACCACCAAGCTGTAATGATGACTATAATAACAAAATGGAAAGCAAAGATAAAATCAATTCAACAAAAAGAGAAACAAGCAAGTTTAACAGATTAAAAGACATCAAGACACAAGAGGACTACATTAAGAAAGTAACAGAAGGCTTTGCAAAACATACAACAGACAAACAGAGAGCTCAAGAAGAATGGGACATGTCCAAGAGTACTGTCACTGAAGTAAAATGTCCAAGAGTACTGTCACTGAAGGAGCAAGAGCAACATGCTGTAAAGACAAGAGGCCCTAAACCAAAAATGACAGCATGGTCTAGTGATACAGTAAAAACAGCAACTAAAGACAGAAAGAACAAATACAAAGTTTAAATTGGCAAGAAAAGCCATAAAGAAGGTAATTCAAGAGGAGAAAACAAGCGTGGAAAGGAGAGGGGGGAAAATCTCTACTCAGACCATAAAAGTGCATTTAGAAACTTCTAGAAGAAAATAAATGTACAAATAATGATATACAGAGAAGAGTGGTATGACCCAACAGAAGTCATATGTCATGTAAAGGGCGATGATATACAGAGAAGAGTGGTATGACCCAAAAGAAATCATATGTCATGTAAAGGGCGATGATATACAGAGAAGAGTGGTATGACCCAACAGAAATCATATGGCATGTAAAGGGCGATGATATACAGAGAAGAGTGGTATGACCCAACAGAAATCATATGTCATGTAAAGGGCGATGATATACAGAGAAGAGTGGTATGACCCAACAGAAATCATATGGCATGTAAAGGGCGATGATAAACAGAGAAGAGTGGTATGACCCAACAGAAATCATATGTCATGTAAAGGGCGATGATATACAGAGAAAAGTGGTATGATCCAACAGAAATCAAATGTCATGTAAAGGGCGATGATGTACAGAGAAGAGTGCTATGAGCCAACAGAAATCATATGTCATGTAAAGGGCGATGATATACAGAGAAGAGTGGTATGACCCAACAGAAATCATATGGCATGTAAAGGGCGATGATATACAGAGAAGAGTGGTATGACCCAACAGAAATCATATGTCATGTAAAGGGCGATGATATACAGAGAAGAGTGGTATGACCCAACAGAAATCATATGGCATGTAAAGGGCGATGATATACAGAGAAGAGTGGTATGACCCAACAGAAATCATATGTCATGTAAAGGGCGATGATATACAGAGAAGAGTGGTATGACCCAACAGAAATCATATGTCATGTAAAGGGCGATGATATACAGAGAAGAGTGGTATGACCCAACAGAAATCATATGGCATGTAAAGGGCGATGATATACAGAGAAGAGTGCTATGAGCCAACAGAAATCATATGTCATGTAAAGGGCGATGATAAACAGAGAAGAGCACTATGAGCCAACAGAAATCATATGTCATGTAAAGGGCGATGATATACAGAGAAGAGTGGTATGACCCAACAGAAATCATGGCATGTAAAGGGCGATGATATACAGAGAAGAGTGCTATGACCAAACAGAAATCATATGTCATGTAAAGGGCGATGATATACAGAGAAGAGTGCTATGACCCAACAGAAATCATGGCATGTAAAGGGCGATGATATACAGAGAAGAGTGCTATGACCCAACAGAAATCATGTCATGCAAAGGGCGATGATATACAGAGAAGAGTGCTATGAGCCAACATAAATCATATTTCATGTAAAGGGCGATGATATACAGAGAAGAGTGCTATGAGCCAACAGAAATCATATGTCATGTAAAGGGCGATGATATACAGAGAAGAGTGCTATGAGCCAACAGAAATCATGGCATGTAAAGGGCGATGATATACAGAGAAGAGTGCTATGACCCAACAGAAATCATGGCATGTAAAGGGCGATGATATACAGAGAAGAGTGCTATGACCCAATAGAAATCATGGCATGTAAAGGGCGATGATATACAGAGAAGAGTGCTATGACCCAACAGAAATCATATGTCATGTAAAGGGCGATGATATACACGACAAAAGAAATATCATGGAAAGATGCAACAATATTTGGAAGAGCTACTAGAGAAATTGGGGAAGAACAAGATAGCAATATAGAGATCACTACAGAACTAGAACCGGATATAGCTAAATCAGAGATACAATACGTTATACAAGCTGACCATCAAACAAGTCACCAGGGCCAGATGACATCCCTGCTGAACTAATCAAGTCACCAGAACCGGATGACATCCTTTCTGAACTAATCAAGGCACCATGGCCAGATGACATCCCTGCTGAACTAATCAAGTCACCAGAACCGGATGACATCCTTGCTGAACTAATCAAGGCACCAGGCCAGGATGACATCCTTGCTGAACTAATCAAGGCCCCAGGACAGGATGACATCCTTGCTGAACTAATCAAGTCACCAGGACAGGATGACTTCCCTGCTGAACTTATCAAGTCACCATGGCCGGATGACATCCCTGCTGAACTAATCAAGTCACCAGAACCGGATGACATCCCTGCTGAACTAATCAAGGCAGCAGGACCGTTTGACATCACTGCTGAACTAATCAAGGCAGCAGGACCGGATGATATCCCTGCTGAACTAATCAAGTCACCATTTCCAGATGACATCACTGCTGAACGAATCAAGGCAGAAGGACCGGATGACATTCTTGCTGAACTAATCAAGTCACCATGGCCAGATGACATCCCTGCTGAACTAATCAAGGCAGCAGGACCAGATGACATTCTTGCTGAACTAATTAGCCAAAAAAACATGTAGGGATAACCTGGCTACACAGACTGTATAACCTAGTATGGATTAAACAAGAAACACCAGAAGACTGTAGAAATACTCCCTATATGAAAAAAAAGACAGCAAATAGGACTGCACAAAATATAGAGGAATTTTAGTGCTTAGACATACTGGAAAAATATTTGGTAAAATACTGGAAAAAAGTCTAAGCTCAATCATAGAACCGAAGCTTAGCGAGGCACAGATGGGAGCTAGCGAGGCAAAGATGGGAGCTAGCGAGGCAAAGATGGGATTTAGGAAAAACAGGATCTGCACAGATGCAACCTTCGTACACAGACAACTAGAGGAGAAAACAATAGAGTGCGATCAGATACTACATGTTGCTTTCGTGAACCAAGAGAAGGCATCCGATCGAGTGAGTAGATACCAACTGTGGACAACATTAGAACGTTCTGGAGTAAATAAATACTTGACCAATTTATGTTAAAGTCTTTATGTGAATAACCAATGAACAGTAAAAACAAACGCATGACATTCCGACAAATGTCACATTAGGATCGGTGTACGGCAAGGCTGTGTACTATCTCTTATACTGTTTATCACATTTATAGACGCAATATGTAAGAAAGGCAACACTAGTAAGGGAAACAACCTCAGTAATCACTTAAATGAACGTATCTTTACTGATGACCAAGCAATAATAGCAGCCTCGGAAATACAACGGCAGGAACATATCAATAAACTTAATGAGGTCTGTAGGGATTACGGTATGAAAATCAACTTGGAGACAAAGAAGTTTTAACAAATGCAAGCAAAGAAATTAAAACAACAATACTTATACAAAACCAACAAGTAAAACAAGTGTAACAGATCTTAGCTGAAGAGACATGCACTACAGGGTAGCTCTTCTCTCTCTCTTCTCACCTCACTCTGTTTCATTTGACTCTGTCCTACAGTCACACCCTTGCACGACTTTCACACGCGCCCTCGTGGTAAAGCCCTTCCATTGCACTTTGGTTGGGCTAGCTTCTGAGGGCGCACAAACCTAGCACAGGTACATACAGATGCACACATGCATCCAAGCACTGGTTTATGCTTCCTGATATCGCCCAATTGACTACGGTCTGGGTTGGAAAATGGCGCGCCTCCGCCAGTAGAAACTAGTGAGGCAAACATTTAAGCAAAAAAAAAAAAAAAAGCTGTAGAGACAATGCTAAGACCTGTTTTAACATGTAACAGTTAGGAGGAAAACAGACAGAGTTTAGAACACCGTCTCTTTTTTTTCTTCTTCGTGGGATTTGAGTGAGTGCAACTGAACTCAGAATAACCAAAATTTGAATAACCAAAACGTACGCTTTGTCTCAAACCGCGCAGATGGGATTTTTCGTAAACATACGTAACCAGACGTAAGTTACACCTGGAACGATTGTTGTGGTGGACTTGTTGGCGCCGATAAACGCGCGTCGTCTGGAAACCACACGGACAGGATGAGGCCTAATGGCAAGTCGACAGACAAAAACTCGGGCCGTTTTGGAAATCACGTGACCTGGGGAGACATATCGAATACAAATCCCGACAGAGAGAAGTGAGGGACATTACTTGAGAAGAGATTCGACAGAGACGCTCAGTTAGGAGCAGGCGGCGGCGAGAAAAGACGTCACTTTAGACATTATAGGAGAACACTTTCAAAGAAGACGCTCAGTGGAGAGCAGGCGACAGAGTGAGGCAGATGTGAGTTGAGAACCGCATTACATGAGAACACATAATAGACGCTCAGTGGAGAGCAACCGGCGGAGAGACAGAGAGAGAACACTTCACTTCAGAGACAGAAGTACTTTGGAAATAGACGCTGTGAAACGCAGAATTAAAATATGCGGTTGAGGCAGATTTGAGTTGAGATTTAGGCGACGGAGAGAGGCAGTTGAGATAGGACCGCAGCAAACACGGTAACTACCCTAATATTATGTTGTGGTCGTAATTACAAATCGTCAGTTGCAGCTAGAGGCAGTCTTCAAGTCATCCCATTCATCATATTGACGCAATCCCACTGATCACGTCGACATCACCTTGATCACGCGAATGTGTCGTCAGTCGCAGCTAGAGGCGGTTTTACAGTGTTCCCGTGGATCATATTTGATGCAATCTATCCCGACCACGTGCAGACTACTTTGATCTACCTCCGGCAAGAGAAACAAGACCACGGACGTCATACTTGGGTTCAGAACCTACGAACTTCACCATCAGCGGCAATCCGTAACTAAGTTCAATCGCAACAGACCAGATAATGTGAGGAGAAAGAACTGGACAATAACAGTATCGATAAGGTTAGCTTTAGCGGTAGGAGTGTTTTAGTTAAGGTTAGCTTTAGCGGTAGGAGTGTTTTAGATAAGGTTAGCTTTAGCGGTAGGAGTGTTTTAGATAAGGTTAGCTTTAGCGGTAGGAGTGTTTTAGATAAGGTTAGCTTTAGCGGTAGGAGTGTTTTAGATAAGGTTAGCTTTAGCGGTAGGAGTGTTTTAGATAAGGTTAGCTTTAGCGGTAGGAGTGTTTTAGATAAAGTTAGCTTTAGCGGTAGGAGTGTTTTAGATAAGGTTAGCTTTAGCGGTAGGAATGTTTTAGATAAGGTTAGCTTTAGCGGTAGGAGTGTTTTAGATAAGGTTAGCTTTAGCGGTAGGAGTGTTTTAGATAAGGTTAGCTTTAGCGGTAGGAGTGTTTTAGATAAGGTTAGCTTTAGCGGTAGGAGTGTTTTAGATAAGGTTAGCTTTAGCGGTAGGAGTGTTTTAGATAAGGTTAGCTTTAGCGGTAGGAGTGTTTTAGATAAGGTTAGCTTTAGCGGTAGGAGTGTTTTAGATAAGGTTAGCTTTAGCGGTAGGAGTGTTTTAGATAAGGTTAGCTTTAGCGGTAGGAGTGTTTTAGATAAGGTTAGCTTTAGCGGTAGGAGTGTTTTAGATAAGGTTAGCTTTAGCGGTAGGAGTGTTTTAGATAAGGTTAGCTTTAGCGGTAGGAGTGTTTTAGATAAGGTTAGCTTTAGCGGTAGGAGTGTTTTAGATAAGGTTAGCTTTAGCGGTAGGAATGTTTTAGATAAGGTTAGCTTTAGCGGTAGGAGTGTTTTAGATAAGGTTAGCTTTAGCGGTAGGAGTGTTTTAGATAAGGTTAGCTTTAGCGGTAGGAGTGTTTTAGATAAGGTTAGCTTTAGCGGTAGGAGTGTTTTAGATAAGGTTAGCTTTAGCGGTAGGAGTGTTTTAGATAAGGTTAGCTTTAGCGGTAGGAGTGTTTTAGATAAGGTTAGCTTTAGCGGTAGGAGTGTTTTAGATAAGGTTAGCTTTAGCGGTAGGAGTGTTTTAGATAAGGTTAGCTTTAGCGGTAGGAGTGTTTTAGATAAGGTTAGCTTTAGCGGTAGGAGTGTTTTAGATAAGGTTAGCTTTAGCGGTAGGAGTGTTTTAGATAAGGTTAGCTTTAGCGGTAGGAGTGTTTTAGATAAGGTTAGCTTTAGCGGTAGGAGTGTTTTAGATATGGTTAGCTTTAGCGGTAGGAGTGTTTTAGATAAGGTTAGCTTTAGCGGTAGGAGTGTTTTAGATAAGGTTAGCTTTAGCGGTAGGAGTGTTTTAGATAAGGTTAGCTTTAGCGGTAAGAGTGTTTTAAATAAGCGTGTGAGAGAAAGAATTTCAGTTTTTAGAGAGTTTATAGTTGATAGTGTTACTGGAAAAAATAATATGTTGTATTGTGTTTATATTTAGTGTTTCTTGAATTTTTTTATAGTGAGTGTAGAGTACAATAGAATAGAGGAGAGTCCTTTACCGTCTGCGACAGAGCTCCATCAAATCGACCAGCTCTGGTACACATGTGAACAATTGCATGTACATGGGTAACATTATCTCTACAGATGGCAAAGGAGACTCAGGAATCAAACACAAATGTAATAAAACAATTCAAATCATTCTGCAATGTCCTCGATATTACAATGTAAGCGTGTGACAAAAGAAGGTTATACACCATTTTCATACCCACATTGGACATTAACAAAGATAAAAGAAACATCGTTAAAACAGAGATGACATGTCTGCACAGGATTTTTGGAGCAGCAATATTGGATAAAGTCAGCAACGTATATATTAGGATACAAGAGTGGGAATAAATAAGGAGTACTCTGAGTGGTGTTAAGTGAAAAGTGGAGAGCCACATGGCTCGGTTCTAGGACCAATTTTGTTCTTGATATATATATATATATAAACGATTTGGACATTGATGTGGGATCCATGATTGCAAAATTTGCTGATGACACAAAACTATGCAATAGTGTCTCATCTAAAGCGGAAGTGGATATTTTGAGGTCGAATTTAGATACAATTCGAGAATGGTCTGTAAGCTGGCAAATGGAGTTTAATCTCGATAAATGTACAGTCATCCACATGGGTAGATCCAATATGGAACATAATTACAGAATGGGCGAGAACAATATTAGAAAGATAGATAAGGAAAGGGACCTAGGGGTTATAATAGATCATACAGGAAAGGTGAGTGAGCAAGTTAAAGTAGAAGTGAAAAAGGCAAATGCAATGTTAGGTATGATAAAAAGAAATATTAAACGTAGGATCGAGGAAGTGATCGTCAAACTGTATAAAGCGTTAGTTAGACCTTGATTGGAGGGGATATAAACATGCTGGAAAGGATACAAAAAAGAGCGACACAGCTGATAGTGGGATTCCAGACAAAGCTGAGAGTGGGATTCCAGACAAAGCTGATAGTGGGATTCCAGACAAAGCTGATAGTGGGATTCCAGACAAAGCTGAGAGTGGGATTCCAGACAAAGCTGATAGTGGGATTCCAGAATTACAGTTATGATGAAAGACTCAGAAAATCGGCCTACCGTGTCTAGAGAAGAATTCGAGGTGATTTAATTCAGGTTTATAAGATAATGAACGGATAAATTAGACTATAATAAGTTTTTTTTCAAAATGCAACCACCCACAAGAACAAGAGGACACAGATACAAATTAACTAAATAAAGGTCCAGACTAGATATTAGGCAATATTTTTTTAGTCAGAGAGTGGTGAATGGGTGGAATGCATTACCCCAGGAGGTGGTGGATGCAGGGACAATTAATGCATTTATGAATAGATTTGATGTGCATAGCTTTTAGAGCAAAGAAATGTCAATGAATTTGGTTGCACACAGACTTGACAGTTTTCGAAACCAGTATAGAAACGTTAAGTTAAGTTAACACCAGTTCTAGACCTCATCAAGATACAGCAAACCAAATGGTTCGGCCACGTGCCAAGACAAACACCAGATAGTAACCCTCAGAAAACAATACTACACAGATACAATGGATACAAGGTCAAGGTCCGATCAGGCAAACGATGGATAGCAGAAATAAGAGAAGCAGTAAAGTTCCCCATGTACAAAGGCAAGAAGAGGATGCATAGCAGGAATGAATGTTCACCTTGACATGTGATAATATGAAGGTGTAACATATGTATAAGTATGTGTTGGCATGAAGGTATGTGATAACATGAAGGTATGTGTTGGCATGAAGGTATGTGTTTGCATGAAGGTATGTGTTGGCATGAAGGTATGTGTTTGCATGAAGGTATGTGTTGGCATGAAGGTATGTGTTTGCATGAAGGTATGTGTTGGCATGAAGGTATGTGATAACATGAAGGTATGTGATAACATGAAGGTATGTGTTTGCATGAAGGTATGTGTTGGCATGAAGGTATGTGTTGGCATGAAGGTATGTGTTTACATGAAGGTATGTGATAACATGAAGGTATAATGTGTACACGAACATAAAGGTGTAATGTGTACACGAACATAAATGTGTAATGTGTACACGAACATAAATGTGTAATGTGTACACGAACATAAATGTGTAATGTGTACACGAACATAAATGTGTAATGTGTACAGTTAGATCCAGAAATAAAATCTAGCTCAGTGTTAAGCGACAACAATTTATGTACACAAATCAGTGACAACAAAACTCATCAAAATAACAACATTGGTGTAACTCTATACCATGACTGATTTATTTAGCTAAGCGTGACATGTCACATACAACATACACATCTCTCTGACTACTAGGAGGCTTGAAATAAACATTCTAAACAGCTGAATACAGAAAATGTCCCTGATCATTTGACAACGTACAAGAGTTCAATTTAAAAAGTATACAGCGTTTTGGTCACTGGCATTAACGCCTGTCATTAAACACACATGTTGTCCCTCAAAGACTCCACCAATGGGTGGCTCAAGTAGAGTAGCGGGCTATGTCCCTCAAAGACTCCACCAATGGCTGACTCAGTTACCGGTCGACTTGATGTAAAAGTTATTGGCCGCTTTGTTTACCCGGTCTGCGTTGGATCTGAAGACCACGTTGTACGGATAGGTTTGTGTGGGGGCAGAGACTTCATCCAGCTGCTTCATCTGGGGACACAGATTCATAACACGAGGGATAAAACCATTTAAAATGTTTGAGGCAGAAGCGTGAGGACTGCAGTGGGGCAGATCAGGTCGTATTTAGCTGTCAATACGTTAGTACCCTCTCCTCACTGTAGTAAGACAGATCAGGCCGTATACACCCATCAAGACGTTAGTGCTCAATTCTCAGTGAAACAGATCAGGTGGTACCTGAGCAAAATCCATGTTATTCAGGAGACAAAACTTACAATTTGATCTTCCGATCAGAATTGATTTGACTTCTACTGTAAATCAATGGTTTACTGTCTTAACATCCTGACTTAGTTCCCTAACACTTAACATCCTGACTTAGTTCCCTAACACTTAACATCCTGACTTAGTTCCCTAACACTTAACATCCTGACTTAGTTCCCTAACCCTTAACATCCTGACTTAGTTCCCTAACACTTAACATCCTGACTTAGTCCTCTCACACTTAACATCCTGACTTAGTCCTCTCACACTTAACATCCTGACTTAGTCCTCTCACACTTAACATCCTGACTTAGTCCTCTCACACTTAACATCCTGACTTAGTCCTCTCACACTTAACATCCTGACTTAGTCCTCTCACACTTAACATCCTGACTTAGTCCTCTCACACTTAACATCCTGACTTAGTCCTCTCACACTTAACATCCTGACTTAGTTCCCCTGACACTTAACATCTTGGCTTAGTTCCCCTGACACCCAACCATTATGGCTTAGTTTCCCTGACACTTAACATCCTGATTTAGTTCCTTCCTTAGTCATGAGCACAATTTGGTAGAGGATATCTAGGCCGGATAGACGGTCAGAAAAATTATCTTCAGATAGTCATAGAGATCCAAATACTGGGCAAATCTGTCTCACTTCTAAGATCGATTTCCTCGGATGTCTCACTTCTAAAATCGATTTCCTCAGATGTCTTACTAGTCAGATCGATTTCCTTGGCGTCTCACTTCTAAGATCGATTTCCTCGGATGTCTCACTTCTAAGATCAATTTCCTCGGATGTCTCACTTCTAAGATCGATTTCCTCGGATGTTTCACTTCTAAGATCGATTTCCTCGAATGTCTCACTTCTAAGATCGATTTCCTCGGATGTCTCACTTCTAAGATCGATTTCCTCGGAAGTCTTACTAGTCAGATCGATTTCCTCGAATGTCTCACTTCTAAGATCGATTTCCTCGGATGTCTCACTTCTAAGATCGATTTCCTCGGATGTCTCACTTCTAAGATCGATTTCCTGGGATGTCTTACTAGTCAGATCGATTTCCTCGGATGTCTCACTTCTAAGATCGATTTCCTCGGATGTCTCACTTCTAAGATCGATTTCCTGGGATGTCTTACTAGTCAGATCGATTTCCTCGGATGTCTTACTAGTCAGATCGATTTCCTCAGATGTCTGACTAGCCAGATAGATTTCCTCGGATGTCTCATTTCTAAGATCGATTTCCTCGGATGTCTTACTAGTCAGATAGATTTACTCAGCAAATCTATCACATTACTCAGATCAAATTACTCACCAAATCTATCACATTACTCAGATCAAATTACTCAGCAAATCTATCACATTACTCAGATCAAATTACTCAGCAAATCTATCACATTACTCAGATCAAATTACTCAGCAAATCTATCACATTACTCAGATCAAATTACTCACCAAAACTATCACATTACTCAGATCAAATTACTCACCAAATCTATCATATTACTCAGATCAAATTACTCCCCAAATCTATCACATTACTCAGATCAAATTGCTCACCAAATCTATCACATTACTCAGATCAAATTACTCACCAAATCTATCACATTACTCAGATCACATTACTCACCAAATCTATCACATTACTCAGATCAAATTACTCACCAAATCTATCACATTACTCAGATCAAATTACTCACCAAATCTATCACATTACTCAGATCAAATTACTCACCAAATCTATCACATTACTCAGATCAAATTACTCATCAAATCTATCACATTACTCAGATCAAATTACTCACCAAATCTATCACATTACTCAGATCAAATTACTCAACAAATCTATGTCATTACTCTGATTACTCACTAAATCTATCACATTACTCAAGATTACTCAACAAATCCAGTAGCGAAGCGTGGTCATAATTTTAAGATAGGCTGAGTCATGAACATAAAGTGACAAACTTAACGATGTAGAAGAAAATATAGAAAAGTACTTCCTATTTGTGTTGAAACCCATGCTATCGACATACTCCTGCACAGTTGTCTACGTTTTCCCGTAAACCAGTTCTAAGCGTCTGTTTCATTTCTGAGAAAATATGTATTACCATCTTCTTTAACGCGTGACCTTGAACACGTGACCTTGAGCACGTGACATTGAGCACGTAACCTTGAACACACTTACAAGACAGTTCCTTTCCATTGAAATAGTTGCCAGATTGGATAGTCTATTATTGGTCATAGCATTACGGAGATGTGTTTTAGCTCTTGTCCATGTACTCGTTGAACGTTCTGCAGTAGCCGAGCTCACTGGAACAGCGAGAATCAGCTGTAGCAACTTGCCCGTCTGTTCATACACTGCTGGGAGGTTCTTGTCTACAATGAGACCCAATGATTCACGGCAAGGTTTGGCTTTACCTTCTGAGCTGGCAATATTGGCCAATTCATTGTGTAGTTAAACACCTCAGGGTTGGGGTTTATAACTTAGGTTTGGGGTTTGTACCTTAGGGTTGGGGTTTGTACCTTAGGGTTGGGGTTTGTCAGTTTTTGAAATTGTCAGGAAAACATTTTTTTTAATGATTCAATTGTGCGTGGTATATTTTATTTCGTATGCACTTTCTGTTTAAAAGACAAAGCATTAATATAACTTTTAAACAAGTGAAGTTAATCGAAATAATCTTTGTTGATGTCTGCAGCGAATCTATTTTTTCTAACCGTATTTTTACTGAATCCTGAAACATTACTTATATTAAAACACGAAATTTGACACACCTACCCACAATCCAATAAAATAATAAAACTCAAATCGTAATCACAAAACTAAACATAACAAACTAGTCAGTCAAATTATCAAAATGGATCTATAGAATTATAAATAAAACTGTGCAGTTCCTAGAAAAGTGAAATTCAGTGATATGTCATGAAATCTTAAGTTATCTAACAGAAATAGTATCACCTGTCACACAGAGTTCAATCTCTCTCGCAACACTTGTTGAATCGTACAATTGCGTTAATAATATACATCCAGTAAGGTAATGCCGGCCTATTTTGTGGCTTTTTGGCTGTGAGAAAAAATATTGCGCTAATGACCGCCTATCTATGTTCTTTGTGCGCTAAATACGGCGCACAAAGCAGACCTGATTCCTAGGCTGCGTGAGGCTGGACGCGATCAGCTTGGCCGCGTCACGTGTTTGCTATTATTTCACTACCGTTAAACGAAAATGATTATTACAATTTTAATTTCTAACTTACGTCACATCGGTTC
The DNA here is from genome assembly GCA_036924085.1 of Ariolimax columbianus. NCBI lineage: Eukaryota > Metazoa > Mollusca > Gastropoda > Stylommatophora > Arionidae > Ariolimax > Ariolimax columbianus. Next base: position 72,347,984 of record JAVGWX010000015.1, read on the forward strand.
TATGCAAAGGGATGTCTTCTCAAATTCTTCAACTATTTTGGGATAGCTCAACCTATCCTATATATTCTAACGCTTCGATACTGACCAAATCTATCGCATTACTCAGCTCAAATTACTCACCAAATGTATCCCATTACTCAGGTCACTATTGCCATAAAGATGTACAGGAGGAAGTGAGAAATTTATGAGAAACAAGTCCAGAACAAAGAAAGACTTCACAAGACAATCTGACCTAGTTAACGGACAACAGATCACAGTGACAGACAATCTGACCTATTTAACGGACAACAGATCACAGTGACATACACTCTCACCTAGTTAACAGACAACAGATCACAGTGACAGTCACTATGATCTAGTTAATAGACAACAGATCACAGTGACATACACTATGATCTAGTTAACAGACAACAGATCACAGTGACAGACACTCTCGCCTAGTTAACAGACAACAGATCGCAGTGACAGACACTCTCACCTAGTTAATGGACAACAGATCACAGTGACAGACACTCTGACATAGTTAACGGACAATATATCACAGTGACAGACACTCTGACCTAGTTAACGGACAACAGACCACAGTGACAGACACTCTGACCTAGTCAAAGAACAGTATATCACAGTGACAGACACTCTGACCTAGTTAACGGACAACAGACCACAGTGACAGACACTCTGCGGTCTAAAACAGGATAACATCATTAATAATTCAAAGAAGCATTGTTTAGATTTGTTTTGCACGTACCTCTTCTTGTGTCAGACTCCATCCGTTAGCGGCCGCCATGTTGTTGTCAAGTTGTGTCAGAGATTTGGCTCCTATGATGACCGAAGGCACAATATCTTTCTGTAGAAGCCAGCGAATGGCTATCTGAGGGATACTGCGGCCTGGAACAGATCACGGGAAGTAGTGAGCCAGCTAGACGGGTTGTTTCTCTGTCTCTCATTGTAACGGTAAAGTTTACCTACATAAGTATACAGTGACAGTTGTGTGAAGTGAGACGTACCATATTTCTTGGCAATGGCTTCCAGCGTGTCGATGATGTCAAATGTCTTCTCATCGAACGTGCTCCAGTGGGGAGAAGCCTCAGCTACCATGGCTGTGCTGGCTGCCACAGACCCAATTCTGCCCTCTGTTGGCTTCACTCCCCGCTTGACTTTACCAGTCAGCAACCCTCTGTCACAGAGAGAAGATGGTAGAGAGTCAGTCAGGGCTTAGATAAACAACGATCATAAAGAAAGGTAGACGTATAGGATACTGAGGTCACCTACAATCATCTTGACTGACAATCATCTTGACTGACAATCACAATATACCATCCAACATTTGCTGGTTAGTTGGCACACCTGGTGTTTTTCTGCACAACCAATGTACACCTGCTTGGCCTTCAAATTATGTGTCACGTGAAGTGAAGAGACGTCTGTCTCGTGTAAACTGAAGAGACGTCCATTATCTGTCTCATGTGAAGTGAAGAGAATTATGTTGTATGTATACAGACATCCAGCCATGTTGTGATCTATTAGGGCTGAGACTTCCTCTTTTTCTGATCTATTAGAGCTTAGACTTCCTCTTTTTCTGATCTATTAGAGCTTAGACTTCCTCTTTTTCTGATCTATTAGGGCTGAGACTTCCTCTTGTTGTGATCTATTAGGGCTGAGACTTCCTCTTTTTCTGATCTATTAGAGCTTAGACTTCCTCTTTTTCTGATCTATTAGGGCTGAGACTTCCTCTTGTTGTGATCTATTAGGGCTGAGACTTCCTCTTTTTCTGATCTATTAGAGCTTAGACTTCCTCTTGTTGTGATGCCGAGGAAAACATGTGTTCCAGCTTGGGACTTCTGTTCAATTCCCGCAGCGACTGTTTCTAGATCTTTCTTACACTTTTGTATTGTTGATGTGGATGTCTACTACTTTACAATAAACACGCAGGGCTATGTCTTACTAGCCAGATTGTTATCCCGCGAGAAACACACAGACATGAGTTGGAGAACATTCTACTGTAGAGGTGGACTTAGCTGAACGACTAGTCGTCTCTCAGGATATGTTTCAGCGTGGCAGTCACCTTATTCTCCACTCTGGGGGCAATGACCTTATTCACTTCTTTGTGAGATGACCTTATTCGCCTCTCAGGGAGAGATGACCTTATTCGCCTCTCAGGGAGAGATGACCTTATTCGCCTCTCAGGGAGAGATGACCTTATTCGCCTCTCAGGGAGAGATGACCTTATTCGCCTCTCAGGGAGAGATGACCTGATTCTCCTCTCTAGGAATTGACATTTTCCTCCGGTGTGGGAGATATGACCTTTCGCTCCTCTCTGAGAGAAGATTACTTTATTCTCCACTCTGGGAGATGACCATATTCTCCTTTCTTGGGGAGATAACCTAGACTGTCTAGCGGAACTGTTGATGAGCACACCATGAGACGTACCGTGAAACGTACCATGAGACGTACCATGAAACGTACTATGAGACGTAACATGAGACGTACCGTGAGACGTACCGTGAGACGTACCATGAGACGTACCATGATACGTACCATGATACGTACCATGAGACATACCATGACACGTACAGTGAGACGTAATATGAGACATACCATGACACGTACCATGAGACGTACAGTGAGACGTAATATGAGACTTACCATGAGACGTACTATGAGACGTACCATGAGACGTTCTATGAGACGTACTACTTTATCAATTAATCATGCACAAAAATGCAAATGATTACACTCACAACAAATTACCAAATGTAAACCCCCAACATGTGTGTGTGTGCGTGCGTACTTGCGTGTGTGTGTGTCTGTGTCTGAGTGTGTGTGTGTGAATGGAAGGCAAACATATTCTAACAGCTGATTGATCATCAGTTTGTTGAGCTCACCCCTTGAGAGGGCTCCATGGCAGCACCGCTATCCCGGCTGTCTTACAGACTTGAAACGCTTCTAGCTCCGAGTATCTGCTAGCCAGGCTGTATTGTTGCTGGTTAATACAAACGTTATCACAAGAATGATCTGCCAGTTATCACTTCCATATGACGTACTGCTAGCAAGTAATTCAATGTCATAACTAAAACTTGTTAACTTCACTTAACGTATCTTATCGAAAGTCTTTGTAATCTCAAAAGATTCAACTTTATTGTTTTGTCAAAAGATCAAACATGTTTATAATATTACAAGAGGAAACGTTTTCAGTAATTCCAAAATACACAAATTGTTTACAATTTCACCACATCTAAAGTCTATGTGGTATCACCAGATCAAACGTCGTTATAATTCAAAAAGACCAGACTGTTTAATAATATCAAAAGATCCAACTTTTTCATTACGTCAAAACACCCAGATTTCTATTATTTTGAAAATACCAACGTTCTCTTTAATGTCAAAGGCAAAAGTGTTAGTCTCTGCCAAAGAAGCCTTCGTTAGGAAACGTTTGAAATCTACACCCAAATTTAACAGAGGTAAATGTCACGATTGAAAAAGCCTTTTGAGCGTATCTGTAGAGATCTGTTGTCTATTATCTGACACATTCGAACCAAGTGAACTCTCACTTCGCCACATCTAGAGATCTGTTGAGTCTGTTATCTGACACATTCGAACCAAGTGAACTCTCACTTCGTCACATCTAGAGATTATTTTTTTTCCCCAACGATCATTAAGCTATTTGAATGCCGTTATTTATTTTACTAACATAAAACTACACATTCGTGTAGTCGAAAATGGACATCTCAGGTTTCATGACCTCTCTTAAGTTTTGAAAACAATCAGTAAAGGTTCGATAAGTTAACAACCGATAAGGGGATGTAACTTTCTTACAGAGGTTAAACATTGTTGGTAAAGAGTGTAACTGCAGTTTGCTCCCTTAGCTCTGGCGTGCCGGCCAAAACACACCTAAAGAGTCCCTCATATCCCCGGCAGCTTTAACTAGCTGTATTGCTTCTACTACAATAGCCTGACCTCTGCAGCAAAGGGACACCTACATGTGTTGGTAGGGTTACCATAGCCTCAAATCCACACCAAGACATAATACCAACTCGACAGTCTAGAAGCACATCAAGAAACTCAGGACAACAATAACACAACAACCCATCCACAAATTCAACACAACAACAACACATCCACAAACTCAACACAACAACAACACATCCACAAATTCAACACAACACAAAATCCACAAATCAACACAACAATACCACATCCACAAACTCAACACAACAACACCCCATTCACAAACTCAACACAACAACACCACTTCCACAAACTCAACACAACACCACATCCACAAACTCAACACAACACCACATCCACAAACTCAACACAACAACAACACATCCACAAACTCAACACAGCAACACCACATTCACAAACTCAACACAACAACACACCCACAAACTCAACACAACACCACATCCACAAATTCAACACAACACCACATCCACAAACTCAACACAACAACACATCCACAAACTCAACACAACAACACATCCACAAATTCAATACATCCACAAACTCAACACAACAACACGACATCCACAAACTCAACACAACACCACATCCACAAACTCAACACATACACAAACTCAACACAACAACACCACATCCACAAACTCAACACAACAACAACACATCCACAAACTCAACACAACAACACCACATTCACAAACTCAACACAACAACACACCCACAAACTCAACACAACACCACATCCACAAATTCAACACAACACCCCATCCACAAACTCAACACAACAACACATCCACAAACTCAACACAACAACACCACATCCACAAACAAAACACAACAACACCACATCCACAAACTCAACACAACACCACATCCACAAACTCAACACAACAACAACACATCCACAAACTCAACACAACAACACCACATCCACAAACAAAACACAACAACACCACATCCACAAACTCAACACAAGAACACATCCACAAACTCAAGACATCCACAAACTCAACACAACAACACGACATCCACAAACTCAACACAACACCACATCCACACACTCAACACAATACCACATCCACAAACTCAACACAACACCAAAATCCACAAACTGACCTGCAGACTAATAATGGAATTGAACCCATACCGCTCACTAGTGTCCACCAGCTTCTGCATCTGCCAGCCTGTCACGTTACTGAGGCCAACATAACGGACCTTGCCCACCCTGACCAGGTCATCCAGGGTCCGTAATGTCTCCTCCACCGTCGTGCCGTCGTCCCAGGCGTGGATCTGTCACGCGACAACATCTCTTTAATAACAACATTATCATTAGCCAATGATAGGGCAGTATTAATTACTGGAGCCAGGTGTCTCCTATTTATTTGTTATGTTATAGATTGAGTGAGCCGAGCTGAAGATGGCAGTATTGTTATGTTATAGAGTGAGTTAGCCGAGCTGGAGATGGCAGTACTGTTATGTTATAGAGTGAGTTAGCCGAGCTGGAGATGGCAGTACTGTTATGTTATAGAGTGAGTTAGCCGAGCTGGAGATGGCAGTACTGTTATGTTATAGATTGAGTGAGCCGAGCTGGAGATGGCAGTACTGTTATGTTATAGATTGAGTAAGGCGAGCAGGAGATGGCAGTATTGTTATGAATTTGCTGGTCTCACCTGCCAGGTATACGATCCAGGTAGCTGATTGATTTCCTCGACTCTTTCTCGCCTTCTCCTAGACTATCATGTGACATCTACATCGGCGGCACCTCTAGGAGGAAACGTGATCTAAGCGGTACCGGCACCTCTAGGAGGGCATGAGATCTAGGCGTCACCTCTAGGAGGGAACGGGACCCTGGCATCACCTCTAGGAGGGCACGGGATCTAGGCGGCACCTAGTCCGACAACCCTCTACCAGCTGGTCCAACAACCCTCTATCAGCTGGTCCAACAACCCTCTACCAGCTGGTCCAAATACCCTCTATCATTGTTTCCGCTTTCCCCTCATTCCTGGTCAGCGTGGCCAAGTGGAATTCCGCACATGGCTGACCATTGTCACAGAGGATCCAGAGATAAGTACCTTCTTGTCTGTGCTCGCCTCTGCTTCCATGATCTGTCAGTTGTTCTTGTACCTATTTGTCCGTGTCAGTTGTTCTGGTACCTATTGTACGTGTCAGTTGTTCTGGTACCTATTGTACGTGTCAGTTGTTCTGGTACCTATTGTCCGTGTCAGCTGTTCTGGTACCTATTGTACGTGTCAGTTGTTCTGGTACCTATTGTCCGTGTCAGCTGTTCTGGTACCTATTGTACGTGTCAGTTGTTCTGGTACCTATTTGTCCGTGTCAGCTGTTCTTGTACCTATTGTCCGTGTCAGTTGTTTTTGTACCTATTGTCTGTTGTCTCTGATAAGCCCATGTTGAAGATGCGTAGGTTTCGTTCGTGTGCCTCTTCTAACCTAGTATCTGTATCACCTAACCATTTTTAAAAGCTTCAATTCCATCCTCAGTACTGCCGCAGCCTCGCCTTATAATGATCACTTTATAACTACCAACAAGGTAATCTCAGAGCAAGAGAATTCTGAAGGTTTAGATGAATGTGACGTGGAACATGGCATCAACACGCCGTGGTAGTCATTTACTTTTGTTAGAGAAGTGGGAGGCCAAGATGGTAAGATCTGTCATGGCCAGATGAGATGGCTGGGCACACGCACGAACGAGAGATGACCGATTGAAAGACAGTCTGAATAATCTCTTCACCTGGTACAGATCCACAAAGTCCGTGTGCAGTCTCTTCAAGCTGTTGTCGATGCTTGCGGTGATGTGACGTCGGCTGAGGCCCACGTTGTTGACGTTCTCTTCAACGCCCATATTCTGACGGCATTTGGTGGCGATGATGAACTTGTCACGTGGTTGTCTGTGGAGCATGCAGGAAACTCTTGATAAGTAACTATCATGTGCTAGCCTGTCAGCTTTAGGTCGCAGGCCTATCATTGGCTAGTTACACACACACACACAAACTATACACACAAACTACACACTCACGCACGCACGCACACACACACACACACACAAGCACAACACACTCCTTGACGTCATTCAGGTCGGACCCGGATACCAAGAATAGAACCACTGTCACCACCCAAACATGTCGAAAGAGGCTGCTAAAGAGTTCAGTGTTTGGCGCTTGCAGACACCACTTGTACTGGGAGGTAGTTACTGAACTACTGTGACTGGAGGTAGTTACTGAACTACTGAGACTGGAGGTAGTTACTGAACTACTGAGACTGGAGGTAGTTACTGAACTACTGAGACTGGAGGTAGTTACTGAACTACTGAGACTGGAGGTAGTTACTGAACTACTAGACTGGACTGAACTACTTGGACTGATATACTTGGACTGGACTGAACTACTCGAACTGGAGAAAGCTACTGCATTACTTCGATTGGACTACTTGGACTGAACCAATTGGACTTGACTGACTTACACAGACTGGACTACATGGACTGGACTACTTGGACTGAACTACATGGACTGAACTACTTGGACTGGGCTACATCGACTGGGCTAGTTGGACTGGACTACATGGACTGGGCTAGTTGGACTGGACTACATGGACTGGGCTACATGGACTGGGCTACTTGGACTGGACTACTTGGACTGGGCTACTTGGACTGGGCTACTTGGACTGGGCTACTTGGACTGGACTACATGGACTGAACTACTTGGACTGGACTACATCGACTGGGCTAGTTGGACTGGACTACATGGACTGGGCTACATGGACTAGACTACATGGATTGGACTACATGGATTGGACTACATGGACTGGACTACATGGACTGGACTACATCGACTGGGCTAGTTGGACTGGACTACATGGACTGGGCTACATGGACTAGACTACATGGATTGGACTACATGGATTAGACTACATGGACTGGACTACTTGGACTGGACTACATGGACTGGACTACATGGACTATACTACATGGACTGAACTACTTGGACTGGACTACATGGACTGAACTACTTGGACTGGACTACATCGACTGGGCTAGTTGGACTGGACTACATGGACTGGGCTAGTTGGACTGGACTACATGGACTGGGCTACATGGACTAGACTACATGGATTGGACTACATGGATTGGACTACACGGACTTGACTACTTGGACTGGACTACATGGACTGGACTACATGGACTGGACTACATGGACTGAACTACTTGGACTGGACTACATGGACAGAACTACTTGGACTGGACTACATCGACTGGGCTAGTTGGACTGGACTAGATGGACTGGACTACATGGACTGGACTACATCGACTGGACTACATGAACTGGACTACATGGACTGGACTACATGAACTGGACTACATCGACTGGACTACATGGACTGGACTACATGGACTGGACTACATGGACTGGACTACTTGGACTGGACTACATGGACTGGACTACATGGACTGGGCTACTTGGACTGGACTACATGGACTGGACTACATGGAGTGGACTACATGGACTGCACTACTTGGACTGGACTACTTGGACTGAAATACTTCGTTTGTACTACTTAGACTGGACTGAACTACGTAGACTAGACTGGAATACTTGGACTGGACTACTTGGATTGGACTACTTCAACTAGACTGGACTACTTCGACTAGTCTACTTGGACTGGACTACTTCGACTGGACTAGACTACTTCGACTAGTCTACTTGGAACGAACTACTTGGACTGGACTATTTTGACTGGACTACATGGACTGGACTACTTGGACTGGATTGGACTGGACTACTTGGACTGGACTACTTCGACTAGTCTACGTGGACTGGAATACTTTGACTGGACTACATGAACTGGACTCCTTGGACTGGACTACTTGGACTGGACTACTTGGACTGGACTACTTCGACAAGCCTACTTGGACTGGACTGCTTTGACTGGACTACTTGGACTGGACTGAACTACTTTGACTGGACTGAACTACTTGGACTGGACTGAACTACTTGGACTACTTGGACTGAACTACTTGGACTGGACTACTTGGACTGGACTACTTGGACTGAACTACTTGGACTGGACTACTTGGACTGGACTACTTGGACTGGACTGAACTACTTGGACTGGACTGAACTACTTGGACTGGACTGAACTACTTGGACTGGACTACTTTTACTGAACTACTTGGACTGGACTACTTGGACTGGACTACTTGGACTGGACTACTTGGACTGAACGACTTGGACTGGGCTGAACTACTTGGACTGGACTACTTTGACTGGACTACTTGGACTGGACTGAACTACTTGGACTGGACTGAACTACGTGGACTGAACTACTTGGACTGGACTACTTTGACTGGACTACTTGGACTGGACTGAACTACTTGGACTGGACTGAATTACTTAGACTGGACTACTTGGACTAGTCTACTTGGACTGGACTATTTGGACTGGACTAGTTGGACTGGACTACTTGGACTGAAATATTCATATAACCAACCATTGTGGATGACGACGTCTCCCCACTCAACCTCACAAGCCATGATACATGATGATGATGTTAACCTAGCTTTGTCTCTTCTCTACCCCCTGTCTCCCTCACCATTGTCACTCCTCTACCCCTCTCTCCTTCTGTTTTCCCCATATCACCCATTGTCCCATCCAGTCACCCTCTGTCCCCTTGCGTTCCTCTTGTACATCTATCCCTCTGTCCGCATGTCTCACTGCACCCACTGTCCCTCCCCTATACCTCTGTCCTCCCATTGTTTAACCGGTCTCTCCCAAGTGTTTTTTCTTGTCTCCCCAACGCCCTGCCTACCCTGTCTTCCCCATCTCCTGTTTCCCTTCACCCCCTGTCTCCTCCACCTCCCTCATCTCCTCACCACCTGTATTCCCCATCTCCTGTATCACCTCACCCCTGTCTCCCCCACCTCCTGTATGTCCTCACCCCCTGTCTCATCCACCTCCTATATCTCCTCACCCCTTTCTCCTCCACCTCCCTCATCTCCTCACCCCTTGTCTCCCTCACCTCCTATATCTCCTCACCTCCTCTCTCCCCCACCTCTTATATCTCCTCACCTCCTGTATCTTCTCATCTCCTATATTTCCTCACCCCTTGTCTCTCACACCTCCTATATCTCCTCACCTCCGGTATCTCCTCACCTCCGGTCTCCCCCACCTCCTATATCTCCTCACCCCCTGTCTCCCCCACCTCCTGTATCCTCTCACCTCCTATCTCCTCCACCTCCTATATCTCCTCACTCCCTGTCTCCCCCACCTCCTATATCTCCTCACCCCCTGTCTCTCCTACCTCCTGTATCCTCTCACCTCCTGTCTCCCCCACCTCCCGAATCCTCTCAGCTCCTATACCCCTCCCCTTCTCTCCCGTCTCCACATGACATATCACGAAGACTAGAGAACTCACGCCTCCAACCACTTGCCGATGATAGTCTCCGACTTCCCGAGGGCGTACATGTCAGCCGTATCCAGGAAGTTGCCTCCCCACTCCACATAACGGTTGATGAGCTGATGTGAGGCATCCACGTCCGTCTGGTCTGGCCAGCCCCACTGAACGGTTCAAAACGAAGGTCAGGTTTACCAACAACAAAATAATCTCACTTAGCATAAACTTGATACTAATCATCGCCCTAAACATAAACTTGTCGCTAATGATGTAACTAAATATAGACTTGACATTTAATTATCTCACTAAACTAAATTTTACATTAATGGTCTCAATTAGCATACACTTGAGACACGTGATCTGGCTAAAAATACTCAATGCTAATGATGGTACTAAGCATAGAGTTGACGCTAATGATGTTACTAAACATAGAGTTGACGCTAATGATGTTACTAAACATAGAGTTGACGCTAATGATGTTACTAAACATAGAGTTGACACTAATGATGTTACTAAACATAGTTGACACTAATGATGTTACTAAACATAGAGTTGGCGCTAATGATGTTACTAAATATAGAGTTGACACCAATGATGTTACTAAATATAGAGTTGACGCTAATGATGTTACTAAACATAAACTTGACGCTAATGATGTTACTAAACATAAACTTGACGCTAATAATGTTACTAAATATAGACTTAGTACTAATGATGTTACTAAATATAAACTTGGCGCTAATGATGTTACTAAATATAGATTTGTAGTCAATAATCTGACTAACTCATTAATGATCTTGTTAAAATAAATTTGACACCAGTTTGCTGAACAAAAATAGACTTGACACTAATGTTCTTACTTAACATAAACTTGACATAAATGGTCTTGATATTGAGGATTTCACTGAAGACTGTTAGCTTTCGTTTGGCGATGATTTGTTTTTCTGACGTCCTTCTGATTTATAAGGGATGGCTTTGCTTTTCACATCTCCTCACATCACATATCCCCATATCACGTCTCGCAATTTCACATCTCCCTATATCACATCTCCTCGCACAACATCTCCCTATTTCATATTGTAACAGTTACAGCTGGAGCATGGGTGCTAATGGCAGGGGTGATGGGTCTGGCGACTCTGGGAACTAAGGTTACCTGAATGTGTGTCAAGGTCACTCAACGTCTCGACACTTAGTCCACAAAGGAAACAAAATGTAGGGAAAAGAATGTGTTTAGTGCAGATGGGGGTTAGGATCTGACCCCTCTGGCGTTCTCATTTGGGTAATTGGGTGGGGGGGGGGTTAGGTTAGTGACAGACAGAGACCACCAGGTCATGCTGCTACAGTTAAAGTGGCAGGAATTTAGAGTGATTTGTCCCAATAACAACTAGTTGGAGTTAGATTTAATCTAGGGTGATGGCTGGGTCAGACAGCCCACAGAAGATCATTGCACAGCCATGAAGCTGCTTGAGACTATATAATACTCAGCTAAGATGAACTCAAGCAGACTGGCCATGAGAGAGAGGGACTGAGAGTTTAGCCAGCAGGCTGACTTATAGAAGTGAGAGAATGATTTGTAGGGTGACTGAACCAGCTAACGACTTTAGGTCTTGGCCAGTCGCTCTACACGAGTGTGTGTTGGACACTCTGTGACTAGAAGAGATCTGAATGTGGGTGGTGTGTGCATGACACCGAGTGAACGATGTATGTTCTAGGTGTAGTGGAGGGAAGGAGAGGGGGAAGAGAAGGGGAAAGAGAAGGGGAAGGAGAAGGGGAAGGAGAGGGGGAAGGAGAAGGGGAAGGAGAAGGGGAAGGAGAGGGGGAAGGAGAAGGGGAAGGAGAAGGGGAAGGAGAGGGGGAAGGAGAGGGGGAAGGAGAGGAGGAAGGAGAAGGAGAAGGAGAGGGGGAAGGAGAAGGAGAAGGAGAAGGAGAAGGAGAAGGGGAGGGGGAAGGAGAGGGGGAAGGAGAGGAGGAAGGAGAAGGAGAAGGAGAGGGGGAAGGAGAAGAGGAAGGAGAAGGGGAAGGAGAAGAGGAAGGAGAAGGGGAAGGAGAGGGGGAAGGAGAGGGGGAAGGAGAGGGGGAAGGAGAAGGGGAAGGAGAGGGGGAAGGAGAGGGGGAAGGAGAGGAGGAAGGAGAATGAGAAGGAGAGGGGGAAGGAGAAGGAGAAGGAGAAGGAGAAGGGGAAGGAGAGGGGGAAGGAGAAGGGGAAGGAGAAGGGGAAGGAGAGGGGGAAGGAGAAGGGGAAGGAGAAGGGGAAGAAGAGGGGGAAGGAGAGGGGGAAGGAGAGGAGGAAGGAGAAGGAGAAGGAGAGGGGGAAGGAGAAGGAGAAGGAGAAGGAGAAGGAGAAGGGGAGGGGGAAGGAGAGGGGGAAGGAGAGGAGGAAGGAAAAGGAGAAGGAGAGGGGGAAGGAGAAGAGGAAGGAGAAGGGGAAGGAGAAGAGGAAGGAGAAGGGGAAGGAGAGGGGGAAGGAGAGGGGGAAGGAGAGGAGGAAGGAGAAGGGGAAGGAGAAGAGGAAGGAGAAGGGGAAGGAGAGGGGGAAGGAGAGGGGGAAGGAGAGGAGGAAGGAGAAGGGGAAGGAGAGGGGGAAGGAGAGGGGGAAGGAGAGGAGGAAGGAGAAGGAGAAGGAGAGGGGGAAGGAGAGGAGGAAGGAGAAGGGGAAGGAGAGGGGGAAGGAGAGGGGGAAGGAGAGGAGGAAGGAGAAGGAGAAGGAGAGGGGGAAGGAGAAGGAGAAGGAGAAGGAGAAGGAGAAGGGGAAGGAGAGGGGGAAGGAGAAGGAGAAGGAGAAGGGGAAGGAGAAGGGGAAGGAGAAGGGGAAGGAGAAGAGGAAGGAGAAGGGAAAGGAGAAGGGGAAGGAGAGGGGGAAGGAGAGGAGGAAGGAGAAGGGGAAGGAGAAGGGGAAGGAGAAGAGGAAGGAGAAGGGGAAGGAGAGGGGGAAGGAGAGGGGGAAGGAGAAGGAGAAGGAGAGGGGGAAGGAGAAGGAGAAGGAGAAGGAGAAGGAGAAGGGGAAGGAGAGGGGGAAGGAGAAGGAGAAGGAGAAGGGGAAGGAGAAGGGGAAGGAGAAGGGGAAGGAGAAGAGGAAGGAGAAGGGGAAGGAGAGGGGGAAGGAGAAGGAGAAGGAGAGGGGGAAGGAGAGGGGGAAGGAGAGGGGGAAGGAGAGGGGGAAGGAGAAGGGGAAGGAGAGGGGGAAGGAGAGGGGGAAGGAGAGGGGGAAGGAGAAGGGGAAGGAGAGGGGGAAGGAGAAGGGGAAGGAGAGGGGGAAGGAGAAGGGGAAGGAGAGGGGGAAGGAGAGGGGGAAGGAGAAGGGGAAGGAGAGGGGGAAGGAGAGGGGGAAGGAGAAGGGGAAGGAGAGGGGGAAGGAGAGGGGGAAGGAGAAGGGGAAGGAGAGGGGGGAAGGAGAGGGGGAAGGAGAAGGGGAAGGAGAAGAGGAGGAGAAGGAGAGTCCTGTACAGCTACTTTGTCCTGCTGACAACAAAGAGAGCTTGTAACTGCTCCTGGTGTAACAGTTTCAGCCCGAGCATAAGCGTTTAGGGCAGGGGTGATGTGGTCGGCGACTCTGAGAACAAAGGTACCTGAATGTGTGCCACGGTCACTCTCCGTCTCGATACTAAATCAACAGGGGAAAACGGGGCTTCAACTCTTCCTCAGTCCGACCAAGGACTGGCTTCAACTCTTCCTCAGTCCGACCAAGGCCTGGCTTCAACTTTACCTCAGTCAGTCCGACTGAAGTTTAGCCGTGTTTATAAAGTTCAACTCTTCATTATCCGAAAACAGGTTAAGGGAAAATTAACCATGAAACGGACAGAAATTACTATCTTTCATTATCAAATCCTATTATATAGAGGTTATTGCTGTAATGTTAGGTACGCTTCTAGAAAGAAGATATTACAATTGCCATTGCCATTAAGGGGATTGTGAAGATTGTGATGGTTGAAATAACGGGGTTTCAATCCATGCATCAGGAGACAATCATTGTGAAGTCATCCCAGACTGTTAATGATAAAATGCCCAACGAAGGGGTAGTAGGGGAGTTCACAGGAAAGGAGACATTTGGAGATTGAGCTCTGAATTAGGAATGGACAGTCACGAAAGTAGTCACAGGAATCGTCCATGAAATGTTAGGATGATCTGATGTCACCAGCAACTAAGAAAGGGTGACGGGGATTAGAAGGCAGGTTTAAAAGTGGTGTTTCAGAGCATTTGTCAGATTAGCAGACAGGCATACCCAAAACACTTTTAGAGTTCGCAGAAGACTGGAATAATGGAAGTAGAGATCAGAACATCGGACGTCTACACCTCACGGTAGACGAGGAGCGACTAAGTGAGTAAGAACATCGGACGTCTACACCTCACGGTAGACGAGGAGCGACTAAGTGAGTAAGAACATCGGTCAAGCTGACCCTTATCGTGTGATTCTAGCATATGTCTGACAGTCAGTGGGTCGGTCTTGAGTGGCTCAGGTCAGAACCGGGTTTGCCAAGAGACGGAAATAGAGAGAGAGTGAGAGAGAGAGAGAGAGAGAGAGAGAGAGAGAGAGAGCTGGCAAAATACCAGGGAAGGTTTTGCTTGAGTGGGAGAGAAACGTGTTTGTAGAACACTAGTGGTCGTTGTCCTGAGAGAGAAACGTGTTTGTAGAACATTAGTGATTGTTGTCCTGAGAGAGAAACGTGTTTGTAGAACATTAGTGATTGTTGTCCTGAGAGAGAAACGTGTTTGTAGAACATTAGTGGTTGTTGTCCTGAGAGAGAAACGTGTTTGTAGAACATTAGTGATTGTTGTCCTGAGAGAGAAACGTGTTTGTAGAACATTAGTGGTTGTTGTCCTGAGAGAGAAACGTGTTTGTAAAACACTAGTGGTCGTTGTCCTGAGAGAGAAACGTGTTTGTAGAACATTAGTGGTTGTTGTCCTGAGAGAGAAACGTGTTTGTAGAACATTAGTGGTTGTTGTCCTGAGAGAGAAACGTGTTTGTAAAACACTAGTGGTCGTTGTCCTGAGTCTGGAGAGTGAAACGTGTTGGTGAAATTTTAGGGATCGTTTCCATGGCTACTAATACCAGAAATCTGATTGATATCGACAGTGAAAGCTGAACAAACAAAGCCGTCACAACGTCAGAAGTCACAGAGACGATGGACAGAAAATAAGAACACAGTTAATAACTAAAAGTGTTGTCATGGAATAGATTTGATTGCGTACAAGATGACTAATGACAGCAGAAAGATTTCTTGCTAGTTGCAGAATTTCTCTGCGTCGCATTTGTGTAATTACATCTAGTTGTGCAATATAATTCTATATTGTTCCATCTTCTATTCGTGTCGAACAGTTACACATTAGCGGGGGCAGGTAGATTACGAGCAGTTATTTAGGGAAATAACTCGAAGTTACACATCATCTGGGAAAAAAACATAGACAGACGGATTTGGATCAGCAGCAGTGTAGTACTGTCTCATCTACTGGGGTACATCAATCAGGATTGCTGCGCTTGGAATTATTGCGGGCCTACTCTAGGCCCCACACATGAAGGGGCTGGCAAGAGGCTGGCAAGGTGCTGGCCAGGGGATGGAAAGGGGCTGGCAGGGGGCTGGCCAGGGGATGGAAAGGGGCTGGCAGGGGATAGCAAGTGGCTGGCAGGCACTGGAAGCAGTTTGACACCAGTCCACAGTCACCTTTACACCGTCACCGCACCCCCCAACACCCACCCTCACTTGACTGATGTAGTTTAAGTAGATCTTAGTGATGTTCTACCGTGACCTCTACAAACGTGGCACATCCCAGGCTAATGGTGGACACCGTCAGAACCGGATTGACCTACCTAAACTTACCGTGCCCTCTACAAACGTGGCACATCCCAGGCTAATGGTGGACACCGTCAGAACCGGATTGACCTACCTAAACTTACCGTGCCCTCTACAAACGTGGCACATCCCAGGCTAATGGTGGACACCGTCAGAACCGGATTGACCTACCTAAACTTACCGTGCCCTCTACAAACGTGGCACATCCCAGGCTAATGGTGGACACCGTCAGAACCGGATTGACCTACCTAAACTTACCGTGCCCTCTACAAACGTGGCACATCCCAGGCTAATGGTGGACACCGTCAGAACCGGATTGACCTACCTAAACTTACCGTGCCCTCTACAAACGTGGCACATCCCAGGCTAATGGTGGACACCGTCAGAACCGGATTGACCTACCTAAACTTACCGTGCCCTCTACAAACGTGGCACATCGCAGGCTAATGGTGGACACCGTCAGAACCGGATTGACCTACCTAAACTTACCGTGCCCTCTACAAACGTGGCACATCCCAGGCTAATGGTGGACACCGTCAGAACCGGATTGACCTGCCTAAACTTACCGTGCCCTCTACAAACGTGGCACATCGCAGGCTAATGGTGGACACCGTCAGAACTGGATTGACCTGCCTAAACTTACCGTGCCCTCTACAAACGTGGCACATCGCAGGCTAATAGTGGACACCGTCAGAACCGGATTGACCTACCTAAACTTACCGTGCCCTCTACAAACGTGGCACATCCCAGGCTAATGGTGGACACCGTCAGAACCGGATTGACCTGCCTAAACTTACCGTGCCCTCTACAAACGTGGCACATCGCAGGCTAATGGTGGACACCGTCAGAACCGGATTGACCTGCCTAAACTTACCGTACCCTCTCCAAACGTGGCACATCCCAGGCTAATGTTGGACACCTTCAGACCGGATCGGCCTAAGAAGTTGTAAAGTACTTTCTTGTCTTCGGGGATTGGGCTAGACATGGCTGCTGGGGAACAAGAACATAAGACATGACTGCTGGAGGACAAGAATACAGGACATGACTGCTGGAGGTCAAGAACACAGGACATGACTGCTGGAGGTCAAGAACACAGGACATGACTGCTGCAGGACAAGAACACAGGACATGACTGCTGGAGGACAAGAACATAAGACATGACTGCTGGAGGTCAAGAACACAGGACATGACTGCTGGAGGTCAAGAACACAGGACATGACTGCTGGAGGACAAGAACACAGGACATGACTGCTGGAGGACAAGAACACAGGACATGACTGCTGGAGGACAAGAACACAGGACATGACTGCTGGAGGACAAGAACATAAGACATGACTGCTGGAGGACAAGAACATAAGACATGACTGCTGGAGGACAAGAACACAGGACATGACTGCTGGAGGACAAGAACACAGGACATGACTGCTGGAGGACATGAACACACCCATGTTCCTGAGTCACTGCCTGAATGCTGATCACACATCTCAGCTAATCTCAATCAGAAGCGTAACGTATTTATTAGCTGAGGTCGGTCTGACCTACCCTCTAGGATAGTGCTGTCCGGTCTCCAAGTGGGAGGGCAACATCCGGGCCACTGGTGCGACCGGAAGGCTGAACTGGGATTAACAATGTCAAGGCAAGTGCCCGCACGTGACCACATGGATATGTACTGCTGACGTCATAACGGTAGTCTCAGTGGTTTCCACAACGACACATTGACAGAACATAGACTGGATTGTAGGATAGTATTGACATATTTGTAGGTGATTGTAAGGACAGATTAAACATCGCTGTGGACCAGATTAAACCCCGCTGTGGACCAGATTAAACATCGCTGCAGACCAGATTAAACCCCGCTGTGGACCAGATTAAACCCCGCTGTGGACCAGATTAAACCCCGCTGTGGACCAGATTAAACCCCGCTGGGGACCAGATTAAACCCCGCTGTGGACCAGATTAAACCCCGCTGTGGACCTGATTAAACCCCGCTGTGGACTAGATTAAACCCCGCTGTGGACCAGATTAAACCCCGCTGTGGACCAGATTAGAACCCGCTGTGGACCAGATTAGACTCCGCTGTGGACCAGATTAGACCCCGCTGTGGACCAGATTAAAACCCGCTGTGGACCAGATTAAACACATTAGACCACAGCTTCCAAACATTTTATAAATCGATGTTTTAGAAGCACTGACCCGCGACCTTGATACATAGAATGCAAGAGATCCCATTAATGAAAAAGACACCATTAACGAAAGAGACCCATCAATTCAAAGAGAACCCATCAATAACTGAGACCCCATCATTTAAAAGAGAACCTATCAATGAAAGAGACCCCCATCAATGAAAGAGACCCCCATCAATGAAAGAGACAAAATCACTGAAAGAGACAAAATCACTGAAAGAGAACCCATAATTAAAAGAGACCAGATCAATTGAAAGAGAACCTATCAATGAAAGAGACCCCCATCAATGAAAGAGACCCCATCAATTGAAAGAGAACCCATCAATGAAAGAGGCCCCATTAATTAAAGAGAACCCATCAATTATGTAACAGTTCCACTCCGAGCAAGAGAGTTTAGGGCAGGGGTAATGTGGTTACTGATAAAAAGGTACCTGAACGCGTGCCAAGGTCACTCTCTGTCTGATTACTACGCCAAGCTCACTCACTGTCTCAACAAAGGTAATCGGAGTTGGGGAAATAATGTACAGGTAGGAACTGACCACTGGCGTTCCGATTTGGGAAGGAGGGAGGGGGGGGGGTGAGTGACAGATGGGAGGGTAGCAGAGCTTGCTGGGATAGATGAGTGACAGGGGTTCAGAGTAATTCGTTTAAATAACGACTGAATAGAGCCATCCCCCTGAGATCCAGCTCTGATACTGCTTGAGAGTATATAACAAAAGACAAAGTTGAGCTTAAGCAGGCTGGCACGGAGAGGGATGAGTGAATGTAGATAGGAATCTGTTTAGCTCACCGACTTAGTAGAAGAGCGATTGATAGAGTTTTGTACGAATGTTGGAGATAAAACCATTGAGTCGGGGCCAGCCGCTCAAATAGGTTTGTGTGAGAGTTTTGTATTAATAGATAATCTGAATGTGTTTTGTGCGCAGGACACCTTGTGAACGAGGTATGTCCTGACAAGTTAAGCGAGTGTGTAGATCGACTAGGTGAGATCTAGATGGGTGTGTGATGTGTGTAATTTTGGTAGTTGGAAATTCCATTATTAGCTAAAGCTTAAAATGTCCGTTTAAGTTAATATTTATATTAACATATATATAATATAGGATTAGTTAGTTAAGATGATATGTATTGTATTGTGTTTGTAATTTCACTACTCATTTTTCTGGTATGAGTATTATATAATAAATATGCCATCTGCTGTGTGATATATTATTTGCTGTGTGTGGTCAGGAATGATGTGGATGAGTGTGACAATGTTCTAAGTTAGAATAACCCCAGGGCAAACAGTGGGGTCTTCTACAATTGAAAAAGAACCCATCAATGAAAGAGACCCCACTAATGAAAGAGAGCCCATCAATAAACGAGAACCCATCGATGAAAGAGAACGCACCAATGAAAGAGAACCCATCGATGAAAGAGAACGCACCAATGAAAGAGAGCCCACCAATGAAAGAGAACGCACCAATGAAAGAGAACGCACCAATAAAAGAGAACCCATCAATGAAAGAGAACGCACCAATGAAAGAGAACGCACCAATGAAAGAGAAGGCACCAATGAAAGAGAGCGCACCAATGAAAGAGAACCCATCTAACATCGATTTATCAGTATAATCTAATATCATTCAATTACATTTAAACTCCCGAAATATTCCTGGATTCGACTCATGTGATTGGGGACAGAAACGTATGATAATTATCAGGTATCGCAGATTTGGCTTACGTAAACAAATTTATGTACACGACGAGATGACGTCATTGTTTTGTTTCCCAAAAACTATTTATGTAAACTCTCTGGGGTCCAGGGGTTCATGTATGTGACTATGGGTCGCTTCAGTTGATGATCCACTGTGAACAGAAAATATAAAACTACTTATATGTGTAGGGGTTATATTCCATATTGAAAAACTATATTATTCAAACTTTGAGACATTGTTTACAAACAAAATATTGCTCTCACGACAATATGTTTGTTTGTTTGTTTACTGTTCCAAACGCTGACCCCAAAGAAAAACCTTTGCAGCCCCATTCGAGGTTGAGACCCTTGGGTTGGGACTCGTGTCTTACATTGTCAAGATCTGGAAGACGAACTGTAACTTGAAGTCCAGAAGAACTCGTATGATCAATGCAATCAATGGAGTGTGTCTCTTTTCGAGAACTACTTTATGTGGCTGTGGCATGTGGCTGTGCTCTGTGGCTGTGGCATGTGGCTGTGGCATGTGGCTGTGGCATGTGGCATGTGGCATGTGGCTGTGGCATGTGGCATGTGGCTGTGGCATGTGGCTGTGCTCTGTGGCATGTGGTTGTGGCATGTGGCTGTGCTCTGTGGCTGTGCTCTGTGGCATGTGGCTGTGCTCTGTGGCATGTGGATGTGGCATGTGGCTGTGCTCTGTGGCATGTGGCTGTGCTCTGTGGCTGTGCTCTGTGGCATGTGGCTGTGCTCTGTGGCATGTGGCTGTGGCATGTGGCTGTGCTCTGTGGCATGTGGCTGTGCTCTGTGGCATGTGGCTGTGCTCTGTCTGAACCCCACGATGCAAGAACTACCTGCAAATGTCGCACTATGCAGAATGACACTCTTTAATAGATTCACATAAACAAACAGAACAAGAAAGAGAGAGAGAGAGAGAGACAGAGAGAGAGATAGAGAGAGAGAGGGAGAGACATGTCTGGTAAATGTCCGTACCTGAGTTCTCACACAGAGACATGTCTGGTTACTGTCCCTACCTGTACTTAGAGTAATTAAAAGCATACACCTTCTACAGCTTACCTGTTCTGGGTGAATGGTCTACAAGCAGACAGGTAACTGTCAGAAGGTGATGAGATAACGAACCTAGTCTTATCCACCTAGCTCGGTTTGTGAATCAGCACTGACACTGACTTGGTAATCGCGATTGTCCAACTGGTAGAGAAGGTCTGATCTGGGATCTTAAACTGTGAAAGCAGTGACTCTCACGCGACGTCTCTCACTGTTCTCATGTCAACAAAGGGTCGTATTGCAGATTTTAAAATTATGTTTAATTTTTACTTCACGACACACATTATTAGAATTATAACTTTCGGTTTCTGGTGACAACATTGTCAAAGATGTTAAATGGGGGACATTCGATTGGAATTTCTGAATCTCTGGTGTACGGTGTACTCAGTTCAAGGTTACTTAGATAACGCAAGATGGCGACCCATTAAGCTCTATCCAAGCGTCGGGGGGATTCAATAGTGTTTTATAGCTCAACTCACTGACGTGTTCTTTATTGCACTTGACCAGTCTATCTGTTTAGGCTGTACTTGCATAGTTCTCGTGTAATTTGGTAGATATGACAGCGCCTCGTCACATTAACTGACGCGTCATAGTCCAGATGTCAGTCATCTTCTCAGACTTTCAGTGCTGACTTGGTAAGGTACAGGCGGGTTGTCTGTGACAGGAGTGGGAAGGTACAGTAGGGTTGTCTGTGACAGGAGGGTTGTCCGTGACAGGAGTGGGAAGGTACAGGCGGGTTTTCTGTGACAGGAGTGGGAAGGTACAGGCGGGTTGTCTGTGACAGGAGTGGGAAGGTACAGTAGGGTTGTCTGTGACAGGAGGGTTGTCCGTGACAGGAGTGGGAAGGTACAGTAGGGTTG
Organism: Ariolimax columbianus; assembly: GCA_036924085.1. Lineage (NCBI taxonomy): Eukaryota > Metazoa > Mollusca > Gastropoda > Stylommatophora > Arionidae > Ariolimax > Ariolimax columbianus. The sequence continues at coordinate 72,369,926 of JAVGWX010000015.1, forward strand.
TCTGTGACAGGAGTGGGAAGGTACAGGCGGGTTGTATGTGACAGGAATTGGAAGGTTCAAGAGGCTTGTATGTGACAAGAGAGGGAAGGTACAGGAGGGTTGTCTGTGACAGGAGTGGGAAGGTACAAGTGGGTTGTCTGTGACAGGAATTGGAAGGTTCAAGAGGCTTGTATGTGACAAGAGAGGGAAGGTACAGGAGGGTTGTCTGTGACCGGAGGGTTGTCTGTGACAGGAGTGGGAAGGTACAGGAGGGTTGTCTGTGACCGGAGTGGGAAGTTACAAGAGGATTGTCTGTGACAGGAGTGGGCAGGTACAGAAAGGTTGTCTGTGACAGGATTGGGAAGGTACAGGAGGGTTGTCTGTGACAGGAGTGGGAAGGTACAGGAGAGTTGTCTGTGACAGGAATTGGAAGGTTCAAGAGGCTTGTATGTGACAAGAGAGGGAAGGTACAGGAGGGTTGTCTGTGACCGGAGGGTTGTCTGTGACAGGAGTGGGAAGGTACAGGAGGGTTGTCTGTGACCGGAGTGGGAAGTTACAAGAGGATTGTCTGTGACAGGAGTGGGCAGGTACAGAAAGGTTGTCTGTGACAGGATTGAGAAGGTACATGAGGGTTGTCTGTGACAGTATTGGGAATGTACACAAGGGTTGTCTGTGACAGGAGTGGGACGGTACAGTATGGTTGTCTGTGACAAGAGTGGGAAGATACAGGAGGGTAGTCTGTGACAGGAGTGGAAAGGCACAGCAGGGTTGTCTGTGACAGGAGTGGTAAGGTACATGCTCGTGAAGCTGTCCAAATAAAAAATTTTGAAATTGTTTTCCTCTAAGTACGGAGACCCTACCAATAGCCATTTTTATACTGCTGGATTCGTCACGTACATCTACACACGCTTTTTGCCGGTAAAAGTATCGTATGTTAGATTACAAATGGCTTTTGAACGATTTTTTTTTTTTCGCCGATTGGAGCAGGCCGACTTTTTTGGGGAAAGGTGAAGTAGGTTGTTGGGAAAGATCTTTATCTTGTAAATCTGTTTATTTTATTTGTTTAAATGAAAGAACTACGCTTGAATTGGAAACTAACAGTTGTGTCGATATTGTAAACACAGTATCGATTCTTTGTTATGGTTTCCATGGTTTTCTATCGGAGAGACTAGGCCTTGCCGGGAAAGTTCAAATATTAAATTTTTTTCAAAACATTTCACATTCATCTTCTTGTATCTCATAAACTAACAAACACACAACAACAACAATAACATCAACAAGTTCGTTTTTCAATTGTGTCTCTAAATACAAGAAAATCATATTTATTGACAAGCAAACAGAACAGTTACAATTTTTGAAAGTTGCAAAATTGAGAAATGTGAAAAATTTTCACAAATTCAGTGTGGCGTGCTAAAGGTTAAGTACGATCTCCCTCTAGTAAACCCATAGTATTTCTGATCAGATTAAATTTGTCTAAATGCATTACAAAGTTTTCTTTGATTATTGACTCTAACAATTTACAGACTATGCTCTCGTTAAACTCACCGGTCTATAATTTGCTGGATCTGATTTTATGCCCTTCTTGAACAAGTGGAACACCCTGTTACTTTCTAATTCCCTGGATACAAATTTGACCCGGACAATTATTTACAAACCATTTTCTCCATAAACCAGACTGATCTTAGTCCATCTGTTGACCCATGGACACATATCTTTGGGCTTGGGAAGTTTCTTGCAGTCGTTCTTTGTATTCAGTTCAGCTCAAGTGCCATCTCCGCATCGAAAGTCTGCTGGCCAGTTCAGCTCAAGTGCCATCTCCGCATCGAAAGTCTGCTGACCAGTTCAGCTCAAGTGCCATCTCCGCATCGAAAGTCTGCTGACCAGTTCAGCTCAAGTGCCATCTCCGCATCGAAAGTCTGCTGACCAGTTCAGCTCAAGTGCCATCTCCGCATCGAAAGTCTGCTGACCAGTTCAGTTCAAGTGACATCTCCGCATCGAAAGTCTGCTGGCCAGTTCAGTTCAAGTGCCATCTCCGCATCGAAAGTCTGCTGCCCAGTTCAGCTCAACAGATATCTCCGCATCGAAAGTATGCTGGCAAATTCAGCTCAAGAGCCATCTCCGCACCGAAAGTCTGCGACCAGTTCAGCTCAAGAGCCATCTCCGCATCGAAAGTCTGTGGCTAGTTCAGTTCAAGTGCCATCTCCGCATCGAAAGTCTGCTGGCCAGTTCAGCTCAACAGATATCTCCGCATCGAAAGTCTGCTGCAATAGATCTCGTTTACTATATCTGTAGCTGTAATGGGGCAATCTCATAGGTTTTTTTTCCAGTCCATCATCTGATAGTATCCGTAGACTTATAGCGTTGTCTGCATCTTGTAGGACAGCCTTCCACCCTAATATGTTGCGTATGCTTCAACAAGGAGTTTTGTTGTCGGACCAAAATATCTGAACTGTCTAATCTTGACTTCGGTCATTAACTCTCTTATCTTCTTAAAATATGTCTTAGAGCAGTCGTATGTTTGTGTACTTTTGTTTTCGTTCTTCCTCGCTGTTAGATCCGATTGGATGATTGGTGGTCATTTGAGCCAAACAGTTCCCCAACCGATGATCTGATGGTCACTTGAGCCAAATAATTATACAACAGTAACGTTTTCAATCATAGTTTTCTGTGTAGTAAATATTAGGTCGAGTGTGTTTTTTGCCTCTGATGACTGCTTCTACGTGTTGAATTTAAAATTGCCAGCTATGTACTTAATAAAAAGTTTTGACTCTACAAGTGCTTCTGACATTTCCCATAATATTTCTGGAAAGTTTATATTCGCCATTAAAAATAATTTCCCTACACTTGCCTTTTCCATGCTACTAATCAGCTCCTCATCTTCCTCTTTTTGACTTGATGGACATCTGTAGCCTATTCAAATTATTGCGTTTTTTTCACACCCACTTTCAGTTTCTCCCAATACACTTTAATTTTGTTGTTGCCAGATAATTTATTATTTCTAAAAGTTATTTAACTGAAGTAGTACAGTTAAATAACAGACCACCTCCCTTAGCCTTGTCTCCAACTACCCGATCTTTCAATATATCATAACATTGTACATCCCTCTATTTCAAGTTCACTATCTGCAATGTCCTCATATGTCCATGATTCTGTTGACCTAATTTTATCTGGTTTTTCTTCAACTACATTCAGTTCCAATTCTTCTTCTGTTTTATGTTTGTTTCTCAAATTTGCAAACAAACATTTTAGTTTATTATTTTGGTTTTGCTTTTGTTTTATTATTTGTATTGTTGCATAGCCACTACTACTGTCACTCCTCATATATAGACCAAACCGCCTACTTTACATCAGGAGAAAGATACTGACCACGATCTCGCTTCATGACAGGGCCAGGTGGAAACTAATGACCAAGATCAAAAAACTGTCTTTACCTCCTCGCTGCTGCCCCACAAACACTCTGACCAAGATCAAAAACTGACTTTACCTTCTCGCTGCTGCCCCACAAACACTCTGACCAAGATCAAAAACTGACTTTACCTCCTCGCTGCTGCCCCACAAACACTCTGACCAAGATCAAAAACTGACTTTACCTCCTCGCTGCTGCCCCACAAACACTCTAACCAAGATCAAAAACTGACTTTAAATCCTCGCTGCTGCCCCACAAACCTATAACCAGCTGCCTATCGAGACTCTGATCCCCTTAATTATAGTCTACTGATTAGCCTCCCATTGCACTACAGCCAAGACAACCTAGGCCCATCGTCTTCAGTATTGCTCGGAAATTGAGAAGAGCCATGTTATCCAGGTACACGATAAAGGTGGTCAAGCTACAAGAGCTCAACCTGAGCCAGGTCTAACAAACACATCATCATCTAGCTGCATGTCGAACTTTTGAGGGAGGACTGAGTCTGTTAGTCTCTGGTTCCATCAATTGTTCTCTGGTGAGGTTAATGCCAGAATTGTACGGTCTCAATTCTATCTCACACATGTTAGGTCTTGTTAATGTGCCGTCATCTTACAAAAACTTGATGACCTCATTTAGCACTTTATGACGTAATACAACACGATGCCCCATACAATATACTAAATGACCTCAAACAACACTTGATGACCTTATAAACACTTGATGACCTCATTCAACCAACACGTGATGACCTTTTAACACTTGATCACCTCATGCAACACTCGATGATTATATACAACATACGATGGTCACAAACAAAATTCGATAACCTAGCTCAACACTCCATGATCATAGACAACACTCGATGACCTAATACAACAATTGATGACAACATACAACACTTGAGGTTCCATACAATACAGAAATTGACCTTATGGAACACTTGATGACCTTATACAACACTTGATGATCCCACACAACATTTGATTACATAAAACAACACTCGATTATCACATACAATACTCGATGACCTAATACAACAAGTGATGACATCCTACAACACTTAAGGTCCCATACAATACACTTAAATGACCTCATGCCAGATTTGATGACCTTAAACAACATGCGTTACCTTATACAACATTTGATTACCTTTCACAACACTTGATGACTTTATGCAATGTTTGTTTTTTCTGTGTGTATGAGGGAACAGTAGAGATACCACATTGTGAATACAATATGGATGGAGAGAATGTAGGCAGAGTATTAGGGGGACAGAGGTAGGCAGAGTATTAGGGGGACAGAGGTAGGCAGAGTATTAGGGGGACAGAGGTAGGCAGAGTATTAGGGGGACAGAGGTAGGCAGAGTATTAGGGGGACAGAGGTAGGCAGAGTATTAGGGGGACAGAGGTAGGCAGAGTATTAGGGGGACAGAGGTAGGCAGAGTATTAGGGGGACAGAATGTAGACAGAGTATTAGGGGGACAGAGGTAGGCAGAGTATTAGGGGGACAGAGGTAGGCAGAGTATTAGGGGGACAGAGGTAGGCAGAGTATTAGGGGGACATAATGTAGACAGAGTATTAGGGGGACAGAGGTAGGCAGAGTATTAGGGGGACAGAGGTAGGCAGAGTATTAGGGGGACAGAGGTAGGCAGAGTATTAGGGGGACAGAATGTAGACAGAGTATTAGGGGGACAGAGGTAGGCAGAGTATTAGGGGGACAGAGGTAGGCAGAGTATTAGGGGGACAGAGGTAGGCAGAGTATTAGGGGGACAGAATGTAGACAGAGTATTAGGGGGACAGAGGTAGGCAGAGTATTAGGGGGACAGAGGTAGGCAGAGTATTAGGGGGACAGAGGTAGGCAGAGTATTAGGGGGACAGAGGTAGGCAGAGTATTAGGGGGACAGAGGTAGGCAGAGTATTAGGGGGACAGAATGTAGACAGAGTATTAGGGGGACAGAGGTAGGCAGAGTATTAGGGGGACAGAGGTAGGCAGAGTATTAGGGGGACAGAGGTAGGCAGAGTATTAGGGGGACAGAATGTAGACAGAGTATTAGGGGGACAGAGGTAGGCAGAGTATTAGGGGGACAGAGGTAGGCAGAGTATTAGGGGGACAGAGGTAGGCAGAGTATTAGGGGGACAGAGGTAGGCAGAGTATTAGGGGGACAGAGGTAGGCAGAGTATTAGGGGGACAGAGGTAGGCAGAGTATTAGGGGGACAGAGGTAGGCAGAGTATTAGGGGGACAGAGGTAGGCAGAGTATTAGGGGGACAGAGGTAGGCAGAGTATTAGGGGGACAGAATGTAGACAGAGTATTAGGGGGACAGAGGTAGGCAGAGTATTAGGGGGACAGAGGTAGGCAGAGTATTAGGGGGACAGAGGTAGGCAGAGTATTAGGGGGACATAATGTAGACAGAGTATTAGGGGGACAGAGGTAGGCAGAGTATTAGGGGGACAGAGGTAGGCAGAGTATTAGGGGGACAGAGGTAGGCAGAGTATTAGGGGGACAGAATGTAGACAGAGTATTAGGGGGACAGAGGTAGGCAGAGTATTAGGGGGACAGAGGTAGGCAGAGTATTAGGGGGACAGAGGTAGGCAGAGTATTAGGGGGACAGAATGTAGACAGAGTATTAGGGGGACAGAGGTAGGCAGAGTATTAGGGGGACAGAGGTAGGCAGAGAATTAGGGGGACAGAGGTAGGCAGAGTATTAGGGGGACAGAGGTAGGCAGAGTATTAGGGGGACAGAGGTAGGCAGAGTATTAGGGGGACAGAGGTAGGCAGAGTATTAGGGGGACAGAGGTAGGCAGAGTATTAGGGGGACAGAGGTAGGCAGAGTATTAGGGGGACAGAGGTAGGCAGAGTATTAGGGGGACAGAATGTAGACAGAGTATTAGGGGGACAGAGGTAGGCAGAGTATTAGGGGGACAGAGGTAGGCAGAGTATTAGGGGGACAGAGGTAGGCAGAGTATTAGGGGGACAGAATGTAGACAGAGTATTAGGGGGACAGAGGTAGGCAGAGTATTAGGGGGACAGAGGTAGGCAGAGTATTAGGGGGACAGAGGTAGGCAGAGTATTAGGGGGACAGAGGTAGGCAGAGTATTAGGGGGACAGAGGTAGGCAGAGTATTAGGGGGACAGAGGTAGGCAGAGTATTAGGGGGACAGAGGTAGGCAGGGTATTAGGGGGACAGAGGTAGGCAGAGTATTAGGGGGACAGAGGTAGGCAGAGTATTAGGGGGACAGAGGTAGGCAGAGTATTAGGGGGACAGAGGTAGGCAGAGTATTAGGGGGACAGAGGTAGGCAGAGTATTAGGGGGACAGAGGTAGGCAGAGTATTACGGGGACAGAGGTAGGCAGAGTATTAGGGGGACAGAGGTAGGCAGAGTATTAGGGGGACAGAGGTAGGCAGAGTATTAGGGGGACAGAGGTAGGCAGAGTATTAGGGGGACAGAGGTAGGCAGGGTATTAGGGGGACAGAGGTAGGCAGGGTATTAGGGGGACAGAGGTAGGCAGGGTATTAGGGGGACAGAGGTAGGCAGGGTATTAGGGGGACAGAGGTAGGCAGGGTATTAGGGGGACAGAGGTAGGCAGGGTATTAGGGGGACAGAGGTAGGCAGGGTATTAGGGGGACAGAGGTAGGCAGGGTATTAGGGGGACAGAGGTAGGCAGGGTATTAGGGGGACAGAGGTAGGCAGGGTATTAGGGGGACAGAGGTAGGCAGGGTATTAGGGGGACAGAGGTAGGCAGGGTATTAGGGGGACAGAGGTAGGCAGGTAGGGACATGAGCGGCAGTAAGACAGTTAGTGTGACAGAGATAGGCAAACAGTTAGTGGGACAGAGGTAGGCAAACAGTTAGTGGTACAGAAGTAGGCAGGTAGGGACATGAGCGGCAGTAAGACAGTTAGTGTGGCAGATGTAGGCAAACAGTTAGTGGGACAGAGGTAGGCAAACAGTTAGTGGGACAGAGGTAGGCAAACAGTTAGTGGGACAGAGGTAGGCAAACAGTTAGTGGGACAGAGGTAGGCAAACAGTTAGTGGGACAGAGGTAGGCAAACAGTCAGTGGGACAGAGGTAGGCAAACAGTTAGTGGGACAGAGGTAGGCAAACAGTTAGTGGGACAGAATTAGGCAAACAGTTAGTGGGACAGAGGTAAGCAACTAAATAAATGAAGGGCAGTAAGACAGACACAGAGGTCAATAGTTTTAGGTAGGTGAGTAGGGATCGTTTGTAGTTAGATGTGTAGGTATGTAGATAGGTTGGTGTGTAAGCATGTAGGTAGGGTGGTGTGTAAAAATGTCGGTTATTAGGTTTGTAAGAATATAGGTAGGTGTGTCAACATGTAGGTAGGTGTGTCAACATGTAGGTAGGTGTGTCAACATGTAGATAGGTGTGTCAACATGTAGGTAGGTGTGTCAACATGTAGGTAGGTGTGTCAGAATGTAGGTAGGTGTGTCAGAATGTAGGTAGGTGTGTCAACATGTAGGTAGGTGTGTCAACATGTAGGTAGGTGTGTCAGAATGTAGGTAGGTGTGTCAACATGTAGGTAGGTGTGTCAACATGTAGGTAGGTGTGTCAACATGTAGGTAGGTGTGTCAGAATGTAGGTATGTGTGTCAACATGTAGGTAGGTGTGTCAGAATGTAGGTAGGTGTGTCAACATGTAGGTAGGTGTGTCAACATGTAGGTAGGTGTGTCAGAATGTAAATACGAGGCCGATCTGAACAGTTTTTCCTCCAACGCCGTTACTATGACAACAGTCCTCAGAACCACGTGACATTTATGTGACAAAATTAGGGGTATGTAGGGGTGTGTAGGGGTATGTAGGAGTATGTAGGGGTATGTAGGGGTATATTAGGGTATGTAGGGGTATGTTGGGGAATGCATGGATATTTTGGGATAAGTAGGGGTATGTTGGGATATGTAGGGACATGTAGGGGTGCAAAGGGTCATGTAGTGGTATGTAGGGTCATGTAGGGGCATATTTTGGTGTAGGGAAGTATGTGTGAGATGGGTCCCTTGGGTGTAGGAAAGTGGGTTTGAGATGGTCCCTCGCATATATATTTATAAATCTCTAAATTCTGGTATTTAATCAGGCACGTGTTCCTGGTGCCAGGTAGCCAAATGTTAAGTAAACTCATTTCGCTGTTTCGCCTAGGTGTACCATGTTGGGTCCAGGGCCACTATCAGTGCATCTCACCACCTCAGCCTCGGTCGGTTAAAGTTGTAGGGATACCAAGACGTCACTCTACGTGCCCATCTGATATCCGCCATGTGCACCACATGACCGGCGCATCTGTATTTCCGTAACAACGCGACATCTATGACGTCAGAGAAGGACGTTCGACTTCTCAACTCTTCCTTGTGGATTGGTCTCGCAGGGAGATCTTCAATGTTCTTCGCTCTATCGCTCGTTGGGCAACGCGTAGTCTATCTGCAGCAGCTTTCCGTAGGTTCCCCACCTCGCAGCCATATACAATGACTGGTATAACCAGACTTAAAGGTGTGAGCCCTAGCGTTAACGTTTCACATCTGTTGGAGTATGGGTTTAATACAGTTGAAGCTGAGCCAGCACGCTGTTATCCTTCGTGAGATCTCCAGATTTATGTAATGGGTGTTCATGATCTCTTGGCCCAAGTAGATATACGAATTGACGTTTTCGAAGTGATAATCTCCAAGACGCATATCTCCTTTCTGTCAGAAGGTGTTGAGCGTGAACTGAGATGTCTTCCTATTGATGTGTACGCAACTGCAACACGTTAGCCTATTTATATATAAATTCATGTCAGCATACAAGACGGTGCACAGGTAAGCATTTATTTCAGAAAGCAGGACGGCACGTACACATACAAGAAGGTGTACAGGTAAGCATTTATTTCAGAGAGCAGTCAGGACGGTACATACACATACAAGAAGGTGTACAGGTAAGCATTTATTTCAGAAAGTAGTCAGGACGGTACATACACATATAAGAAGGTGTACAGGTAAGCATTTATTTCAGAAAGCAGGACGGTACATACACATACAAGAAGGTGTACAGGTAAGCATTTATTTCAGAAAGCAGGACGGCACGTACACATACAAGAAGGTGTACAGGTAAGCATTTATTTCAGAAAGCAGTCAGGTCGGTACATACACATACAAGAAGGTGTACAGGTAAGCATTTATTTAAGAAAGCAGGACGGCACGTACACATACAAGAAGGTGTACAGGTAAGCATTTATTTCAGAAAGCAGTCAGGTCGGTACATACACATACAAGAAGGTGTACAGGTAAGCATTTATTTAAGAAAGCAGGTCGGTACATACACATACAAGAAAGTGTACAGGTAAGCCGGTTTGTGAGAATGTAGGTCACTATTGATATATATGTATCTGTGCGAATATGTGAGAAGCATATATTTCATAATGTAGATAGCAGATACCTATGAACGTAGATGAATAGATCATTTATATGGCACATACGTCTGTAGATATACACAGGGGTTGGAAGTTAGTGATAGAGGTATGTAAGGTTTAACAAGTATTCAGGGAAGTCGGCACTTGAATAAAAAGGTACTTGGAAAAGAAGGTACTTGGAAAAGAAGGCACTTGGAAAAGAAGGTACTTGGAAAAGAAGGTACTTGGGTAAGTCGGTACTTGGGTAAGTCGGTACTTGGGTAGGTCGGCATTTCGGTAAGTCGGTACTTGGGTAAGTCGGTACTTGGGTAAGTCGGTACTTGGGTAAGTCGGTACTTGAGTAAGTCGGTACTTGGGTAAGTCGGTACTTGGGTAAGTTGGTACTTGGGTAAGTCAATATTCGGGTAAGTCGGTACTTGGGTAAGAAGGTACTTGGGTAAGAAGGTACTTGAGTAAGTCGGTACTTGGGTAAGTCGGTACTTTGGTAAGTCGGTACTTGGGTAAGTCGGTACTTTGGTAAGTCGGTACTTGGGTAAGTCGGTACTTGGGTAAGTCTGTAGTTGCGCAAGTCGGTACTTGGGTAAGTCGGTACTTGAGTAAGTCGGTACTTGTGTAAGTCGATACTTGGGTAAGTCGGTACTTGAGTATGTCGGTACTTGGGTAAGTCGGTACTTGGGTAAGTTGGTACTTGGGTAAGTCGGGACTTGGGTAAGTCAATACTTGGGTAAGTCGGTACTTGGGTAAGTCGGTACTTGAGTAAGTCGGTACTTGTGTAAGTCGATACTTGGGTAAGTCGGTACTTGAGTATGTCGGTACTTGGGTAAGTCGGTACTTGGGTAAGTTGGTACTTGGGTAAGTCGGGACTTGGGTAAGTCAATACTTGGGTAAGTCGGTACTTTGGTAAGTCGGTACTTGGGTAAGTTGGTACTTGGGTAAGAAGGTACTTGGGTATGTTGGTACTTGGGTAAGTTGGTACTTGTGTAAGTCGGTACTTTGGTAAGTCGGTATTTGGGTGAGTCGGTACTTTGGTAAGTTGGCACTTGGGTAAGTTGGTACTTGGGTAAATTGGTACTTGTGTAAGCTGGTACTTGGGTAATAAGGTACTTGGGTAAGATGGTACTTAGGAAAAGCTGGTACTTGGGTAAGTTGGTATTTGGGTAAGTCGGTACTTGTGTAAGCTGGTACTTGGGTAAGAAGGTACTTGGGTAAGATGGTACTTAGGTAAGCTGGAACTTGGGTAAGACGGTACTTGGGTAAGTCGGTACTTGGGTAAGCCGGTACTTGGGTAAGCCAGTACTTGGGTAAGTCGGTACTTGCGTAAGTCAGTACTTGAGTAAGCCGGTACTTGGGTAAGTCGGTATTTGGGAAAGAAGGTACTTGGGTAAGAAGGTACTTGGGTAAGAAGGTACTTGGGTAAGTCGGTACTTGGGTACGCCGGTACTTGGGTACACAAGTATGAGGGGCTTATGAAGACTCTGGACTGGTAGATTTGACGATGACGTCATGGGCGTGGGTGTTGACCCTGTCACAGTTCAGACCCTGGACCATGTTATATGGGTAGGGCGTGGCAGATGCTGAGACATCATCCAGTTGTTTCATCTGAAAGGAAACAGTTCAAGCTGTTTTTTTATTTCTACTTCACAAAATTTAACATAGGGCATTCAATAGATACTGGCTCACACACGTCCGACACATCGCTTACGTACCAGCACACATACACACACACACACAGCGCATACAGCGCTCACGTACTAGCACACACACACATCACACAGAGCACTTACGTACCAGTATACACACACATCAAACACAGTACACACACACAGCACACACACACTCACATCCCGACACAGTTAACGGAGAGGAACTGAGAGAGTAACACACAAGGGTACACACACACACACATACACACTCACATCCCGACACAGTTAACGGAGAGGAACTGAGAGAGTAACACACAAGGGTACACACACAGCACACATACACACACACACACATCCCGACACAGTTAACGGAGAGGAACTGAGAGAGTAACACACAAGGGTACACACACACAACACCAACACGCAGAACTAGAAGGATGCGTCCAGTATTATGTGTCTTTCATTGGAGAAGGGGTCTAGATGATGCTCGTTGGGTCAGTAGACGATTGTTAGATACTGTTGATGAATATCCAAGACAGATAATCGACGACTAGCAGTTGAAGGACATGTTAGATAACAGGAGACAAATAACACTAGGGAGTGAGGAGACGCGACAAGAAAATGCCGAGTCATTTCAAAAACACGATCCTCGCAGATAATACACAGATATGATTAATGTAACAAGTTGGCCCGAAGTAGTCCTGGCGGTTCTCGTCTCTTACATTACTCAGCAATATTTTAATATTGTTTTCAAGTCATTTATCTAGGGCAGGTGGGAGGTGGGGGATGGTGGGGGATGGGTTATCTATACGATAATGTCGAACCAGGTACTGTTTGTCGTCTACCTCTAGGCTCTAGTTATCACCACTTTTCTCAAACGTCGGTATGCGTCTAATAATAGATTCGTATTCGTTTCCGTACCAAATAGTGTATTTGATGGACTACTTGGAAATCTGTCAAACAGTCCTCTGCTACCGAACACAATAATGTCAAGAGTCGGCGTGATCATCTTGGAAGAGTCCAATCTGAATAAGGTTAGTCTCAGTTCGCCATGTGACGTCACTGAACAACTCGCACGTGAGATCAGAAGCGCGTATCCATGGATGTGAATGAGGGGGAGCCATTCAAGATCTTTTGATGTACTGGCACAAAGACATAGAATGATGGAATAGAAGAGACGCCCCAGAAATGAGATCAGCTGTCCATCACAGGCTTCTTGGACTTACCAGGACAGGTTGTTTTTGTTTGTGTAGCATTATATCAATAAGCGGGTTTAACAGGACTTCTTCACTGAAGTACATACAATTAGAAGAAGGGCCGAAATATTAGCAACATCTTTAGACATAGACACTACAAATGACAGCGGCACGTATGTGAGATATAATAACCCACCCAGTGTAACAAGTAAGATCCCATCCATCGATGTTTGGTCTTCGTGGTATTCTGGGCAAACATGCAACAACCAGCCAGAAACCAGAACATGAAACCTTTTAGAAGATCAACTTAACATGTCTTTGAATGAATGAGCCTCGTGTATTGATGGATATATGTCCAATGTCATGGCGACAGAACAAAGCTGGCAGGTTTCCTCTTCACAGTTAGTCTACACAATGATAGCTCCCCTCCAACAAGCGTCCAAAGTGAGCGTCCGACCCCACTGCCATCAACACAGTTTCAGACAATGGTTGTCTTTTGGCAGAGAATGCTGAAAAGCTGAAGTGTATTTCATGCAGGATTGACGTTAGAAATAAATTGTTTAAAATCTTTAGTGGTTAGTTCATGGCATTGGATAATTGTCCGATTTTTGGACCACTTCTTCAACGATAAAACGAAAATGTCAAGTTTTTTAAAATTACTTTATAATAATTTTAAAAAGGTTGGTAGACGTACTAAAAATAACCGTTATGTCAATCGTTCACTGGGTATTCGTAACCGTATTCGTGTTCGGCCGATTAGTTAAATGTTTGTCTCTGTTCGTATTCGGTAGAAGAATTTAAAAACGATACTCGGTGTATTCCTACTAATCAGGATACATTGAAGATAGGTGGCACTGACGAATGCTCGTATGACACAGGATAAATGGCCGCTGAACATCTGCTGCAAAATTGCCCGACATACGAGGACCAGAGAAAGCACATGTGGCCATCACCAGTACCAACACTAGACAAGCTCTATGGCAGTATCGACATCCTCAGGATGACAGCTGCGTTCTTAGAACAAATTAAAGTTGACATCTGACAGCGTACGAAGAAGAAATACTAATAAGGTCGTCACACACACATAAGTGTGTTATCATACCACCACACACACCACACAAACAGCACACACACCACACAAACAGCACACACACACACATAAGTGTGTTATCATACCCCCACACACACCACACAAACAGCACACACAGCACACACACACATAAGTGTGTTATCATACCACCACACACACCACACAAACAGCACACATACAACACAAACGGCACACACCCCACAAACAGCACACACACACACATAAGTGTGTTATCATAACACCACACACAAAACATACACCACACAAACAGCACACACACACACACATAATTGTGTTATCATAACACCACACACACCATACAAACAGCACACATACAACACAAACAGCACACATACAACACAAACAGCCCACACACCACACAAACAGCACACACACCACACAAACAGCACACATACAACACAAACAGCCCACACACCACACAAACAGCACACACACCACACAAACAGCACACATACAACACAAATAGCACACACACACACATATTTGTGTTATCAAAATACAACATACCTCCTCCTTGGTCAAGCTCCATCCGTTAGCGGCCCCCATGTTGTCGTCAAGCTGGGCCAGAGTTCTGGCCCCAATGATGACCGAGGAGACGACGTCCTTCTGTAGCAGCCAGCGGATGGCCACCTGGGGCAGACTGCGACCTGGGAGGTGCAGTGAAATCAGCATGACTTTTCATTTCTTGGACGTGGACAGAGATGTACTGCTGGGGGATGTGGCGGTGGAAAGGGGGGGGGGAGGCGTGGACAGAACTGTGGGAAGTGGCGGTGAGGGGAGAGTGGGGTGAGGGAGAAGTGGACAGAGATGTACTGCTGGGGGTCGTGGCGGGAGAGGAGAGGGGTGCGTGGACAGACATGGACTGCTGGGGGAGTTGGCGGGGGGGGGGAGAAGTGGGGGTGAGGGGAATGCAGATAATAGTTTGCGGACATCCACATACCACAACATCAACAACAACATGTGTGTGTGCGTGCGTATGTGTCTGTATGTGTGCATGCGTGCGTATGTGTCGGTGTGTATGTCGGTGTGCCTGTCTGTGTGTGTGTCTGTCTGTGTGTGTATCTGTCTGTGTGTGTGTGTGCGTGCGTATGTGTCTGTGTGTGTCTGGTTGTGTGTGTATGGTTGTGAGTGTGTGTGGTTGTGTGTGTGTGGTTGTGTGTGTATGGTTGTGTGTGTGTGAATGTGGTTGTGTGTGTGCTTGTGTGTGTGTGGTTGTATGTGTGTGTGGTTGTGTGTGTGTGTGTGGTTGTGTGTGTGTGTGTGGTTGTGTGTGGTTGTGTGTGTGTGTGGTTGTATGTGGTTATGTGTGTGTGAGTGGTAGTGTGTGGTTGTGAGTGTGGTTGTGTGTGTGTGGTTGTGTGTGTGTGTGTGTGGTTGCGTGTGTGTGGGTATGTGTGTGTGTGGTTGTGTGTGTGTGGATGTGTGTGTGTGTGGTTATATGTGGGTGTGGTTGTGTGTGTGGTTGTGTGTGTGTAGTTGTGTATGTGTGGTTGTGTGTGTGTGGTTGTGTGTAGTTGTGTGTGTGTGGTTGTGTGTGTGTGTGGTTGTGTGTGTGTGTGATTGTGTGTGTGTGTGTGTGGTTGTCTGTGTGTGGTTTTGTGTGTGTATGTGGTTGTGTGTGGGTGTGTGATTTTGTGTGTGTGTGCGGTTGTATGTGTGTGTGTGTATGGCTGTGTGTGTGTGGTTGTGTGTTGGTGGTTGTATGTGTGTGGTTGTATGAGTGGCTGTATGGTTGTATGTGTGTGGTTGTGTGTGGGTGGTTGTATGGTTGTGTGTATGTGTGGTTTTGTGTGTGTGTGTGTGGTTGTATGTGTGTGTGTATGGTTATGTGTATGTGTGATTGTATTTGTGTGTATGGTTGTGTGTGTATGGTTGTGTGTGTATGGTTGTATGTGTGTGGTTATGTGTGTGTGTATATGATTGTGTGTTTGTGGTTGTGTGTGTGTGTGTGGTTGTGTGTGTGTGTATGGTTGTATGTGTGTGGCTATGTGTGTGTGTATATGGTTGTGTGTGTGTGATTGTGTGTGTATGTGGTTGTGTGTGTGTGTGGTTGTGTGTGTGTGGTTGTGTGTGTGTGTGGTTGTGTGTGGTTGTGTGTGGTTGTGTGTGTTTGTGGTTGTGTGTGTGTGGTTGTGTGTGTGGTTGTGTGTGTGTGGTTGTGTGTGTGTGTGGTTGTGTGTGGGTGTGTGTGGTTGTGTGTGTGTGTGGTTGTGTGTGTGTGGTTATGTGTGTGTGGTTGTGTGTGTGTGTGGTTGTGTGTGGTTGTGTGTGGTTGTGTGTGTGTGGTTGTGTGTGTGTGGTTGTGTGTGTGTGTGGTTGTGTGTGGTTGTGTGTGTGTGTGGTTGTGTGTGTGTGGTTGTGTGTGTGTGGTTGTGTGTGTGTGTGGTTGTGTGTGGTTGTGTGTGTGTGTTGGCTGTAAAGATGGAGATACTATCCGGAAGACATGAGATCCAGCTCTAGCAACACTAAGTGATATCATCATGTGGCGAGAGATAGTTTGTAATCATCAACGAGAGATCAGACACCAGATCTACAGGTCATACACACCCCGTTTCCTAGCAACGGCTTCCGCTGTCTCTATAATATCGTAAGTCTTGTTGTCGAAGGTCGACCAGTGTGGTGAGATCTCCATGGTCCTGGCCACGTCGGTGGAAGCCCAGCCCAAACGTCCCTCTGTTGGCTTCACTCCCCGCTTGACCTTCCCAGTCAACATGCCCCTGTCAGGAGACAGATGTTATGTTATTTAAGGTCGCAATGAACTACCTGTTAAATGTTTGATCAATTACTGATTTCATTGTTACCAGTAAGTCTGGTCCGACATCTTTATCCGCCAGCCACATCTGTGATATTTGCAATGTCTAATAGTTTAGTCTCATGTACCAACTATAAGTGTAACAGTTCCCGCCGGAGCAGAGAGTGTAGGACAGGGTTTATGGGGTTGCTGATAATAAAGGTACCTGAATGCGTGTCAGGGTCACTCACCGTCTCAACAAAGGAAAACAGAGTTGGCAAGGAATGTGGACAGGTAAGAGCTGACCACTGGCTTTCCGATTTGGATAGGGGGAGAATGAGTGACAGACGGATTGGCAGCGGATCTTGCTGCGAGAGAATGAGTGACAGGTGTGCAAAGTGTTTCTTTCCAATAAGACTGAATAGAGCCATCCCCTGAGATCCATTGGTCAAGCTCTGACTTTGCTTGAGTGTATATAACTCGAGACAAAGTTTAGCTCAGGAGGCTGGATGAAGATGAGAGAGAGAGAGAGGGAGAGACTGAATTTAGATAGTATGTTTAGCTCACCGACTTAGATAGAGGAGTGATTGATAGACTGTTGCACGAATGTTAGTGATAGAACAGGATCGCTCAAGTAGGTGTTTGAGTTTTGTATTAATAGATAATCTGAACGTGTGTTGTAAGGAGGAGACATTGTGAACGAGGTATGTCTAGATCGCCCGCCTGAGGGGATTTGAGTGGGGAAGAGTTTTTGAGGGTGTGTCAGGGAGCAGATCTGAGAGGTGTGTGTGGCAATAGAACTGGGTTTTAGATAGTTGGGAATTCCATCAAGAGCTAGTGCTTAACATTTCCGTTTTAGTTAATATGTATTTTAACATATATATAATAATATAATATTTGGTTAAGATTTGTATTGTGTTTGTAATTTCATTACTCATTTTTCTGGTATGAGTATTATATAATAAATATACTATCTGATGTGTGCTATATTATTTGCTGTGTGTGGTCATGATTGATGTGGATGAGTGTGATAATGTTCTGAGTTAGAATAACGGCCTTGGGCAACTGTGGGGTCTGCAACACAACCTATCATTGACCTAATGTTGATGTGATGATCTAGTCTCCTGTATCACTGACCTAATGTTGATATGATGGTCTAGTCTTCTGTATCACTGACCTAATGTTGATGTGATGGTCTAGTCTCCTGTATCACAAACCTAATGTTGATGTGATGGTTTAGTCTCTTGTATCACTGACCTAATGTTGATGTGATGGTCTAGTCTCTTGTATCCCTGACCTAATGTTGATGTGATGGTCTAGTCTCTTGTATCAGTGACCTAATGTTGATGTGATGGTCTAGTCTCTTGTGTCACTGACCTAATGTTGATGTGATGGTCTAGTCTCTTGTATCACTGACCTAATGTTGATGTTATGGTCTAGTCTCTTGTATCATAGGCCAAATGTTGGTTTAATGATTTAATCTCTTGTGTCACTGACCTAATGTTGGTTTAATGGTTTAGTCTCTTGTATCACTGACCTAATGTTGGTTTAATGGTTTAGTCTCTTGCATCACTGACCTAATGTTGGTTTAATGGTTTAGACTCTTGTATCACTGACCTAATGTTGATATGATGGTTTAGTCTCTTGTATCACTGACCTAATGTTGATGTGATGGTCTAGTCACTTGTATCACTGAGCTAATTTTGGTTTAATGGTTTAGTCTCTTGTATCACTGACCTAATGTTGGTTTAATGGTCTAGTCTCTTGTATCACTGACCTAATGTTGGTTTAATGGTCTAGTCTCTTGTATCACTGACCTAATGATGATATTATGGTCTATTCTCCTGTATCACTGACCTAATGTCGATGTGATTGTCTAGTCTCTTATATCACTGACCTAATGTTGATGCGAAACGTAACTAGGCATGACACAAATCGATATCAGCAAATGTTAAAGGGTCACAAGTAAAGTTCATTGAAAGTGTCAAGAAGTGTTTATATTGGTGTCAATACATCTTGAATAGTCTGTTGACGTCACTACAAATGTAGTCTGTAATAGTGTAGGCGTTGTAACCAATTCTTCTCAGGTCAGAGATCAAGCAAGGCAAGAACCAAAGGTAAGCAATAACATGAAACACATTACTTCAGCGTGTTCCTTCAATCCCTGATTAGATGTAAGTATTTAGCTCTTCCCTTCCCTAATTAGATGTAAGTATTTAGCTCATCCCATTCCTGATTAGATGTAAGTATTTAGCTCTTCCCTTCCCTAATTAGATGTAAGTATTTAGCTCATCCCATTCCTGATTAGATGTAAGTATTTAGCTCATCCCTTACCTGATTAGATGTACATGTCCCTGCCTAAGCTTATTTTGGATGTAACATATGCACGCCTAGCTCAGCCTACCTGTTATCTGTATCAGCTCACCCCTTAAGCCCACCTGTTATGTGTATCAGCTCACCCCTTAAGAGGGCTCCAGGGCAGAACGCCCATTCCGGCTGTCTTACAGACTTGGAAGGCCTCCAGCTCCGACCCTCGGCTGGCCAGGTTGTATTGTTGCTGGGTCACGTGTAGAAAACATGTGGGTTTGGGGTGGAAAAAGGCAGTTACAATTACACCACTAGCATCATCGGTATGGACAGATCATCAGTGTTTGATCAGACAACGTGTTTGGGCCCCTACCAAACCATCAACAAGGGACATGTCTGACTAACGTACTTCAGTATTTGTTACAACAACTGCACCACTCCACTTGACTCTTCTACCACAGGTCCTAGATGTCCTCCCTTCTACCATAGGTCCTAGATGTCTCCCTTCTACTATAGGTCCTAGATGTCCTCCCTTCTACCACAGGTCCTAGATGTCCTCCCTTCTACCATAGGTCCTAGATGTCCTCCCTTCTACAACAGGTCCTAGATGTCCTTCCTTCTACCATAGGTCCTAGATGTCCTTCCTTCTACCATAGGTCCTAGATGTCTCCCTTCTACTATAGGTCCTAGATGCCATATCTTCTGTCCTAGGTCCTAGTTATCTCATGTTCTATCACAGGCTCTAGATGTCTCCTCTTCTACCTACTCCAACAGAAGAAATTCTCCCCATAATCGGGGTAGCACCCCCTGAGACACGAACACGTGAAAGAGAGAAACAGAAACACGACCCAAGGCACCCCATGTGTGGCCATCAGGTACAAACACACGACCCAAGGCACCCCATTTTTAGACATCAGGTACAGACACACGACTCAAGGCACCCCCTGATAGGACATCAGGTACAGACACACGACCAAGGCACCCCCTGATTGTACATCAGGTACAGACACACGACCCAAGGCACCCATGTGTGGACATCAGGTACAGACACACGAACCAAGGTACCCAACTGTGGACATCAGGTACAGACACACGACCAAGGCACCCCCTGATTGTACATCAGGTACAGACACACGACCCAAGGCACCCATGTGTGGACATCAGGTACAGACACACGACCCAAGGCACCCATTTGTGGACATCAGGACCAGCAGACTGAAGCCTAGACGAAGCCTCTTACAGTCAGACCAACCCCTACAGACTAGTCCTGGAAATGTCTCACCGAAAAATAGAATGAACTGACGCAGGTCTCTAGGACTGAGCTCTGTGAGGAACCTACTCTTGGTCACCTCCTACCCTCCCTACACAACACAGACGTCACTGGACTGACTCCGAACTGGTGTATGGGGATGCAGGAAGGATGGTGGAGCAGCACAGACCATCTGATGATCTGTCGGTACCTTCTGGAACATGCAATATGAATGGCATCTTCTGGAATGACAATTTCATCGATGTGACTGAACATGAGAGATGATCGATAACATGTGCAGATTAAATAAGTCATGAAATAAGTCATGAATTGAGATATGGAATAAATCATGAAATAAGTCATGAAATGAGATATGGAATAAGTCATGAATCAAGTCATGAAATAAGTCATGTACTTTACAGGTTTCTATAGTATACAATAGTCAGTTCATTTACCAACCTCCCTTATTTGTATGTTACCATTAACTTGGCAGGTTGCGGTGCTAATATTCTCTACTTTGCTTCGCCTGTGGCTAAGATTCGGAGAACGCCAAGAGCAGCGACTGCCATTAAAGACTTCAGTATGAATATATGTGGTCAATAACAAGATTAAAGGCAGCACTAACCTGGAGACTAATGAAGGGATTGACCCCCAACCTGTCGCTCGCATCCGCCAGTTTCTGCATCTGCCAACCCGTCACGTTGCTCACCCCTACATACCGCACCTTCCCGGCACGGACCAGGTCGTCAAAGGTTCTGATCGTCTCCTCCAGGGGCGTGGCGTCATCCCACATGTGACTCTGTAAAGTGTGAAGGGACATTCAGGGAGCAGTGACGATGCCACAGTCATTTAATTATGGGAGGTCAACATGCCATAGCTCTCCCGTCACGGAACTCATGTTGGGCCTCGCCATTTCTCACCGATTGGAATATGGGGATCTTCATAC
The DNA here is from genome assembly GCA_036924085.1 of Ariolimax columbianus. Taxonomy (NCBI): domain Eukaryota; kingdom Metazoa; phylum Mollusca; class Gastropoda; order Stylommatophora; family Arionidae; genus Ariolimax; species Ariolimax columbianus. The sequence continues at coordinate 72,390,882 of JAVGWX010000015.1, forward strand.
AGTCCCGACCTGAACACGTGACCAGGCATATTTCGCTTATCTCAACATGTGGCCCGCCATACCTCACGGACCACGACATGTGGTCTGCCATACCTCAACATGTGGCCCGTCATACCTCACATACTTCAACATGTGGCCCGCCATACCTTACATACCTCAACATGTGGCCTACCATACCTTACATACCTGAACATGTGGCCCACCATACCTTACATACCTCAACATATGGCCCGCCATACCTTACGTACCTCAATATGTGGCCCGCCATACCAATCATACCTTAACATGTGGCCCGCTATACCTTACATACCTCAACATGTGGCCCGCTATACCTCACGGACCTCATCATGTGACCCGCCATACCTCACATACCTCAACATGTGGTCCGCCATACCTTACATACCTCAACATGTGGCCCACGATACCTCACGGACCTCGACATGTGGCCCGCCATACCTCAACATGTGGCCCGCCATACCTCAACATGTGGCTCGCCATACCTCAACATGTGGCCCGCCATACCTCAACATGTAGCCCGCTATACTCCCTGACCTTATCTTTTAACTCACATATTCTCTAAATGCAAGACTTCTCACTACATCATGGAAGACACCAGGACATCGTGTGACATCGCTGAAGTGTCCCCCATTGGATGTGTGAACCTGGCCAAATGAGAGATCTATCATTGACCAATTGTCAGCTGGTTTTATTTGACTTGATCCTAAGAGAATCGCTGTTTGAACCTGTCACATATTTCTTGCCGGAGTGTAGGACTATCCACCCCGCCAACTTCTAAAATAAACGTGTTCATTGCGTTTCACTGAATGTGTCTGATGTCTGGGCGTATTCACTGACTGTGTCTGTCTGGGCGTGTTCACTGATTGTGTTTGATGTCTGGCCGTGTTCACTGATTGTGAACTGCCAGCCCAACCCCCATCACGGCTGCCAGCCCAGCTCCCATCACGGCTGCAAGTCCAGCCCCCATCATGCCTGCCAGCCCAGCACCCATCACGGCTGCCAGCCCAGCCCCCAACATGCCTGCCAGCCCACTGAAAATCCTTCAAGGTTTGAGGTCTTGACGTTGTCTCTACACCAATACAGTTCTGTTCCGACTCCCGGCTGGGAGATGTCCCCCCCCCCCCCCCCCCCCATGATGATCAGGTTGAGGGGAACCTTGCTCCGAGCTTTCCCTGTGTCACCACATTGTTATCGCTATGTCGTCGATCAGATGTTAGATAATGGTCATCTCCTTTCGCCTGATAGTGTGTCTATAGCAGAAGCACTTGTCTCTGTAGGTCTGTATATCTGTAGGTCTGTAGGTCTAAAGGTCTGTAGGTCTGCACGGAGCTCTCCTTGTTTGTATGTGCGAGTATACGTTCACTGCTTGGATCTGATTGATTAACTTGATCAGAAGTCCCACATGTTCCAAATGTCCCAAATGTCCCAGATGTCTTTGTAACACATCTGGTCAATAAGACATGTGTCTTGAGAACAGTCGCTGTGGGTCTCAGCTAATGTGGGTTCACTGTCTGGGTCTGACCTATTGGAGGTTCACTGACTGGGTCAGACCTAATATGGGTCGACTGTCTGGGTCTGATCTAATATGGGTCGACTGTCTGGGTCTGACCTTATATGGGTCGACTGTCAGGGTCTGATCTAATATGGGTCGACTGTCTGGATCTGACCTTATATGGGTCGACTGTCTGGGTCTGATCTAATATGGGTCGACTGTCAAGGTCTGATTTAATATGGGTCGACTGTCAGGGTCTGACCTTATATGGGTCGGCTGTCAGGGTCTGAACTAATATGGGTCGACTGTCTGGGTCTGACCTTATATGGGTCGACTGTCAGGGTCTGATCTAATATGGGTCGACTGTCAGGGTCTGATCTAATATGGGTCGACTGTCTGGGTCTGATCTAATATGGGTCGACTGTCTGGGTCTGACCTTGTATGGAGTGATTGTCTCAGACGATGTCAGTCTGATTCTTGTTACATCAGACCAATTCTGCAGTTTGTAACAAATCCCAGAGGACTGGTATAAGCGACCAGAACATTCCAGCTCTTACAACATGTATTCTAGAGAAAGTCTATCCGTAAGTTAGCAATGGATAGATCTTTGCTCATCTAACCACACTTAATACAATAGCTTATTTCTTTACGGTTACATATTTATGGCATTGCGTGTTGTAAACACACATACACATACAGACACACATACATATACAGACACACAAACACATACACACACACTCACGTACAGACATACACACACAGACGTACACACACAGATGTACACACACAGACGTACACACACATAGACGTACACCCACCCATACACACACAGACGTACACACACGGACGTACACATACAGACGTAAACACACAGACGTACACACACAGACGTACACATACACACATTCACACACAGACGTACACACACAAACGTACACACACAGACATACACAAGAACACAACGATATTTCAAGATATCAAAATCCAGCACAGTGAGACGATTCCTGCCATACCTGGTACAAATCCACAAAGTCCGTGTGAAGTCTCTTCAAGCTGTTGTCGATGCTTGCGGTGATGTGACGTCGGCTGAGGCCCACATTGTTGACGTTCTGCTCCAGACCCATGTTGGCCCGGCACTTAGTAGCTATGACGTACTTGTCTCGTGGTTGTCTGTGGACACATAGTTTCGGATGTCAGGTTTCCAGCCACGTCCAGTGGGAAACTAGAACCAAGCATGCGGTAAATAGAAGGATCGTATCTGTTCTTGTGTTGTCGTTAATTTGTTATGGATGTAGCAGTTCTCGAATTGTCACTAATTTAACACAGATATAACTATTTTTTCTCAAATTCTCATTAATTTAACTCGAATGTTACGTCTTTAAAAACCCTTAATGTTACACGAATAAAACTTATTGTTGTTAAGGGTATATCAACAAATACCAACACACTCCAAATGGTACATCAACAAATACCTACACATCCGCAAGGCTACATCAACAAATACCAACACATTCTCAAGGATACATCAACAAATACCCACACACTTCTAAGGCTACATAAAACAAATACCTACACATCCGCAAGGCTACATCAACAAATACCAACACATTCTCAAGGATACATCAACAAATACCCACACACTTCTAAGGCTACATAAAACAAATACCTACACACCCGCAAGGCTACATCAACAAATACCAACACACTCCCAAGGCTACATCAACAAATACCAACACACTCCCAAGGCTACATCAACAAATACCCACACACTCCCAAGGCTACATCAACAAATACCCACACACTCCTAAGGCTACATCAAGAAATACCCACACACTCCTAAGGCTACATCAACAAATACCCATACACTCCCAAGGCTACATCAACACACTCCAAGCTGAATAAACCTACCTGACATTTCTATTATATCAGTGCATGTCCTGTACTGACGCGTCATAAATTAGGTAAGAACATATGTCAGGTAATACAGCTACCACACTGACCACCCCTCCACTCCCAGATACCACACTGACCGCCCCTCCACTCCCAGCTACCACACTGACCGCCCCTCCACTCCCAGCTACCACACTGACCACCACTCTACTCCCAGCTACCACACTGACCACCCCTCCACTCCCAGCTACCACACTGACCACCACTCTACTCCCAGCTACCACACTGACCACCCCTCCACTCCCAGCTACCACACTGACCACCACTCTACTCCCAGCTACCACACTGACCACCCCTCCACTCCCAGCTACCACACTGACCACCACTCTACTCCCAGCTACCACACTGACCACCCCTCCACTCCCAGCTAAAACAAGACCGCCCCTCCACTCCCAGCTACCACACTGACCGCCCCTCCACTCCCAGCTACCACACTGACCACCCCTCCACTCCCAGCTACCACACTGACCACCCCTCCACTCCCAGCTACCACACTGACCACCCCTCCACTCCCAGCTACCACACTGACCACCCCTCCACTCCCAGCTACCACAATGACAGCCCCTCCACTACCAGCTACCACACTGACCACCCCTCCACTATCAGCTACCACACTGACCGCCCCTCCACTCCCAGCTACCACACTGACCACCCCTCCACTCCCAGCTACCACACTGACCGCCCCTCCTCTCCCAGCTACCACACTGACCACCCCTCCACTCCCAGCTACCACACTGATCGCCCTCCACTCCCAGCTACCACATGTACTGCCCCTCCACTCCCAGCTACCACACTGACCGCACCTTCACTCCCAGCTACCACACGTACTGCCCCTCCACTCCCAGCTACCACACGTACTGCCCCTCCACTCCCAGCTACCACACTGACCCCCCTCCACTCCCAGCTACCACACTGACCACCTCTCCACTCCCAGCTATCACACTGACCGCCCTCCACTCCCAGCTACCACACGTACCGCCCCTCCACTCCCAGCTACCACACTGACCGCCCTCCACTCCCAGCTACCACACTGACCGCCCTCCACTCCCAGCTACCACACGTACTGCCCCTCCACTCCCAGCTACCACACTGACCGCCCTCCACTCCCAGCTACCACACTGGCCGCCCTCCACTCCTAGCTACCACACGTACCGCCCCTCCACTCCCAACTACCACACTGACTGCACCTCCACTCCCAGCTACCACACTGACCACACCTCTACTCCCAGCTACCACACGTACTGCCCCTCCACTCCCAGCTACCACACGTACTGCCCCTCCACTCCCAGCTACGACACTGACCACTCCTCCACTCTTAGCTTTCACACTGGCGGCCCCAACCCCTACCAGGTACTCCAGGTGTCACTGGCCACCCCAACCACTATCATGTACTCCATATGTAACTAACCGTTCCAGCCACTTCCCAATGATCGACTCTGATATCCCAAATCCGTACGTGTCTGCAGTGTCAAGGAAGTTACCGCCCCAATCTGAGAACCGGTTGATAATCTTGAGGGACGTGTCCTCGTCGCACTGGCCTGGGAAGCCAAACTGTGGTCGATTCAAGAAAACAATCGTAGACTGGATTACACATAGACGAATGAACATTGAATGAACTGGTGCGTGTTTTCTGGAAGCTGAAGAATGGTTAGAAATTGGCGGGGTCGGCATAGTCAGAACAGTGATGGCTAATGGTACGTATGTTCTAATGGGAAGACAAGGCAAATGATGGCTAATGGTACGTATGTTCTAATGGGAAGACAAGACAAATGATGGCTAATGGTACGTATGTTCTAATGGGAAGACAAGGCAAATGATGGCTAATGGTACGTATGTTCTAATGGGAAGACAAGGCAAATGATGGCTAATGGTACGTAAGTACTAATAGGAAGACAAGACAAATGATGGCTAATGGTACGTATGTTCTAATGGGAAGACAAGACAAGTGATGGCTAATGGTACGTATGTTCTAATGGGAAGACAAGGCAAATGATGGCTAATGGTACGTAAGTACTAATAGGAAGACAAGACAAATGATGGCTAATGGTACGTATGTTCTAATGGGAAGACAAGACAAGTGATGGCTAATGGTACGTATGTTCTAATGGGAAGACAAGACAAGTGATGGCTAATGGTACGAAGTCAAGCTACGAAGAAGTGAAGTTTGTGGGAAAATGTACAAAGGGATCAGCCACTACCTCAAAAACAGAACACCCAGAGTTCAAGTACAAGGGCAGATGAGCAAAAAGGTGACACTTGAGCAGGGAGTACCCCAAGGGGGAGGGGGGAGGTACTGTCACCCACACTCTTCCTGGTGTATATAAATGACATAACAGAGAATATACCAAGAAGAGTCCATAGCTCAATGTTTGCAGACGATCTGGCTATGTGAACCTCTAAAAAGAATCTCAACATAGCAAGTAATCGGATGCAGCAGGTCCTTACATCGCTGGAAGAGTGGGTAAACTCATGGCTGATCAAAATTAACGAGGAAAAAACAACATGTACGATATTCTCGCTATCAAACAAACCCCAAAACACCAAAATAAGCCTTAACGGCAAATACCTGCAGCCAAACGACAACCCAAACTACCTGGGAGTCACATTTGATCGGCGCATGACATGGAAAAGTCAGATCGAGAGAAACCGAATGAGAGCCAGAGAAAGAATGGCAATCATGAGGAAACTTGCTGGCACAAGTATACAGACTCTGCAGGGTCTTCTAAACCAGTATAAAGACGTTACGTTTAAGTTAAGAAAGTATACTAAAGAAACTATACACTGGAAGAGTGAGACCAGTTCTCAAGTACGGCTTTGCGGCATGGACAACAGCAGCAAAGGCGAACTTCGATAAAATTAGAAAACTCCAAAACCAAGCCATGAGAGTTATAACAGGAAGCATGAATTCAACGCCAATTGTAAAACTTGAAAAGATTTCAAAACTGCAATCCATGACCGACAGAAGAGACTGCAAAACCCAGGGACAAGCAGAGAAACTCAGAAGACTGACTGACCATCCAATGCACCAGCGACTAAACAATTTCGGAAATGGGAAAGAAAAGTGGAGAAACTTTGCAGAAATAGCCAAAGCAAAGATGCACGAAGACCCCATGAACGCACTAACAACACCAAAGCCCATCCTTACTGTACGAAAACGTATATGGAGGCAGCATATATTTCCAGAGGTGGTAGAAAATATACCAGGTATTGGAAACAAAAACTGTCAGACTGCAAAAGAAAGAAGAGATAAAACTCTGAGATTCATAACAAAAGACTACCTAAGCTTTGACTGGACCCATGCATACACCGACGGTTCTGTAACAAATACAACACAGAACGGAGGGGCAGAGGCATTTCTGAGTCTACCAAATGGCAGAAAAATAACACTGTCATTGGCAACTAGAAAATACACAAGCAATTTCAGAGCGGAGGCAGAGGCACTGAGGGTGCGGCAGTGGAAAAAATGGTGACAGGTAAAAGGAATGAAAGCCATATAGTCCTGCTTACAGATGCCGTGGACGTATTCACAGCGCTAAAAAGTCAGAACAATTCTGAACTTAATTATTTAAGAGCAGTACCCTGTCAACTATGCTAGCAGTCCGCACCAAAAAGAGTAGTGGTACAGTGGGTTCCATCCCGCTGTAACATCCAAGGCAACGAGGAGGCAGACTGGCAAAAGAAGGTGCAAGACTACCACAAGCAGATACTAGTGTAACATACGAAGAGTCCAAAAGGCTTATTAGAGCTAGATACATGACCAAATGGGAAACAGAACATACTGGCTACACAAAAAATGATGCATATTACAAGCTGAACAGAAGAGAGCAAGTCGTGGTCTTCAGACTCAGTACAGGCCACAACAGACTGAGGTACCACCTTTTCAATAAACTGAAGATAGGTGGAACTGACGAATGCTCTTGTGGTACCGGGAAAATGACCGCTGAACATCTGCTGAAAAACTGCCCGACATACGAGGATCAGAGAAAGCAGATGTGGCCATCACCAGTGCCAACACTAGACAAGCTCTGGCAGTGTCGACAGCCTCAGGATGACCGCTGCTTTTTTTCGAAAAAATTCAGGTTGAAGTTTGACAGCGTACGAAGAAGAAGAAGAAAAAGAAAAAGAAAGACAAGACATGTGTTGACTAATGGTACGTATGTTCTAATGGGAAGATAAGATACGTGTAGGCTAATGGTACGTATGTTCTAATGGGAAGACAAGACAAGTGATGGCTAATGGTACGTATGTTCTAATGGGAAGACAAGACAAATGATGGCTAAGGGTACGTATGTTCTAATGGGAAGACAAGGCAAATGATGGCTAATGGTACGTATGTTCTAATGGGAAGACAAGGCAAATGATGGCTAATGGTACGTATGTTCTAATGGGAAGACAAGGCAAATGATGGCTAATGGTACGTATGTTCTAATGGGAAGACAAGGCAAATGATGGCTAATGGTACGTATGTTCTAATGGGAAGACAAGGCAAATGATGGCTAATGGTACGTATGTTCTAATGGGAAGACAAGGCAAATGATGGCTAATGGTACGTATGTTCTAATGGGAAGACAAGGCAAATGATGGCTAATGGTACGTATGTTCTAATGGGAAGACAAGGCAAATGATGGCTAATGGTACGTATGTTCTAATGGGAAGACAAGGCAAATGATGGCTAATGGTACGTATGTTCTAATGGGAAGACAAGGCAAATGATGGCTAATGGTACGTATGTTCTAATGGGAAGACAAGGCAAATGATGGCTAATGGTACGTATGTTCTAATGGGAAGACAAGGCAAATGATGGCTAATGGTACGTAAGTACTAATAGGAAGACAAGACAAATGATGGCTAATGGTACGTATGTTCTAATGGGAAGACAAGACAAGTGATGGCTAATGGTACGTATGTTCTAATGGGAAGACAAGGCAAATGATGGCTAATGGTACGTAAGTACTAATAGGAAGACAAGACAAATGATGGCTAATGGTACGTATGTTCTAATGGGAAGACAAGACAAGTGATGGCTAATGGTACGTATGTTCTAATGGGAAGACAAGGCAAATGATGGCTAATGGTACGTAAGTACTAATAGGAAGACAAGACAAATGATGGCTAATGGTACGTATGTTCTAATGGGAAGACAAGACAAGTGATGGCTAATGGTACGTATGTTCTAATGGGAAGACAAGACAAGTGATGGCTAATGGTACGTATGTTCTAATGGGAAGACAAGACAAATGATGGCTAATGGTACGTATGTTCTAATGGGAAGACAAGGCAAGTGATGGCTAATGGTACGTATGTTCTAATGGGAAGACAAGGCAAATGATGGCTAATGGTACGTAAGTACTAATAGGAAGACAAGACAAATGATGGCTAATGGTACGTATGTTCTAATGGGAAGACAAGACAAGTGATGGCTAATGGTACGTATGTTCTAATGGGAAGACAAGACAAGTGATGGCTAATGGTACGTATGTTCTAATGGGAAGACAATACAAGTGATGGCTAATGGTACGTATGTTCTAATGGGAAGACAAGACAAGTGATGGCTAATGGTACGTATGTTCTAAAGGGAAGACAAGACAAGTGATGGCTAATGGTACGTATGTTCTAATGGGAAGACAAGACAAGTGATGGCTAATGGTACCTAAGTTCTAATGGGAAGACAAGACAAGTGATGGCTAATGGTACCTAAGTTCTAATGGGAAGACAAGACAAGTGATGGCTAATGGTACGTATGTTCTAATGGGAAGACAAGGCAAGTGATGGCTAATGGTACGTAAGTACTAATAGGAAGACAAGACAAATGATGGCTAATGGTACGTATGTTCTAATGGGAAGACAAGACATGTGTTCGCTAATGGTACGTATGTTCTAATTGGAAGACAAGATATCTGGGGCTAGTCTCTTGGTGGCTCGTACAGCGATCTCAGTCCCGCCAGGTGGAGTGAGAGCTCGGCTTGTCTACCGAGCTCGCCCGCCTCTCCCCGGTACTCTAGCAGGACCAATTTGGTGGAGTCGTACCGCTGGTAACGGTGCGTTACTGTTGTTCGTATCGGGAAGCTTTGTCAGTCCGTGAGGTTCGTCGAAGGCTAGCGCGTATAGTCATTCTCGACAGTTCGTCTCGCTTGAGGTCCTTCTCTCGCAATAAGCTTGTGACCGGCAAATGGAAAGCAGGAATCGTGCCTAAAGGCCCTGTCCTTGCCCGACCAACCGTTGGGAGAAGGGCAGGCCGGCAGGCAAAAATCATCCCCAGTCCGAGTGAAAATCATCGCCGGGGACGTTGGGATCCGTTCTACACGGAGTGTTGCCATCCCTCCCTGAGCGAGCCCGGTTGGTCGGTTGGTGTGTTAACGATAGCCCCATCCAGGCGGTCCTAGGTCGACGGAGTGATGGACGGAACAACCGTCCATGCGGCCGTTCTCATGAGGGTTTTTACACATCCATCCATCGCCGACCGGTGTATGTGGTTCGTCCGTCTCCGACAGATATCTGGTTGATCCTGCCAGTAGTCATATGCTTGTCTCAAAGATTAAGCCATGCATGTCTAAGTTCACACTGTCTCACGGTAAAACCGCGAATGACTTATTAAATCAGTTGAGGTTCCCTAGATGACACGATCCTACTTGGATAACTGTGGCAATTCTAGAGCTAATACATGCTTACCAAGCTTCGACCCTCGTGGAAAGAGTACTTTTATTTAGTTCAAAACCAATCGTCGTTTCCCCTCGCGGGGTTGCGGCGTCCCAACTGGTGACTCTGGATAACTTTTTGCTGATCGCATGGCCTCATGTGCCGGCGACGCATCTTTCAAATGTCTGCCCTATCAAATGTCGATGGTACGTGACATGCCTACCATGTTTGTAACGGGTAACGGGAAATCAGGGTTTGATTCCGGAGAGGGAGCATGAGAAACAGCTACCACATCCAAGAAAGGCAGCAGGTGCGCAACTTACCCACTCCCGGCACGGGGATGTAGTGACGAAAAAAGAAATACGGGATTCTTTTAAAGCCCCGTAACGTAATTGGAATGAGTACACTTTAAACCCTTTAACGAAGATCTATTGGAGGGCAAGTATTGTGCCAACAGCCGCGGTAATTCGAGCTCCAATAGCGTATATTAAAGTTGTTGCAGTTAAAAAGCTCGTAGTTGGATCTCAGGCCCGTTGTCATCCTGCCCTACCGTCTGCCGGCTCTCTCCCGCGGGTTGTCTTCGCTGAGCGTCCCGGGTGGCCGGCGCGTTTACTTTGAAAAAATTAGTGTGTTCAAAACATGCCTCGGCTGCCTGAATAATGGTGTATGGAATAATGGAATAGGACCTCGGTTCTATTTTGTTGGTTTTCGGAACTGGAGGTAATGATTAACAGGGACAAACGGGGGCATTCGTATTGCGGCGTTAGAGGTGAAATTCTTGGATCGCCGCAAGACAAGCTGCTGCGAAAGCATTTATCAAGAATGTTTTCATTAATTAAGAACGAAAGTCAGAGGCGCGAAGACGATCTGACCATAAACGATGCCGACTAGCGATCCACAGGAGTTTCTTCGATGACTCTGCGGGCAGCTTTTGGGAAACCAAAGTGTTTGGGTTCCGGGGGAAGTATGGTTGCAAAGCTGAAACTTAAAGGAATTGACGGATGGGCACCACCATGAGTGGAGCCTGCGGATTAATTGGACTTAACACGCCAACACTGTAATGATTGACAGGCCGAGAGCACTTTCGTTGGGTCTAATAGGGAACGTGTGATGGAATTAGACCCTCGGAAGATAGGTCAGCCTTACCCTACTAATGATAGGGCATTACTACGATAATCTTGCTCAATCGAGAGGAATCGCAGATCTCAGACACTTGGTCATCGTGCTTGGCTGATAAACCAATGGTGCGTGGCTACCATCTGAGGGATTACGGTGGAACGCCTCTAAGCCAGAATCCCGCCTTGAATTTCAGCACCACTGCGACGGAAGGCAACGATATGGTTGGCACCTGGGGCGCACGTCCTAGTCCGACCCGGTCTAGCCGCAGAAAGAGGTATCTGCCGTCCCGCCGATCAAAGCGGGCAGGAAGCTGCTCGATATTCACCCCATACGGCGTTGAGGTGTGAAGCCACTAGTAGAAGACTTAGTTCTCGGTCGGGGTGTCGTAAGCGAACTATTGAGACTCAGCCCTTGATCATGAGATATGTCCGCACATCAGGCGAGCAACATCTCCGTGCCATGGCCAGGCTTGTCCCCTGGTTAAATACACTCCTGCCTCGCTCTTTACCCCTGTCTGCTATCAGTCATCCCAATGGACGCAGAAGAGATGCAGGCCAGCGGAGATTGCACCTCTGCCCTATTGTGACAACCTCCCAGGTGGCGGGGAATGCTAGGCGTGCCATCACTGCAGAGGAGCCGAGAAAATAAAGGGAGCAAGGAGATACCCCACTCACATGCATATGCTACGTTTCTGGCAGGACGTGGCGATCATGGGACACAGACAAACTGGACTGCCTCTCTTCCGCGATACTTGAAAAACTAGTACATACAGTCCATCATATCATATCATATCATCACCACACCCTATAGACACGAGTGGTGAAGACTCGATAGTCCTGCAAGACAACTTCCCTAAGAGAGACAACTCTGACCACAAACAACTGCTGCCTTGCAGATAGGCTGGGGACAGACAAAGGCTAAGGATGGCATCCCTTCTGAAACGCCTGTTGAAATCGGATGCACTGGGCCACATGCTTAACGAAACAGTGCAACGTATATCGCTGTATGATGAGGTCACAACCTAACAGAAACAATTATGGTGCTCATCATGTGGAGTCTCGCCAGGCAGCGAGAGTGCCGGGTCCCACTCCTCGAAGGGGCCCACCTAATGCTACTGGTGGTCACTCAATCATGTGCTGTGAAGTCAAGGCACAAGGTGATGGGACAAAAACTATTGACCAAAAACCCAAGACCCTCAGAATACTACAGTGGAATGCGGAGAGAGTAATTAACAAAAAGCTTTACCTAACACATCACCTGCATGAAGGTAAGATTGACGTGGCATGTATCCAAGAAATCCACCTCAATAGCTGCCACAGATTCTCAATCAAAGGATACCAGACCTTCCGTCTCGATTGAGAAGGTCACAACGGAGGGGTTCTGATACTGACACGTAACTGCATACCGAGTAGCGCGGTAGCTGTCAATCACACTGGACAAGCAGAAATTGTAGGAGTCGACATAATGGCACAAGAAACGAAGATCCGCATCTTCAACCTGTATGGCCCACCAAACAAAGACCTGTCGCTCTCGAATATGGAAATCAAGGACTCCAGCTGCCTAGTGGTTGGAGACTTCAACAGCCACTCAGAGAGATGGGGATATCTAGACACAGACAGCAGAGGGGATAAAGTGAAAGACTGGGAGATAGACACAAATCTCTATCTTATCAATAGGCCGGACGACAGCCCTAGCTTCTATTCTAGAACATGGCATACCACCTCAACTCCAGACTTGGCCTTTTCCACAAAATAGATCGTCAAGTGCTGAACCAATTGGCAGGTAGTGACCACGGCCCAATTAGGCTAGAAATTGATATGGAAGTAGGCCCACAGGAAATAAAACCGCTCCCACGTTGGAACTATAAACGAGCCGACTGGGACAGATTTGCAATGCTGACAGATGAACTGTGTGAAACCATCAACACACGAAATAACAATATGAAACCTATGGTGGAAAGTCTAAGCAAAACAATACTGCAAGCAGCCACTGAAACCATCCCAAGATAGGCAAGGAAAAACTACAAGCCATATTGGAATGATGAACTGCAGAAAGCGGAGGATGAAGTCTCAAATGCTAGGAACATGGCAGAAAGAGAACAATCTATGGAGGGAAATATCGCCCTCAACGCCACCACGGCGAAATACAAATACACTCTAAACCAAACAACAAGAGAAAGCTGGAAAAACAAAAACAGAAAGCCTCAATTTAGACAAAGAAGGGAACAAACTATGGAAGTTAGTCAGAGCCATGAATGACGAAACTCCATCAAACAAACAAATTACCATCAAGCAGGGAGACAACATTCTCACTGGAAAAAAGCAGCAAACGCCTTTGTTGAACATTATGCCAGAGCAAACCACATTGATGTCCCTGCAGATAGGCATACAGACATTAGTGAAGAGCAAAAGGGACACGACAACATCAATATGGCACCAGAAGAGCATTTGATGGCAAAACTAACAATGAATGAAATGAAAGAGGCCATGAGAACGTTAAAGAAAAGGAAATCTCCCAGAAAAGATGAGATAACAAACAAAATGCTGATGGGGCTGGGCCAAAGAGCAAAAGAGGAAATTTATATCAGTCCTAAACCAAAGCTGGAAAAGGGGTATTGTACCCCACACAAGGAAAGACGCAGTACTTGTACCAGTACCAAAGAAAGGAAACGATAAAACAGATCCAAATGGATAAACACCAGACTGATGTGGCATCTGGAAGTAAAACACATACTAATTTCACAGCATGCAGGCTTTAGACAGCCCAGATCCACTGAGGATCAGGTCACCCTCATAGCCCATGAAATAGAAGATGCCTACCAGTAGCCAAAACACACAGTAGCGGTTTGACTGAACCTAGAAAAGGCATTTGACAAAGTCTGGAAAAAGGGACTTAAAGTCAAGCTACGAAGAAGTGAAGTTTGTGGGAAAATGTACAAAGGGATCAGCCACTACCTCAAAAACAGAACACCCAGAGTTCAAGTACAAGGGCAGATGAGCAAAAAGGTGACACTTGAGCAGGGAGTACCCCAAGGGGGAGGGGGGAGGTACTGTCACCCACACTCTTCCTGGTGTATATAAATGACATAACAGAGAATATACCAAGAAGAGTCCATAGCTCAATGTTTGCAGACGATCTGGCTATGTGAACCTCTAAAAAGAATCTCAACATAGCAAGTAATCGGATGCAGCAGGTCCTTACATCGCTGGAAGAGTGGGTAAACTCATGGCTGATCAAAATTAACGAGGAAAAAACAACATGTACGATATTCTCGCTATCAAACAAACCCCAAAACACCAAAATAAGCCTTAACGGCAAATACCTGCAGCCAAACGACAACCCAAACTACCTGGGAGTCACATTTGATCGGCGCATGACATGGAAAAGTCAGATCGAGAGAAACCGAATGAGAGCCAGAGAAAGAATGGCAATCATGAGGAAACTTGCTGGCACAAGTATACAGACTCTGCAGGGTCTTCTAAACCAGTATAAAGACGTTACGTTTAAGTTAAGAAAGTATACTAAAGAAACTATACACTGGAAGAGTGAGACCAGTTCTCAAGTACGGCTTTGCGGCATGGACAACAGCAGCAAAGGCGAACTTCGATAAAATTAGAAAACTCCAAAACCAAGCCATGAGAGTTATAACAGGAAGCATGAATTCAACGCCAATTGTAAAACTTGAAAAGATTTCAAAACTGCAATCCATGACCGACAGAAGAGACTGCAAAACCCAGGGACAAGCAGAGAAACTCAGAAGACTGACTGACCATCCAATGCACCAGCGACTAAACAATTTCGGAAATGGGAAAGAAAAGTGGAGAAACTTTGCAGAAATAGCCAAAGCAAAGATGCACGAAGACCCCATGAACGCACTAACAACACCAAAGCCCATCCTTACTGTACGAAAACGTATATGGAGGCAGCATATATTTCCAGAGGTGGTAGAAAATATACCAGGTATTGGAAACAAAAACTGTCAGACTGCAAAAGAAAGAAGAGATAAAACTCTGAGATTCATAACAAAAGACTACCTAAGCTTTGACTGGACCCATGCATACACCGACGGTTCTGTAACAAATACAACACAGAACGGAGGGGCAGAGGCATTTCTGAGTCTACCAAATGGCAGAAAAATAACACTGTCATTGGCAACTAGAAAATACACAAGCAATTTCAGAGCGGAGGCAGAGGCACTGAGGGTGCGGCAGTGGAAAAAATGGTGACAGGTAAAAGGAATGAAAGCCATAAAGTCCTGCTTACAGATGCCGTGGACGTATTCACAGCGCTAAAAAGTCAGAACAATTCTGAACTTAATTATTTAAGAGCAGTACCCTGTCAACTATGCTAGCAGTCCGCACCAAAAAGAGTAGTGGTACAGTGGGTTCCATCCCGCTGTAACATCCAAGGCAACGAGGAGGCAGACTGGCAAAAGAAGGTGCAAGACTACCACAAGCAGATACTAGTGTAACATACGAAGAGTCCAAAAGGCTTATTAGAGCTAGATACATGACCAAATGGGAAACAGAACATACTGGCTACACAAAAAATGATGCATATTACAAGCTGAACAGAAGAGAGCAAGTCGTGGTCTTCAGACTCAGTACAGGCCACAACAGACTGAGGTACCACCTTTTCAATAAACTGAAGATAGGTGGAACTGACGAATGCTCTTGTGGTACCGGGAAAATGACCGCTGAACATCTGCTGAAAAACTGCCCGACATACGAGGATCAGAGAAAGCAGATGTGGCCATCACCAGTGCCAACACTAGACAAGCTCTGGCAGTGTCGACAGCCTCAGGATGACCGCTGCTTTTTTTCGAAAAAATTCAGGTTGAAGTTTGACAGCGTACGAAGAAGAAGAAGAAAAAGAAAAAGAAAGACAAGACATGTGTTGACTAATGGTACGTATGTTCTAATGGGAAGATAAGATACGTGTAGGCTAATGGTACGTATGTTCTAATGGGAAGACAAGACAAGTGATGGCTAATGGTACGTATGTTCTAATGGGAAGACAAGACAAATGATGGCTAAGGGTACGTATGTTCTAATGGGAAGACAAGGCAAATGATGGCTAATGGTACGTATGTTCTAATGGGAAGACAAGGCAAATGATGGCTAATGGTACGTATGTTCTAATGGGAAGACAAGGCAAATGATGGCTAATGGTACGTATGTTCTAATGGGAAGACAAGGCAAATGATGGCTAATGGTACGTATGTTCTAATGGGAAGACAAGGCAAATGATGGCTAATGGTACGTATGTTCTAATGGGAAGACAAGGCAAATGATGGCTAATGGTACGTATGTTCTAATGGGAAGACAAGGCAAATGATGGCTAATGGTACGTATGTTCTAATGGGAAGACAAGGCAAATGATGGCTAATGGTACGTATGTTCTAATGGGAAGACAAGGCAAATGATGGCTAATGGTACGTATGTTCTAATGGGAAGACAAGGCAAATGATGGCTAATGGTACGTATGTTCTAATGGGAAGACAAGGCAAATGATGGCTAATGGTACGTATGTTCTAATGGGAAGACAAGGCAAATGATGGCTAATGGTACGTAAGTACTAATAGGAAGACAAGACAAATGATGGCTAATGGTACGTATGTTCTAATGGGAAGACAAGACAAGTGATGGCTAATGGTACGTATGTTCTAATGGGAAGACAAGGCAAATGATGGCTAATGGTACGTAAGTACTAATAGGAAGACAAGACAAATGATGGCTAATGGTACGTATGTTCTAATGGGAAGACAAGACAAGTGATGGCTAATGGTACGTATGTTCTAATGGGAAGACAAGGCAAATGATGGCTAATGGTACGTAAGTACTAATAGGAAGACAAGACAAATGATGGCTAATGGTACGTATGTTCTAATGGGAAGACAAGACAAGTGATGGCTAATGGTACGTATGTTCTAATGGGAAGACAAGACAAGTGATGGCTAATGGTACGTATGTTCTAATGGGAAGACAAGACAAATGATGGCTAATGGTACGTATGTTCTAATGGGAAGACAAGGCAAGTGATGGCTAATGGTACGTATGTTCTAATGGGAAGACAAGGCAAATGATGGCTAATGGTATGTAAGTACTAATAGGAAGACAAGACAAATGATGGCTAATGGTACGTATGTTCTAATGGGAAGACAAGACAAGTGATGGCTAATGGTACGTATGTTCTAATGGGAAGACAAGACAAGTGATGGCTAATGGTACGTATGTTCTAATGGGAAGACAATACAAGTGATGGCTAATGGTACGTATGTTCTAATGGGAAGACAAGACAAGTGATGGCTAATGGTACGTATGTTCTAAAGGGAAGACAAGACAAGTGATGGCTAATGGTACGTATGTTCTAATGGGAAGACAAGACAAGTGATGGCTAATGGTACCTAAGTTCTAATGGGAAGACAAGACAAGTGATGGCTAATGGTACCTAAGTTCTAATGGGAAGACAAGACAAGTGATGGCTAATGGTACGTATGTTCTAATGGGAAGACAAGGCAAGTGATGGCTAATGGTACGTAAGTACTAATAGGAAGACAAGACAAATGATGGCTAATGGTACGTATGTTCTAATGGGAAGACAAGACATGTGTTCGCTAATGGTACGTATGTTCTAATTGGAAGACAAGATATCTGGGGCTAGTCTCTTGGTGGCTCGTACAGCGATCTCAGTCCCGCCAGGTGGAGTGAGAGCTCGGCTTGTCTACCGAGCTCGCCCGCCTCTCCCCGGTACTCTAGCAGGACCAATTTGGTGGAGTCGTACCGCTGGTAACGGTGCGTTACTGTTGTTCGTATCGGGAAGCTTTGTCAGTCCGTGAGGTTCGTCGAAGGCTAGCGCGTATAGTCATTCTCGACAGTTCGTCTCGCTTGAGGTCCTTCTCTCGCAATAAGCTTGTGACCGGCAAATGGAAAGCAGGAATCGTGCCTAAAGGCCCTGTCCTTGCCCGACCAACCGTTGGGAGAAGGGCAGGCCGGCAGGCAAAAATCATCCCCAGTCCGAGTGAAAATCATCGCCGGGGACGTTGGGATCCGTTCTACACGGAGTGTTGCCATCCCTCCCTGAGCGAGCCCGGTTGGTCGGTTGGTGTGTGTACGATAGCCCCATCCAGGCGGTCCTAGGTCGACGGAGTGATGGACGGAACAACCGTCCATGCGGCCGTTCTCATGAGGGTTTTTACACATCCATCCATCGCCGACCGGTGTATGTGGTTCGTCCGTCTCCGACAGATATCTGGTTGATCCTGCCAGTAGTCATATGCTTGTCTCAAAGATTAAGCCATGCATGTCTAAGTTCACACTGTCTCACGGTAAAACCGCGAATGACTTATTAAATCAGTTGAGGTTCCCTAGATGACACGATCCTACTTGGATAACTGTGGCAATTCTAGAGCTAATACATGCTTACCAAGCTTCGACCCTCGTGGAAAGAGTACTTTTATTTAGTTCAAAACCAATCGTCGTTTCCCCTCGCGGGGTTGCGGCGTCCCAACTGGTGACTCTGGATAACTTTTTGCTGATCGCATGGCCTCATGTGCCGGCGACGCATCTTTCAAATGTCTGCCCTATCAAATGTCGATGGTACGTGACATGCCTACCATGTTTGTAACGGGTAACGGGAAATCAGGGTTTGATTCCGGAGAGGGAGCATGAGAAACAGCTACCACATCCAAGAAAGGCAGCAGGTGCGCAACTTACCCACTCCCGGCACGGGGATGTAGTGACGAAAAAAGAAATACGGGATTCTTTTAAAGCCCCGTAACGTAATTGGAATGAGTACACTTTAAACCCTTTAACGAAGATCTATTGGAGGGCAAGTATTGTGCCAACAGCCGCGGTAATTCGAGCTCCAATAGCGTATATTAAAGTTGTTGCAGTTAAAAAGCTCGTAGTTGGATCTCAGGCCCGTTGTCATCCTGCCCTACCGTCTGCCGGCTCTCTCCCGCGGGTTGTCTTCGCTGAGCGTCCCGGGTGGCCGGCGCGTTTACTTTGAAAAAATTAGTGTGTTCAAAACATGCCTCGGCTGCCTGAATAATGGTGTATGGAATAATGGAATAGGACCTCGGTTCTATTTTGTTGGTTTTCGGAACTGGAGGTAATGATTAACAGGGACAAACGGGGGCATTCGTATTGCGGCGTTAGAGGTGAAATTCTTGGATCGCCGCAAGACAAGCTGCTGCGAAAGCATTTATCAAGAATGTTTTCATTAATTAAGAACGAAAGTCAGAGGCGCGAAGACGATCTGACCATAAACGATGCCGACTAGCGATCCACAGGAGTTTCTTCGATGACTCTGCGGGCAGCTTTTGGGAAACCAAAGTGTTTGGGTTCCGGGGGAAGTATGGTTGCAAAGCTGAAACTTAAAGGAATTGACGGATGGGCACCACCATGAGTGGAGCCTGCGGATTAATTGGACTTAACACGCCAACACTGTAATGATTGACAGGCCGAGAGCACTTTCGTTGGGTCTAATAGGGAACGTGTGATGGAATTAGACCCTCGGAAGATAGGTCAGCCTTACCCTACTAATGATAGGGCATTACTACGATAATCTTGCTCAATCGAGAGGAATCGCAGATCTCAGACACTTGGTCATCGTGCTTGGCTGATAAACCAATGGTGCGTGGCTACCATCTGAGGGATTACGGTGGAACGCCTCTAAGCCAGAATCCCGCCTTGAATTTCAGCACCACTGCGACGGAAGGCAACGATATGGTTGGCACCTGGGGCGCGCGTCCTAGTCCGACCCGGTCTAGCCGCAGAAAGAGGTATCTGCCGTCCCGCCGATCAAAGCGGGCAGGAAGCTGCTCGATATTCACCCCATACGGCGTTGAGGTGTGAAGCCACTAGTAGAAGACTTAGTTCTCGGTCGGGGTGTCGTAAGCGAACTATTGAGACTCAGCCCTTGATCATGAGATATGTCCGCACATCAGGCGAGCAACATCTCCGTGCCATGGCCAGGCTTGTCCCCTGGTTAAATACACTCCTGCCTCGCTCTTTACCCCTGTCTGCTATCAGTCATCCCAATGGACGCAGAAGAGATGCAGGCCAGCGGAGATTGCACCTCTGCCCTATTGTGACAACCTCCCAGGTGGCGGGGAATGCTAGGCGTGCCATCACTGCAGAGGAGCCGAGAAAATAAAGGGAGCAAGGAGATACCCCACTCACATGCATATGCTACGTTTCTGGCAGGACGTGGCGATCCTGGGACACAGACACACTGGACTGCCTCTCTTCCGCGATACTTGAAAAACTAGTACATACAGTCCATCATATCATATCATATCATCACCACACCCTATAGACACGAGTGGTGAAGACTCGATAGTCCTGCAAGACAACTTCCCTAAGAGAGACAACTCTGACCACAAACAACTGCTGCCTTGCAGATAGGCTGGGGACAGACAAAGGCTAAGGATGGCATCCCTTCTGAAACGCCTGTTGAAATCGGATGCACTGGGCCACATGCTTAACGAAACAGTGCAACGTATATCGCTGTATGATGAGGTCACAACCTAACAGAAACAATTATGGTGCTCATCATGTGGAGTCTCGCCAGGCAGCGAGAGTGCCGGGTCCCACTCCTCGAAGGGGCCCACCTAATGCTACTGGTGGTCACTCAATCATGTGCTGTGAAGTCAAGGCACAAGGTGATGGGACAAAAACTATTGACCAAAAACCCAAGACCCTCAGAATACTACAGTGGAATGCGGAGAGAGTAATTAACAAAAAGCTTTACCTAACACATCACCTGCATGAAGGTAAGATTGACGTGGCATGTATCCAAGAAATCCACCTCAATAGCTGCCACAGATTCTCAATCAAAGGATACCAGAACTTCCGTCTCGATAGAGAAGGTCACAACGGAGGGGTTCTGATACTGACACGTAACTGCATACCGAGTAGCGCGGTAGCTGTCAATCACACTGGACAAGCAGAAATTGTAGGAGTCGACATAATGGCACAAGAAACGAAGATCCGCATCTTCAACCTGTATGGCCCACCAAACAAAGACCTGTCGCTCTCGAATATGGAAATCAAGGACTCCAGCTGCCTAGTGGTTGGAGACTTCAACAGCCACTCAGAGAGATGGGGATATCTAGACACAGACAGCAGAGGGGATAAAGTGAAAGACTGGGAGATAGACACAAATCTCTATCTTATCAATAGGCCGGACGACAGCCCTAGCTTCTATTCTAGAACATGGCATACCACCTCAACTCCAGACTTGGCCTTTTCCACAAAATAGATCGTCAAGTGCTGAACCAATTGGCAGGTAGTGACCACGGCCCAATTAGGCTAGAAATTGATATGGAAGTAGGCCCACAGGAAATAAAACCGCTCCCATGTTGGAACTATAAACGAGCCGACTGGGACAGATTTGCAATGCTGACAGATGAACTGTGTGAAACCATCAACACACGAAATAACAATATGAAACCTATGGTGGAAAGTCTAAGCAAAACAATACTGCAAGCAGCCACTGAAACCATCCCAAGATAGGCAAGGAAAAACTACAAGCCATATTGGAATGATGAACTGCAGAAAGCGGAGGATGAAGTCTCAAATGCTAGGAACATGGCAGAAAGAGAACAATCTATGGAGGGAAATATCGCCCTCAACGCCACCACGGCGAAATACAAATACACTCTAAACCAAACAACAAGAGAAAGCTGGAAAAACAAAAACAGAAAGCCTCAATTTAGACAAAGAAGGGAACAAACTATGGAAGTTAGTCAGAGCCATGAATGACGAAACTCCATCAAACAAACAAATTACCATCAAGCAGGGAGACAACATTCTCACTGGAAAAAAGCAGCAAACGCCTTTGTTGAACATTATGCCAGAGCAAACCACATTGATGTCCCTGCAGATAGGCATACAGACATTAGTGAAGAGCAAAAGGGACACGACAACATCAATATGGCACCAGAAGAGCATTTGATGGCAAAACTAACAATGAATGAAATGAAAGAGGCCATGAGAACGTTAAAGAAAAGGAAATCTCCCAGAAAAGATGAGATAACAAACAAAATGCTGATGGGGCTGGGCCAAAGAGCAAAAGAGGAAATTTATATCAGTCCTAAACCAAAGCTGGAAAAGGGGTATTGTACCCCACACAAGGAAAGACGCAGTACTTGTACCAGTACCAAAGAAAGGAAACGATAAAACAGATCCAAATGGATAAACACCAGACTGATGTGGCATCTGGAAGTAAAACACATACTAATTTCACAGCATGCAGGCTTTAGACAGCCCAGATCCACTGAGGATCAGGTCACCCTCATAGCCCATGAAATAGAAGATGCCTACCAGTAGCCAAAACACACAGTAGCGGTTTGACTGAACCTAGAAAAGGCATTTGACAAAGTCTGGAAAAAGGGACTTAAAGTCAAGCTACGAAGAAGTGAAGTTTGTGGGAAAATGTACAAAGGGATCAGCCACTACCTCAAAAACAGAACACCCAGAGTTCAAGTACAAGGGCAGATGAGCAAAAAGGTGACACTTGAGCAGGGAGTACCCCAAGGGGGAGGGGGGAGGTACTGTCACCCACACTCTTCCTGGTGTATATAAATGACATAACAGAGAATATACCAAGAAGAGTCCATAGCTCAATACTTGCAGACGATCTGGCTATGTGAACCTCTAAAAAGAATCTCAACATAGCAAGTAATCGGATGCAGCAGGTCCTTACATCGCTGGAAGAGTGGGTAAACTCATGGCTGATCAAAATTAACGAGGAAAAAACAACATGTACGATATTCTCGCTATCAAACAAACCCCAAAACACCAAAATAAGCCTTAACGGCAAATACCTGCAGCCAAACGACAACCCAAACTACCTGGGAGTCACATTTGATCGGCGCATGACATGGAAAAGTCAGATCGAGAGAAACCGAATGAGAGCCAGAGAAAGAATGGCAATCATGAGGAAACTTGCTGGCACAAGTATACAGACTCTGCAGGGTCTTCTAAACCAGTATAAAGACGTTACGTTTAAGTTAAGAAAGTATACTAAAGAAACTATACACTGGAAGAGTGAGACCAGTTCTCAAGTACGGCTTTGCGGCATGGACAACAGCAGCAAAGGCGAACTTCGATAAAATTAGAAAACTCCAAAACCAAGCCATGAGAGTTATAACAGGAAGCATGAATTCAACGCCAATTGTAAAACTTGAAAAGATTTCAAAACTGCAATCCATGACCGACAGAAGAGACTGCAAAACCCAGGGACAAGCAGAGAAACTCAGAAGACTGACTGACCATCCAATGCACCAGCGACTAAACAATTTCGGAAATGGGAAAGAAAAGTGGAGAAACTTTGCAGAAATAGCCAAAGCAAAGATGCACGAAGACCCCATGAACGCACTAACAACACCAAAGCCCATCCTTACTGTACGAAAACGTATATGGAGGCAGCATATATTTCCAGAGGTGGTAGAAAATATACCAGGTATTGGAAACAAAAACTGTCAGACTGCAAAAGAAAGAAGAGATAAAACTCTGAGATTCATAACAAAAGACTACCTAAGCTTTGACTGGACCCATGCATACACCGACGGTTCTGTAACAAATACAACACAGAACGGAGGGGCAGAGGCATTTCTGAGTCTACCAAATGGCAGAAAAATAACACTGTCATTGGCAACTAGAAAATACACAAGCAATTTCAGAGCGGAGGCAGAGGCACTGAGGGTGCGGCAGTGGAAAAAATGGTGACAGGTAAAAGGAATGAAAGCCATATAGTCCTGCTTACAGATGCCGTGGACGTATTCACAGCGCTAAAAAGTCAGAACAATTCTGAACTTAATTATTTAAGAGCAGTACCCTGTCAACTATGCTAGCAGTCCGCACCAAAAAGAGTAGTGGTACAGTGGGTTCCATCCCGCTGTAACATCCAAGGCAACGAGGAGGCAGACTGGCAAAAGAAGGTGCAAGACTACCACAAGCAGATACTAGTGTAACATACGAAGAGTCCAAAAGGCTTATTAGAGCTAGATACATGACCAAATGGGAAACAGAACATACTGGCTACACAAAAAATGATGCATATTACAAGCTGAACAGAAGAGAGCAAGTCGTGGTCTTCAGACTCAGTACAGGCCACAACAGACTGAGGTACCACCTTTTCAATAAACTGAAGATAGGTGGAACTGACGAATGCTCTTGTGGTACCGGGAAAATGACCGCTGAACATCTGCTGAAAAACTGCCCGACATACGAGGATCAGAGAAAGCAGATGTGGCCATCACCAGTGCCAACACTAGACAAGCTCTGGCAGTGTCGACAGCCTCAGGATGACCGCTGCTTTTTTTCGAAAAAATTCAGGTTGAAGTTTGACAGCGTACGAAGAAGAAGAAGAAAAAGAAAAAGAAAGACAAGACATGTGTTGACTAATGGTACGTATGTTCTAATGGGAAGATAAGATACGTGTAGGCTAATGGTACGTATGTTCTAATGGGAAGATAAGATACGTGTAGGCTAATGGTACGTATGTTCACAGTGACATCAGTAACTCTATTTATGGGATATATAATCGGGTATTGACACTATTTGGTTTTCTGTCTAACATGCATATCATTTGGTGTGATCCAAACATAGAGACGGACTCCTGTGCTACCAGACATGGACACGTGTTGATTAGCAGAAGCTAAAATGACTTACCATGTCTTTGCCGAAAGTGTAGCATCCCAGGCATATGTTAGAGACTCTCAGGCCTGAGTGGCCTAGGAACTGGTAAGAGACTTTTCGACCTTCAGGCACTTTCGTGGCCATCTTGGCTGACTGTTTGATTCTCTGTTGTCTGGAATCTGGTGGCTGACTGCTTGATTATCTGTTGCCTGGAAGCTGATGGCTAACTGATTGATTCTCTGTTGTCTGGAAGCTGATGGATGACTGATTGATTCTCTGTTGTCTGGAAGCTGGTGGCTTACTGCTTGATTCTCTGTTGTGTGACAGATTTAGTGACTTATGGAGTTAACCCCTTTCATCCATCAATAATAGCTAAACATTCGTGCACAATAAACCACTTGCATTTAACAGTCATAATGGACGAGCAACCACATTAATACAAAAGGGCAGGCTCGATCATATTATTTGAAACATCTGAAACATACTTTAGACTCAAAAAGCAGTGTTACTGAGTTGGCCTTCTAGAATTTTCTAGAATCTACCGTCGCGTCACTTTGTCCACCCACGGGTAAAATACATTGACAAAGCGTTCGATATCGCTGCATCAACACGCGAACTGGGATTGTATAAAACATCGGGGTCACAAAGGACAGGATTCCGATAAATCAGTAAGCGTTGCAGAGTCAGAGTGAGACGTCGTGTGAGCCTTTTAGTCTAGGCAGACTTCCGCCATGAGACAAACAGACTGCCTGCATAAGACGAACAAACTGCCAGAATGAGACGAACCTGTATAAAGAACCTAAAAAGAAAAAGCTATAGTCGAACATGTCGAGAGTTAGACGAGCAGCAAGGTTTGGCTAAGGGCCGAGCTTTGGGTTAATTAAAACCTCGGCCAAATCAACGATGTAATTACACAAAAAAAGCTTCGATTTTCTCAAGTAATCACTAGGAGTAGCTAATCGTGAGTCTGGAGGTGGCTGTATAATCAGTCCAGGTTTTGCGTTTAATCTCTTTCCACATGTGCAGCATACACTTGTAGAAGGTCGAAGTTGGACATGTGGGCATCTTGTGTCTCGTGCAACACGCTTTTTCCAAGCCTCAGACAGCCGGCGTTCCTCGGAGATGGAGACACCTCTGATGGTGGTTCTACACTAAGTCTGGTGGTGCTGTGCCCTCTGGTGGTGGTCCTGTGCCCTCTGATGGTGGTTGTACACTATGCCTGGTGGTCCTGTGCCCTCGTCTGATGGTGGCTCTGTGTCCTCTGGTAGTGGTCCTGTGCCCTCTGATGGTGGCCTTGTGCCTTTTAATTGTGGTCCTGTGCCCTCGTCTGATGGTGGCTCTGTGCCCTCTGGTAGTGGTCCTGTGCCCTCTGATGGTGGCCCTGTGCAGGCACTCCTATAAGTTTACGTCGATGATGATGTCAGGCAGAGATTTTTAGAGGAAGTCTTTGAAGCGCTTCTTTTCGCTACCGACCAGATGCAAACCCTCTATCAGCTCACCACCTAATAGCTGTTTGGGGATGCGGTTGTCCCGCACGCGCATGGCGGGCCCACCTCATGTGGGGCTTCTGCAGTAGAACGTAGATAATCATTATAGTGGTCTTCTTGGAGATCTCCGTGGCTGGTACTCTATCCTACCAACTGTATTTTCTCTGAACAATCTACGGACACAGCTTGTATGGAAGTCGTTCATTTTCCTAGCATGCATGCTGTACACAGTCCACGTCTCACTGGCAGACAGACTGTCAGATAGACTGGCATACAGACTGTGGCAGACAGACTGGCATACAGACTGTGGCAGACAGACTGTCAGACAGACGGGCATACAGACTGGCATACAGACTGTCATTCAGACTGGCATACAGACTGTCAGACAGACTGGCATACAGACTGTCAGACAGACTGGCAGACAGACTGTCAGACAGACTGGCATACAGAAGGAGGGCGAGGACTAGACTATCAAGGCTAAGACCCTTCCGGTCCCACACGATGTGGCCCACCCTACAGAAAGGGGCATTGTTCTTGGAGCTCCTGTTGCCGACCTCAAAGCCAAGGGTAGCTTCTCTGGAGAGAGTGCTGCCAAGATATGGCAAGCTGTCTACTTTGATTATGCTCTGCTCACGTGTATGTGTATATGTGTGTGTGTGTGTGTGTAGATGTATATATGTGTAAGACTGTGTTGTGAACGTGTAATGTGTGTAAGTATGTGTATGTGTTTGTGCATATATGTGTAATATGTTGTGTATATGTACATGCAGATGTGTGTAAGTGAATGTGTACCTGAGCGACCTGAGTAGCTCATGCTGAATGTGTACCTGAGCGACCTGAGTAGCTCATGCTGAATGTGTACCTGAGCGACCTGAGAAGCTCATGCTGAATGTGTACCTGAGCGACCTGAGTAGCTCATGCTGAATGTGTACCTGAGCGACCTGAGTAGCTCATGCTGAATGTGTACCTGAGCGACCTGAGTAGCTCATGCTGAATGTGTACCTGAGCGACCTGAGTAGCTCATGCTGAATGTGTACCTGAGCGACCTGAGTAGCTCATGCTGAATGTGTACCTGAGCGACCTGAGTAGCTCATGCTGAATGTGTACCTGAGCGACCTGAGTAGCTCCTGCTGAATGTGTACCTGATCGACCTGAGTAGCTCCTGCTGAATGTGTACCTGAGCGACCTGAGTAGCTCATGCTGAATGTGTACCTGAGCGACCTGAGTAGCTCCTGCTGAATGTGTACCTGAGCGACCTGAGTAGCTCATGCTGAATGTGTACCTGAGCGACCTGAGTAGCTCATGCTGAATGTGTACCTGAGCGACCTGAGTAGCTCATGCTGAATGTGTACCTGAGCGACCTGAGTAGCTCATGCTGAATGTGTACCTGAGCGACCTGAGTAGCTCATGCTGAATGTGTACCTGAGCGACCTGAGTAGCTCATGCTGAATGTGTACCTGAGCGACCTGAGTAGCTCATGCTCAATGTGTACCTGAGCGACCTGAGTAGCTCAAGCTGAATGTGTACCTGAGCGACCTGAGTAGCTCATGCTGAATGTGTACCTGAGCGACCTGAGTAGCTCATGCTGAATGTGTACCTGAGCGACCTGAGAAGCTCATGCTGAATGTGTACCTGAGCGACCTGAGTAGCTCATGCTGAATGTGTACCTGAGCGACCTGAGTAGCTCATGCTGAATGTGTACCTGAGCCACCTGAGTAGCTCATGCTGAATGTGTACCTGAGCGACCTGAGTAGCTCATGCTGAATGTGTACCTGAGCGACCTGAGTAGCTCATGCTGAATGTGTACCTGAGCGACCTGAGTAGCTCATGCTGAATGTGTACCTGAGCGACCTGAGAAGCTCATGCTGAATGTGTACCTGAGCGACCTGAGTAGCTCATGCTGAATGTGTACCTGAGCGACCTGAGTAGCTCATGCTGAATGTGTACCTGAGCGACCTGAGTAGCTCATGCTGAATGTGTACCTGAGCGACCTGAGTAGCTCATGCTGAATGTGTACCTGAGCGACCTGAGAAGCTCATGCTGAATGTGTACCTGAGCGACCTGAGTAGCTCATGCTGAATGTGTACCTGAGCGACCTGAGTAGCTCATGCTGAATGTGTACCTGAGCGACCTGAGTAGCTCATGCTGAATGTGTACCTGAGCGACCTGAGTAGCTCATGCTGAATGTGTACCTGAGCGACCTGAGTAGCTCATGCTGAATGTGTACCTGAGCGACCTGAGTAGCTCATGCTGAATGTGTACCTGAGCGACCTGAGTAGCTCATGCTGAATGTGTACCTGAGCGACCTGAGTAGCTCATGCTGAATGTGTACCTGAGCGACCTGAGTAGCTCATGCTGAATGTGTACCTGAGCGACCTGAGTAGCTCATGCTGAATGTGTACCTGAGCGACCTGAGTAGCTCATGCTGAATGTGTACCTGAGCGACCTGAGTAGCTCATG
This sequence comes from Ariolimax columbianus, assembly GCA_036924085.1. Lineage (NCBI taxonomy): Eukaryota > Metazoa > Mollusca > Gastropoda > Stylommatophora > Arionidae > Ariolimax > Ariolimax columbianus. Next base: position 72,419,696 of record JAVGWX010000015.1, read on the forward strand.
CTGAATGTGTACCTGAGCGACCTGAGTAGCTCATGCTGAATGTGTACCTGAGCGACCTGAGTAGCTCATGCTGAATGTGTACCTGAGCGACCTGAGTAGCTCATGCTGAATGTGTACCTGAGCGACCTGAGTAGCTCATGCTGAATGTGTACCTGAGCGACCTGAGTAGCTCATGCTGAATGTGTACCTGAGCGACCTGAGTAGCTCATGCTGAATGTGTACCTGAGCGACCTGAGTAGCTCATGCTGAATGTGTACCTGAGCGACGTGAGTAGCTCATGCTGAATGTGTACCTGAGCGACCTGAGTAGCTCATGCTGAATGTGTACCTGAGCGACCTGAGTAGCTCATGCTGAATGTGTACCTGAGCGACCTGAGTAGCTCATGCTGAATGTGTACCTGAGCGACCTGAGTAGCTCATGCTGAATGTGTACCTGAGCTACCTGAGTAGCTCATGCTGAATGTGTACCTGAGCGACCTGAGTAGCTCATGCTGAATGTGTTGGTTTTCTATGATTTATATTGTTCCAGCAATTCGTGTAAGATGAGATCTGTCTGGTAACGCGTCACATATGATTGCTCTCGATATAGGTGCGCAGTGATAATTGATATGGCTCTATTTTCGTAGGATAACCGAACCATTATATGTTCTCTTTGGCTGTCGTTTCGACACAGAAAGTAGTTCCAGCAATATTTCTCATACTCCCAATCTCTGCTCGTCGCATGGATGACTTTCCTCTGGTTTTTTAATCCACATATTGGCATTGGCCTTTTATTAGACTTGACAGAGAAGATGCTGATTTGAGAGTGTGTAACAGTTCCAGCCTGAGCATGAGCGTTTAGGGCAGGAGTAATGTGGTCGGCGACTCTGAGAACAAAGGTACCTGAATGTGTGCCAAGGTCACTCTCCATCTCAACAAAGGAAATCGGAGTTGGGGGATAGAATGTGTACAGGTAGGAACTGACCACTGGAGTTCTAATTTGGGTAGTGGCGGATGAGTGACAGACAAGAGGGCAGCAGAGCTTGCTGCGATATTTGAGTGGCATGTGTTCAGAGCAATTCGTTCCAATAACGACTGAATAGAGCCATCCGCCAGAGACCCATTGGATAGCGCTGATACTGCTTGAGAGTATAAAATACTAGACAAAGGTTAGGTCAAGCAGGCTGCCATGTTGAGGGAATGAAAGCGAGAGAGAGAATGTAGATAGGAGTCTGTTTAGCTCACCGACTTAGTAGAAGAGCAATTGATAGATGGTTGTACGAATGTTAGAGATGGAACAGGATCGCTCAAACAGCATACGCCATTGAGTCGGAGCCAGTTGGTCAAATAGGTGTGTGTTGGGCATTTTGTATCAAGAGGTAATCTGAACGTGTGTTGCATGCAGGACACCTTGTGAACGAGGTATGTCCTGACGAGTTAAGCGAGTGTGTAGATCGACTAGGTGTGATCTAGATGTGTGTGTGTGGTGTGTTTAGACACCGAGGGAACGATGTATGTTTCAGAGCGTGTATATACGCAGATCGACTGAGTTGAGAGATCATATGTGAGTATACATGGAATATTTGAATGCATTATATCCTGATCGCCCGCCTGAGGGGATTTGAGTGAGGAAGAGTTTTTGAGAGTGTGTTGAGGATGCAGATAAGGAGAGGCGTGTGTGATGTGTGTACGGCAATAGAACGGTTTTGATAGTTGGGAATTCCATCAATAGCTAATGCTTAAAATATCCGCTTTAGTTAATATTTATATTAACATATATATACTTATGAATATTTAGTTAAGATGATATGTATTGTATTGTGTTTTAATTTCATTGCACTTACTTTAGTAGTGTTGTAAGATTATGATATAATAAATATGCCACCTGCTGTGTGCTATGTCCTTTGCTGTGTGAGGTCATAAATGTTGTAGTTGAGTGTGGTAACGTTTTAGTTAGAATACACTAGTGTAAACAGTGGGATCTGCTACAAGTGTCAGTTTAAAGTTGATGTTTGAGTGTCTAACTATTCCTGAAAGTCAGATCATCTGTTACGCCATGCTTTTCTTTCACTCACTTATTCTTCCCACACAGGAAGTTGTGTCGTAGTGTATAGGGACCCTGCGGTATGTCCGCATTTGAGCGTGACACACTGAAAGTGGTTTCAGCAGGCAATTTTTGGACCTGGTTTCTCCTCCTTTTCGATACTTATCATCTTAGCCAGACTGCATATGTGGAGATCAGTCAGCGGGTGTTTAACTGGTCGTGCCATGAGATCAGCCACCGGGTGTTTAACTGGTCGTGACAGGAGATCAGTCACCAGGTGTTTAACTGGTCGTGGCAGGAGATCAGTTACCAGGTGTTTAACTGGTCGTGACATGAGATCAGTTACCAGGTGTTTAACTGGTCGTGACAGGAGATCAGTCACCGTGTGTTTAACTGGTCGTGACATGAGATCAGTTACCAGGTGTTTAACTGATCGTATCATGAGATCAGTCACCAGGTGTTTAACTGGTCGTGACAGAAGATCAGTTACCAGGTGTTTAACTGATCGTACCATGAGATCAGTTACCAGGTGTTTAACTGGTCTTATCATGAGATCAGTCACCAGGTGTTTAACTGGTTGTGCCATGAGATCAGTTACCAGATGTTTAAATGGTCGTATCATGAGATCAGTTACCAGGTGTTTAAATGGTCGTATCATGAGATCAGTCACCAGGTAACTAATTGTATCAGGTAATATTTTCTCTTGAATTAATGTTATTTTAATTTTTTTTAACCACATCTGTAAACCAAATCAAATAGACATTACTTGTCTCTGTTAAATTCATGAAAAATAAATGTCGCACAACAGTCTTACATTTTTGTTTCCTTTCTTAGAAACAGGACAGCTACAGCTACATCTCACAAACTCTCGCGGTGGCCCAGAAATCCTTCTGCTTTATACCACATGAATCGCATGTGTCACCAGACTTGACCGCTGTCTCATAAAGATCTCATGTCAGTTCCTACATCGGCTCCTACTTATAGAAGCAGTTACATGCTTCGTTGCTTGCAAATCATGGGTTAGCATACTGTTTGACACTGACATTCCAAACAGGACCCCTTACAAAAGGACCACTACAGACGGGGTGCTTCAGGTAACATCATGTACAGGTGGGGGGCTTCTGGTAACGTCATGTAGAGGAGGGGGGGGGGGGGGCTTCTGGTAACTTCTCATTAGCTTCGGTTCACACAATTATTTTTACTGGGTTAAGCGCTTCATCGACATCTCTTTGATGGAGATTCCCCAGCCATGAAATGCTGTTTCTTTGTGATATCAAGGAAAGAGAGAGGTATAAATGGTTTAAAGAGTGACAGAGAGAGACAGAGAGAGAGAGAGAGAGAGAAAGAGTGAGTCTGAGCAGGAAAGAGGAATGGAATTGGTTGAGAGAGTGGCAGAGGCAGGGAGAGAGAAAGAGAGATAAATAGAATTGGTTGAGAGAGTGGCAGAGAGCTCGTACCTCAGTCTGTTGTGGTTTGTGCGGAGTCTGAAGACCACGACCTGCTCTCTTCTGTTCAACTGGAAATATGCATCATTTTATGTGTAGCCAGTATGTTCTGTTTCCCATTTGGCCATGTATCTAGCTCTAATAAACCTTTTGGACTCTTCGTATGTCATACTAGAATCTGGTTGTGGTAGTCTTGCACCTTTATTTGCCAGTCTGTCTGCCTTCTCGATGCCTTGAATGTTACAGTGGGATGGAACCCACTGTACCACTACTCTTTTTGATGCGGACTGCTGGCATAATTGACAGAGAACTGCTTTTAAGTCATTAAGTTCTGTATTTTTCTGGCTTTTAGTGCTGTAACCACGGCCAGGGCATCTGTAAACAGGACTATCTGGCTTTCATTGCTTTCGCCTGTCAGCATTGCTTCTACTGCCGCCTTCAGTGCCTCTGCTTCCGCTCTGAAATTGCTTGAGAACTTTGCAGTTGCTACTGACAGTGTTATTTTTCTACCGTTTGTTAGGCTCAGGAATACCACTCCCCCTCCGTTGTGTTTATTACAGAACCGTCGGTGTATGCATGGGTCCAGTCTATGTTTGGGTAGTTTTTCGCTATGCGCATGGCGTATTACAGATGGGCCGGTCACGTGATGCGCATCGGGTATAACAGATTCACCGCTCACGTGGTGCGCATGCCTGATAACAGATGGGCCTGTCACGTGATGCGCATGCCGGATAACAGAGAATCCGGTCACGGGGTGCGCATGCCGGATAACAGGTGAGCCAGTCACGTGGTACGTATGCCGAATAACAGATAAGCCGGTCACGTGGTGCGCATGTCGGATAACAGGTGGGCCGGTCACCTGATGCGCATGCCGGATAACAGAGGAGCCGGTCACATGATGCGCATGCCGGATAACAGATGGGTCGGTCACGTGATGCGCATGGTGTATAACAGATGGCCCGGTCACGTGGTGCACATGCTATGTAACAGATCGTCCGGTCACGTGTTGCGCATAGTGTATAATAGATTAGCCGGTCACGTGATGCGCATCGTGTATAACAGATTAGCCGGTCACGTGGTGCGCATGCCGTATAACAGATGGGCCGGTCACGGGATGCACATGCCAGATAACAGATGACCCGGTCACGTGATGCGTATGCTGGATAACAGGTGAGCCGGTCACGTGGTGCGCATGCCGAAAAACAGATAAGCCGGTCATGTGGTGCGCATGCCGGATAATAGATAGGCCGGTCCAGTGATGCGCATGCCGGATAACAGATGAGCCGGTCACGTGATGCGCATGCCGGATAACAGATGGGCCGATCACGTGATCCGGATGCCGGATAACAATTGGGCCGGTCACGTGATGCGCATGCCGGATAACAGATGGACACGTAAAGTGACGTCGTGGACGCCCTACAACTCGCGAGCGAGAGAGATGGCCTGATGGAGACCCTAGGCTCAACAGGGCACACCAAGGCAAAGACCGTAATGAGGTTACTTAACATTTGCCTAACTGGCTCAGACACACGTGCCTCATTGAGTACCAGAAGTTCGAGATTTACAGTTGGTGGATGTCATTTGCATTTGGAAAACAATCATTAAAAAATTCGTCTGGGCTGCCCACTTGCAAGCCTGCACGGCCCTGCACGTTGAGAGAGCAACGCGCAATTGACGCACCCGAAACACGGAATGATTGTCTTCTAAACAAACGTGGATTCCGTCGGTAGACGGGGGGCGTCAAGGTGGGATGTGTCTTTCATGTCTTGCCACTACACAACCGTCAGTCTCTCTGTGTCTGCGTCCTCACCGAAAGGCGCTATTTAGAAACCAGTAGAGTTCAGATCAGGTGTCATCTCCACTTCGAAATTAGGCTGATCAGGTCAGGTGTCACGTACCATCTCCCCATCAATGGTCCACTGGTCAGGGCAGGTGTCACGTACCATCTCCATATCAAAGGTCGGTTGATCAGGTCATGTATCACGTACCATCTCCACATCAATGGTACACTGGTCAGGTCAGGTGTTATGTACCATCTCCTCATCAAAGGTCGGTTGATCAGGTCAGGTGTCATGTACCATCTTCACATCAAAGGTCGGTTGATCAGGTCAGGTGTCACATACCATCTCCCCATTAAAGGTCCACTGGTCAAGTCAGAGGTCATGTACCCACCCATGTCTCACGACTCGTGCCACATCTAAACATTTCTTGTGTCCAGATCTTCCGTTCAGACCTAGAAGAATGAAGGCCAACAGACTTGTGGCATGTACAATGTGACTTCAAATCTAGAGCTTTCTCATCTCTCTCTTTGTCTCTCTCTCTTTCTCTCTCTCTCTCTCTCTCTCTCTCTCTCTCTCTCTCGCATTGTGGGCGTTCATAGTACACGTACGTGCGCCTGTGACACGTGATATAACTTGTGATCCAAATAACAGCACGTGCTGAGTCTAGCCCTTGGAACAATGGTGTGTGCTACTGTCTGTGTGGCCTAGGGGTGTAACTCGCTCGGTTTTCACAATCCCAACGTTCCGGGTTCGATTCCCACGTGTCCAGTTTGGCAGACACTGAGTTTTTTTCTCGGGCGAAAGCTCCTCCACGTACGGAAAGTACTGGCAACCTACCGAACTGCACACTTGCCAAGAAACTTATAACAGCCAAATAGGTGGCGGTTGTAAGAAGCTACGTTCTATAAAAGGACATGCGACTTACTACTACTATTGCCTACCGGGTACTACCTGGCAGGGCTGGTAGCGCATAGTCCATTTCGCACGAACTGGGCAACCAAATTAGCGTACGCCAGCCAGAACAGTCTGTCTGGTTCTATAGCTAGGTCAGTTTCAGCGATGTCCTTGACAAAATAGTCCAGTGACTCAATCATTTTTTAAAGATATTTAGGTTCTCTGTGATCTCAGCCAAACTAGCGTACGCAAGCCATAACAGTCTGTCTGGTTCTATAGCTAGGCCAGTATCAGCGATGTCCTTGACAAATAGTCCAGTGAGTCAGGCATTTATTAAAGAGGCGTCGGTTCGCTGTGATCTATCTACTAGCAAATATCGGTCCCAGTACGCCAGCACTTTACACATCAGGAAGATACTAATGTTACGATAAGATACACTCAGTTGAAGTGGCACATGGGGACGGACGGACTTCACCTTGAGTCATTGATGAAATAACAGAAAAGCACATCAGGCCAGACCCGCAAGGAAAACACAAGCCTGAAGGTACAGCGGGCAGTCTGGCACGAGAAACATTTACTGCAAGTTTAGATAATGTTTTATGTGTACAGTGGGGCGTGTAGGGAAATAGTTTCGACGCTTGCCTGCCGACAATGAGGGCAGCGGATCAAATCCTCGATATGGCATATGTTGTATTTTTCCTGTTGGGGGTGAAATGAACAAATATACCCAGCACATGGACGATGAGGCTAACGTCTGGTCAGGCAAAACACACTTGTCAGACAATGTTAGCCAGGGTCAGACAAAACACACTGATCAGACAATGTTAGCCAGGGTCAGACAAAAACACTGATCAGACAATGTTAGCCAGAGTCAGACAAAACACACTGATCAGACAATGTTAGGGTCAGACAAAACACACTGATCAGACAATGTTAGCCAGGGTCAGACAAAACACACTGATCAGACAATGTTAGGGTCAGACAAAACACACTGATCAGACAATGTTAGCCAGGGTCAGACAAAACACTCCTGTCAAACAATGTTAGCCAGGGTCAGACAAAACACACTGATCAGACAATGTTAGCCAGGGTCAGGAGAAAATACTGGCCAAGACCTTCACCTGACCTCCTCGTTCATCATCCTGGAAACGGGCTGTTGTCGAGGACAACAGTCTGACTAACAAGGTGAGGTTCGACGTGATCTCCGTAGTAGTGCGCGACATACTTTTGACGACAAGCCTAGCACAACCGCCTGGAGGACCCCGGTCCACCTTTATCAGCCCGCTGGGGATGTGAGGACAGCTAGGACAACCGCCCCCCGCCCCCATTGTCAGGGCGCACATTAGAGTAACCTGCACATTGTTGGCATTCAAGAACAAACCCAACACACGACGTGGCGACAGAAGGGTCGAAGCTGCATTTAATCCTCAGCCTCTAAAGCCCCTTGACTACCCAGCAATGAGAACAATATCGTGAGATGTATAGACTTTCAGAGATGGTAGGTCCTAAACACTGTCATAGACGGGAGTGGATTGGGGCAACTTCTCCAGAAATGTTGACTCTGGCAGCATTGTTTAGCCTTCACACGGCACACAACAGGAGAAGGGGAGACGGGCGAGTATATGGCTAGCAGGAGAAGGGGAGACGGGCGAGGAACACACCAACAGGAGAAGGGGAGACGGGAGAGAAACACACAAACAGGAGAAGGGGAGAAGGCCGAGGGACACACCAACAGGAGAAGAGGAGACAGGCGAGGAACACACCAACAGGAGAAGGGGAGATGGGAGAGGATCAGACTAGCAGGAGAAAGGGAGACGGGCGAGTATCTTCAAGTTGACATAATGCGTTATGTTGACATGTATTCCCAATGTCCCAGGTAGGCAACTTGGCAAGTTTCCCACGCTAGCAGGGAAAGTCATTGAGCGTGTCAACACGTTCTGAAAGTGCTCCATTGGATATCTTTAGGTATTTTACACGTGTCAAACAGTCCACCCAACACTTCATCCTGACGGCAGCCCAGCTAATGAAACCATTGTGCTTGTTCGGCCTGGCACCTCTCCTGCTCCCCTACCCCCAAGCATCATTATTCAATTTTATGTGGTGGTACGATCCCTCTGTAACCACCACCCCCCTCCCCCACCCCGCACGTGTTTGTGTTATAAATACGGGTTGTGTCTATTGTTTTGTTATCGCTATCACCCCCCACATAACATATCGTTATCCACTGCCCCCCCCCACATAACATATCGTTATCCACTGCCCCCCCTCCCCTACATAACATATCGTTATCCACTGCCCCCCCTCCCCCACAGAACAGATCGTTATCCACTCCCCCCCCCTCCCACAGAACATATCGTTATCCCCCCCCCCCCACAGAACATATCGCTATCCACTCCCCCCCCACAGAACTTATCGTTATCCACTCCCCCCCCACAGAACATATCGTTATCCACTCCCCCCCCCCACAGAACATATCGTTATCCACTCCCCCCCCCCACAGAACATATCGTTATCCATTCCCCCCCCCCACAGAACATATCGTTATCCACTCCCCCCCCCTCCCACAGAACATATCGTTATCCACTCCCCCCCCACAGAACATATCGTTATCCACTCCCCCCCCCCCCCACAGAACATATTGTTATCCACTCCCCCCCCCCACAGAACATATCGTTATCCACTCCCCCCCCCCACAGAACATATCGTTATCCACTCCCCCCCCCACAGAACATATCGTTATCCACTCTCCCCCCCCCCACAGAAGAACATATCGTTATCCACTCCCCCCCCCTCAAACAGAACATATCGTTATCCACTCCCCCCCCCCCACAGAACATATCGTTATCCACTCCCCCCCCCCACAGAACATATCGTTATCCACTCCCCCCCCCCTCCCACAGAACATATCGTTATCCACTCCCCCCCCACAGAACATATCGTTATCCACTCCCCCCCCACAGAACATATCGTTATCCACTCCCCCCCCCCACAGAACATATCGTTATCCACTCCCCCCCCCCAACAGAACATATCGTTATCCACTCCCCCCCCCCCCACAGAACATATCGTTATCCACTCCCCCCCCTCCCACAGAACATATCGTTATCCACTCCCCCCCCCACAGAACATATCGTTATCCACTCCCCCCCCCCACAGAACATATCGTTATCCACTCCCCCCCCCTCCCACAGAACATATCGTTATCCACTCCCCCCCCTCCTCCCACAGAACATATCGTTATCCACTCCCCCCCCACAGAACATATCGTTATCCAACCCCCCCCCCCACAGAACATATCGTTATCCACTTCCCCCCCCCCCCCCACAGAACATATCGTTATCCACTCTCCCTCCCACAGAACATATCGTTATCCACTCCCCCCCTCCTCCCACAGAACATATCGTTATCCACCCCCCCCCCCCCACAGAACATATCGTTATCCACTCCCCCCCTCCTCCCACAGAACATATCGTTATCCACTCCCCCCCTCCTCCCACAGAACATATCGTTATCCACTCCCCCCCCCTCCTCCCACAGAACATATCGTTATCCACTCCCCCCCCCCCTCCTCCCACAGAACATATCGTTATCCACTCCACCCCCCTCCTCCCACAGAACATATCGTTATCCACTCCCCCCCCCTCCTCCCACAGAACATATCGTTATCCACTCCCCCCCCCTCCTCCCACAGAACATATCGTTATCCACTCCCCCCCCCTCCTCCCACAGAACATATCGTTATCCACTCCCCCCCCACTAAACATATCGTTATCCACTCCCCCCCCTCCTCCCACAGAACATATCGTTATCCACTCCCCCCCACGGAACATATCGTTATCCACTCCCCCCCCTCCTCCCACAGAACATATCGTTATCCACTCCCCCCCCCCACAGAACATATCGTTATCCCCTCCCCCCCCCGCCACAGAACATATCGTTATCCACTCCCCCCCCTCCTCCCACAGAACATATCGTTATCCACCCCCCCCCCCCCACAGAGCATATCGTTATCCACTCCCCCCCTCCTCCCACAGAACATATCGTTATCCACTCCCCCCCCCAACAGAACATATCGTTATCCACTCCCCCCCCCTCCTCCCACAGAACATATCGTTATCCACTCCCCCCCCCACAGAACATATCGTTATCCACTCCCCCCCCCCCACAGAGCATATCGTTATCCACTCCCCCCCCTCCTCCCACAGAACATATCGTTATCCACTCCCCCCCCCCCCACAGAACATATCGTTATCCACTCCCCCCCCTCCTCCCACAGAACATATCGTTATCCACTCCCCCCCCCACAGAACATATCGTTATCCACTCCCCCCCCCCTCCTCACACAGAACATATCGTTATCCACTCTCAAGGCAGTTGGACGACCACAAGCAAATGGAAGAAGAGCAGGCGAAAGGTGTGTGTCTGTGTGTTTAAGAGTGTGTTTGTGTGTGTAAGTGTGTGTGTGTAGGTGTAGGTGTGCGTCTGTAGGTGTATGTGTGTATATCTGTGTGTAGGTGTGTGTCTGTTTGTGTAGGTGTGTGTCTGTGTGTGTATGTGGCGTGTGTCTGTGTGTGAAGGTGGCGTGTGTCTGTGTGCGTCTGTGTGTAGGTGTGCGTGTGTATATGTGTGTCTGTATGTAGGTGTGTGTGTCTGTATATGTAGGTGTGTATCTGTGGGTGTTGGTGTATATCAGTGTGTTTAGGTGTGTGTCTCTGTGTGTAGGTGTGTGTCTGTGAGTGTAGGTGTGCGTCAGTGTGTGTAGGTGTGTGTCAGTGTGTTTAGGTGTGTGTCTGTGTGTATAGATGTGTGTCTCTGTGTGTAGGTGTGTGTCTGTGTGTATAGATGTGTGTCTCTGTGTGTAGGTGTATGTCAGTGTGTTTAGGTGTGTGTCTCTGTGTGTAGGTGTGCGTCAGTGTGTAGGTGTGTGTCTGTCTGTGAAGGTGTGTGTCTGTGTGTACATGTGGGTGTCTGTGTGTGTAGATGTGTGTCTGTGTGTGTAGATGTGTGTCTGAGGGTGCTGTGGAAACTCAAGATGTTCGGCCCCAGATAACGGTATTGGTGTGGTCTTGTGGTTCAAGTTTGCCTTTCTTTGTGATACTAGCGAAAGCACCCCTCTGTACGTCCTAGACTCGTCCTTTTGGCGATATCAGGGCGCATTTGGCCAGTGTATAAATGTGTGTGGATGTGTGGGGATGTGTATGAATGTGTGTGGATATCTGTATTGTAATATTGGTTTACCCTGTGGACAACGGATATGTAAGACAACAGATATCAAGAACCCGCTGATTTGACTTTAGTTTGTTAGAAGGGAGGGGTTGTCTTGAGGTGAAGGGGTTGTCTTGGGGGGAGGAGAGGAGTTGTCTTGAGGTGAAGGGGTTGTCTTGAGGTGAAGGGGTTGTCTTGAGGGGAGGGGAGGAGTTAACTTAACTTAACTTAACTTAACGTCTTTATACTGGTTTAGAAGTGTCTGTATACAACTAGTTACATTTACATCACCTTGCTCTAAAAGCTATCCGCATCCAGTTTATTCTTAAATGCATTAACTGTTCCTGCCTCCACTACCTCCCCTAGCAATGCATTCCAAGCAGACACCACTCTCTGACTAAAAAAAATATTTCCTAATATCTAACCTGGACCTCTCTTTAGTCAGCTTGTAGCTATGCCCTCTTGTTATTGTAGGTGGCTGTATTTTAAAAAAAACTTTGTTATAGTCTATTTTATCGATTCCTCTGATCATCTTATAAACCTGAATTAAGTCACCACGAATTCTTCTCTTTTCGAGACACTGTAGGCCGGTTTTTCTGAGTCGTTCCTCATAACTGTAATTCTGGAATCCCACTATCAGCTTTGTCGCTCTTTTTTGTATTCTTTCTAGCATGTTTATGTCCCCTCTATGATAAGGACTCCACACCTGTACACAGTACTCCAATCTAGGTCTAACTAATGCTTTATACAATTTGACGACCACTTCCTTGCTCCTATGTTTAATATTTCTTTTTATCCTACCTAACATTGCATTTGCCTTTTTTAACTTCTACCTTAACTTGCTCACTCACCTTTCCTGTATGATCTATTATAACCCCTAGGTCCCTTTCCTTGTCTATCTTTCTAATATTGTTTTCTCCCATTCTGTAATTATGTTCCATATTGGATCTTCCCATGTGGATGACTGTACATTTATCTACATTAAACTCCATTTGCCAGCTTACAGACCATTCTCCAATTTTATCTAAATCCGACATCAATATATCCACTTCCGCTTTAGATGAGACACTACTGCATAGTTTTGTGTCATCAGCAAATTTTGCAAAATCATGGATCCCATATCAATATCCAAATCATTTATATATATCAAGAACAAAATTGGTCCCAAAACCGAGCCCTGTGGCACACCACTTTTCACTTCCCACCACTCAGAGTACTCCTTATTTATGCCCATCCTCTGCCTTCTTCCCGTTAACCAATTTTCAATTCATTTGGCAACTTCCCCACCTATTCCATGTGATTTTGACTTTCGAAATAATCTTTGATGAGGTACTCTATCAAAGGCCTTTGCAAAGTCTAGATAAATAACATCCACTGGCTCCCCTTTATCTATGATTTTAGTAACCTCCTCCATGAATTCTAATAGATTTGTTAAGCATGATCTCCCTCTAGTAAACCCATGACTATTTCTAATTAGATTAGATTTGTCTAAATGCATTACAATGTTTTCTTTGATTATTGACTCTAACAATTTAGACTATGCTCGTTAAACTCACCGGTCTATAATTTGCTGGATCTGATTTTTTGCCTTTTTTGAATAAGGGATCACTCCTGCATCTTTCCAATCCCGTGGAACAATCCCTTTTGTAAGTGATTGAGAACATAATATAGCCAATGGTTTTGCTAGTTGGTCTCTAATTTCATACAGCAATTTTGGATGAATACCATCTTGACCTGGACATATATTCACTTTCAACCCCTCCAATTTTTTTAAAACCATTTCCTCTGTGATACAGATTGTCTTGAGGTGAAGGGGTTGTCTTGAGGTGAAGGGGTTGTCTTGAGGTGAAGGGGTTGTCTTGAGGGGAGGGGTTGTCTTGAGGTGAAGGGGTTGTCTTGAGGGGAGGGGTTGTCTTCTCGTCATGAGTATCACGTGCTGACTCTTAAGCAGCTTCCAAGCTTTCCAATGGTTAGACACCACCCTCAACTGGTTAGACACCACCCTCAACTGGTTAGATACCACCCTCCACTGGTTAGACACCACCCTCCATTGGTTAGACACCACCCTCAACTGGTTAGATACCACCCTCCACTGGTTAGACACCACCCTCCACTGGTTAGATACCACCCTCCACTGGTTAGAAACCACCCTCCACTGGTTAGATACCACCTTCCACTGGTTAGATACCACCCTCCACTGGTAAGATACCACCCTCCACTAGTTAGACACCTCGCTCCACTAGTTAGATACCACCCTCCACTGGTTAGATACCACCCTCCACTGGTTAGATACCACCCTCCACTGGTTAGATACCACCCTCCACTAGTTAGACACCTCCCTCCACTAGTTAGATACCACCCTCCACTGGTTAGATACCACCCTCCACTAGTTAGACACCTCCCTCCACTAGTTAGATACCACCCTCCACTGGTTAGATACCACCCTCCACTGACTAGAAACACCACTCCACTGACTAGAAACACCACTCCACTGACTAGAGACACCACTCCACTGACTAGAGACACCACTCCACTGACTAGAAGCACCACGCCGCTGGTTAGATACCACCCTCCACTGACTAGAAACACCACTCCACTGACTAGAGACACCACTCCACTGACTAGAAACACCACTCCACTGACTAGAAACACCACTCCACTGACTAGAAACACCACTCCACTGACTAGAAACACCACTCCACTGACTAGAGACACCACTCCACTGACTAGAGACACCACTCCACTGACTAGAAGCACCACGCCGCTGGTTAGATACCACCCTCCACTGACTAGAAACACCACTCCACTGACTAGAGACACCACTCCACTGACTAGAAACACCACTCCACTGACTAGAAACACCACTCCACTGACTAGAGACACCACTCCACTGACTAGAAACACCACTCCACTGACTAGAAGCACCACGCCGCTGACTAGAGACAGCCTGACCTCAAATGTAGTCCAGCGTTTAGTACAAGTACCAAAGTACAGCGACAGTCATCGGCCTAGAACATTTAATGACCAGTCGTGTGTACGTACACGTAATGTGGATCTGACAACTCGATAAAGGTAACAGGTGGGGACAGGGTAAGCATTGCGTTCACCGTCACAGAACAGACCAAGACATTACAGAACAGACCAAGATAAAGAACAGACCAAGACAGAAAACAACCCTCTAGATTGATCAAACAGCAGGTGAGTTTGACTGTCCTGTCTGTCATTAGATGTCCACTACACATGTATGGTAGTCGCTACTAGATTAATGTTACCGTTGTGGTTGTTGTTGTTATTTTTGTTGTTATAGCTGCTGTTGGGATTTGCCACTCCTGTTCACGTGTTTTTGGTAGTAGGTTGCATTGGTTGTTATTAAATCCTAATGTTTACTGAAGAGGGTGTGCCTAGCTCCAATACTCAAGTATAGTGCACGATTTCTCAGCAAGTTCATCATGTTGGATCATTGCGTCGATTTCCTCCATGCTGACCAGGCTGCTGTAATCCAACCGATAGTCTGGCTTGAAATAATGAGTGGCACACGTGTGTACATTATCAGTGATTCATTGAGGATGCGCAGGAAGGTGGAATCAGGCGGCGGGCGGCGACAGTGGTTGGAGCAGGTAGGGGGTTCAAGGTTGCAGAGAGTTCCGGGTCATGAAGGTGTCGAAGGGGAGCGAGAGGGGGGAAAGGTTGGCGAGTACAGCTGTGGTGGAGGGCGGGAGATCAATGGACCGAGCTGATAGGTTGGCGAGTACAGCGGTACGGGAGGGCTGGTTGATCAATGGACCGAGCTGATAGGTTGGTGAGTACAGCTGTGGTAGAGGGCGGGAGATCAATATACCGAGCTGATAGGTTGGCGAGTACAGCTGTACGGGAGGGCGGGAGATCAATGGACCGAGCTGATAGGTTGGTGAGTACAGCTGTGGTAGAGGGCGGGAGATCAATGGACCGAGCTGATAGGTTGGTGAGTACAGCTGTAGTGGAAAGCTGGTTGATCAATGGACCGAGCTGATAGGTTGGTGAGCACAGCTGTAGTGGAAAGCTGGTTGATCAATGGACTGAGCTGATAGGTTGGTGAGTACAGCTGTAGTGGAAAGCTGGTTGATCAATGGACTGAGCTGATAGGTTGGTGAGTACAGCTGTAGTGGAGGGCGGGGTGTAGATCTACGAACTTCCACACCGCTGGCAATCCGCAATAAAGTTCGATCACAGCAGACCAGATGAGGTGAGGAGAAAGAACCGGGAAATAACAGTATCGATAAGGTTAGGTTTAGCGGTAGGAGTGTTTTAGATAAGCGTGTGAGAGAAAGAATTTCAGTTGTTAGAAAGTTTATAGTTGGTAGTGTTACATGAATAAATATTCTGTTGTATTGTGTTTATATTTAGTGTTACTTGAATCTGTTTAGAGTGAGTGTAGAGTGAGTGTAGAGTGAGTGTAGAGTGAGTGTAGAGCGCAAAAGAATAGAGGAGACCCATTTATCGTCTGCGACATAGCCCCATCAAATCGATGAGCTCTGGTACATGTACTTCATCTGAGTGATGTGTGTTCTTGGTCAGAGTATGTGTCATCTGAATGGAGGGACGTGTGGGGGTGTCATCTGACTGGAGTGACGTCTGGAGGTGTCATCTGACTGGAGTGACGTCTGGAGGTGTCATCTGACTGGAGTGACGTGTAGATGTGTCATCTGACTGCAGTGACGTGCGGATGTGTCATCTGACTGGAGTGACGTGTGGATGTGTCATCTGACTAGAGTGACGTGTGAATGTGTCATCTGACTGGAGTGACGAGTGGATGTGTCATCTGACTTTAGTGACGTGCGGATATGTCATCTGACTGGAGTGACGTGTGGATATTTCATCTGACTGGAGTGACGTGTGGATGTTTCATCTAACTGGTGTGACGTGTGGATGTTTCTTCTGACTGGAGTTACGTGCGGATGTGTCATCTGACTGGAGTGACGTGTGGATGTTTCATCTGACTGGAGTTACGTGTGGGTGTATCATCTGACTGGAGTTACGTGTAGGTGTATCATCTAACTGGAGTTACGTGTGGGTGTATCATCTGACTGGAGTGACGTGTGTATGTGTCATCTGACTGGAGTGACTTGTGGGTGTATCATCTGACTGGAGTGACGTGTGTATGTGTCATCTGACTGGAGTGACTTGTGGGTGTATCATTGGTTATCATGAATCATCTGAGTGACCTGACATTAATCTTGACCTCATTCAGGTTTGTAGACAAAATTTAGATCGGTTCACCGACCATAAAATTGGTATCCGCGATAATTGGGTGTGTGCAGTTGGCCCTGGTTTATTATAAAATGATATGCTATGCGGCTCTGAATGTTCTAAATGACTGATGTTAGATCTTTTGATATTAGATCTTCTGATATTAGATCTTCTGATATTAGATCTTTTGATTTTAGATCTTTTGATATTAGATCTTTTGATATTAGAACTTCTGATATTAGATGATCTTTTTGGGTTGCATGCCGGAGTTTGAAAGCAGCTTTCATTTAGGACGATCGTGTTTAAAGTAGGGATACACCGAATGACCGCATTCGATTCAGTGTCGGAAAGTGCATTTTATGAACTAGTCGTAATCGGTCTAAACGTATCTTGCAATCGAATACGAATAGGTCAAAGGTCAGATTGATCATTTTAGACTCAAAATGTTGGAATTCATTTTGGTTCTTTTGGCGCTGTGACGTAACTGAAGTCTTCGGAATTAACCACGAGTGAGGTCTGTGTGACGTGGGCGTGACGTTAGTTTAATAGAACAACTCACGAGTGAGGTCTGTGTGACGTGGGCGTGACGTTAGTTTATTACAACAACTCACGAGTGAGGTCAGTGTGACGTTTGTTTAATAGAACAACTCACGAGTGAGGTCTGTGGGACGTGGGCGTGGCGTTAGTTTATTAGAACAACTCACGAGTGAGGCATGTATGATGTCAGTGTCACGTCAGTGCGACGTTAGTCTATAGAACAACTCACGAAGAGGGCAGCTGTGGAGATCAATGTTTGTCATCCATTCAAGCTATTCTGTTGTATCTGAGGAAATGGATCAGATGATGGGGACAATAAAAGTTGCAGTCAGCTATTAGCCAGAACATTAGACCTTATGACAAGAACAGCCAGAAACTTGGACCTAATGTCAAGAACAGCCAGAAATTTGGACCTTATGTCAAGAACAGCCAGAAATTTGGACCTTATGACAAGAACAGCCAGAACCTTAGACCTTATGTCAAGAACAGCCAGAAACTTGGACCTTATGACAACAACAGCCAGAAATTTGGACCTTATGTCAAGAACAGCCATCCAGAACCTTGGACCTTATGTCAAGAACACTCAGCCAGAACCTTGGACTTTATGTCAAGAACACTCAGCCAGAACCTTGGACCTTATGTCAAGAACACCCAGCCAGAACCTTGGACCTTATGTCAAGAACACCCAGACAGTACCTTTGGACTTTATGAAGAACAGCTGAATGTGTTTGGAAATCAGCTGTGTGTCGTCTGTGTGTCACGTGTCAGTCCAGCTGGAGTATAAAAGCAGCACCTCAACTGACAGTCTGTCCATCACTACCAACAAAACATATCCAGACAACAGGTGTATGTTAACAGATTCTCGTACTTTTTTAACCGATTACAGGTACATATGTCTTGTATTTAATGTTTATTTATTTGTTATGATAGTTGTCCATCACAAGTGATGAAGACCACTCTCTTTGTTCAGCTGTGTGGACAGTCGTATCTCTTGCTGTGTCCGCTGAAATGGGTGACTTGCGCGGAGATTTGGATTAAAGTGAGGAAGAAACTGCGCCTTTTGTCAACCTCACTCACAGAGCCTAAGCTACCTTTTGCCAGTGGCAAGACATTTATCGAGACGACTGGAGATAGCATATGATGCAGATTTTGCCTCAGGGTTACCACCGAAGCCTTTCAGTAAACATGTAACCCGCAGGGTAGAAAGGTGGGAAGGCATCTAACGCAGTTTGTCGTGCCTTTTCGATAACCACAAGAGGTCGTATGGACAACACTCAGCGTGTGAGTGAGTCTGGCATCTCTCCCTAGCTGTATTCAGTTCATCATAGTAGCATCTAAAATTCCCACACGCCATATTCGTGAAGGTGAACCGGCAGAACTAACCCGTGAGATACGACACAGGTATAAGCGTAGCGCCATTCAGCCGGCGTCCAGACCAGGATAAACGGACGGAAGAAATCACAAAAAAAGAACGAAATAACAAGTCCAGACGGAAAACAACTCCACGTATTCGTGAACACAAGTGTAAGTCGTCGACTAGTGTGAATTCCAGGCAAATCCGTGGTCTGGCGGCATCCATAATGATCCAAAACAGTAGAGAAATGTAAACTCGCAGCCAGTTACGGCGCCATCTTTGCCAGATTTATTTGTTATAAGCATTGGAGAATTGTCAGGTATTTGCTTTTTGAAGAAAGATCACATAATAGCTCTAGGACATGCCGGTAGATGGATTGAGCAGAACTTTCTATAATCAACTTTCACCGGACTATTTGACTACTTGTATTCGTATTTGTGTTCGGTTGAATAGTTAACGGTCGGTATTCGTACTCGGCCGAATTATTCGCTCCATCTCAAGGGTGTGGCCGGCTCAATGACATTTTAGTTGTTGGTGGAATTTGGTCTAGCTTGCAGGAAGCCGCAATACAACACATCGCCAGCCACCGTTAGCATACTAAGTAGTTTGATGGACAGATCCGCTGCTATTAAGTGCGTTAAATAAAACTATGGGCCGTAATATGGCATATGGCGCGCGTCTAGATGAGTAGGCGAGAGTTTCCAGACTTTGACTGACAGGTAGCTCTGCTGTTGTGTGTTACTTAGAACTTGTGCTATTTCACCAGATGCACGTGCGACCTTAAGTAAACCGTTAGTTTAAAGGACGCCAACTTTTCTGTGAATTTTTGGTTCTGAGGTCTTAGGTCCTCTTAGCCGACCTGTACTTCTACAGGGGCAGATGCCCTTGTGCAGGTGTAGCTGGGAGAAAGATTTCCTGATAAGCGGGCTAGGTTCGAGCAGCGTAATACTCCACTGCGTTGGGACAAGTGCTTACAGAGGGTGGTTAATCGATGTGCGAGTTCATCTTAATAAACTCAAATACCAGAGCAAAGTCGACCCGCAGCTTATTAGGCGCCATATATGTTGCTCTAAACAAACCACCTAACCATGGCCGGTGTTATGCCATGTCCCACAGTTAATCACCTATTACGACATGCTCTCTGTGAGGCAGTGGTGCTATTCTTGTCTTTTCATACGCAAAGACCCCGGCAGACCAGTCGGGCAGACCACTTTGGTGTATCACCCGAAATATATAACTGGACAAACAAAATGTGAGCTTTAAGCATGAAAGGAAAGCTCTTCAAAGTCGAAAACAAATACGTCAAAAGCCACACATACAGTAACCACACATACAGTAACCACACATACAGTAACCACACATACAGTAACCAAACAAACAGTAACCACACACACAGTAACCACACATACAGTAACCACACATACAGTAACCACACATACAGTAACCACACATACAGTAACCACACATACAGTAACCACACACACAGTAACCACACATACAGTAACCACACACACAGTAACCACACATACAGTAACCAAACATACAGTAACCACACATACAGTAATCACAAAAGCAGTAACCACACATACAGTAACCAAACATACAGTAACCAAACATACAGTAACCAAACATACAGTAACCACACATACAGTAACCAAACATACAGTAACCACACATACAGTAACCAAACATACAGTAACCACACATACAGTAACCAAACATACAGTAACCACACATACAGTAACCAAACATACAGTAACCACACATACAGTAACCACACATACAGTAACCAAACATACAGTAACCACACATACAGTAACCACACATACAGTAACCACACATACAGTAACCACACATACAGTAACCACACATACAGTAACCAAACATACAGTAACCACACATACAGTAACCACACATACAGTAACCACACATACAGTAACCACACATACAGTAACCACACATACAGTAACCACACATACAGTAACCACACATACAGTAATCACACAAGCAGTAACCACACATACAGTAACCACACATACAGTAACCACACATACAGTAACCACACATACAGTAACCACACATACAGTAACCACACATACAGTAATCACACAAGCAGTAACCCCACATACAGTAACCACACATACAGTAATCACACAAGCAGTAACCCCACATACAGTAACCACACATACAGTAATCACACATACAGTAACCACACATACAGTAACCACACATACAGTAGCCACACATACAGTAACCACACATGCAGTAACCACACATACAGTAACCACACATGCAGTAACCACACATGCAGTAACCACACATACAGTAACCACACATGCAGTAACCACACATGCAATAACCACACATACAGTAACCACACATGCAGTAACCACACATGCAGTAACCACACATACAGTAACCACACAAAGGACGAATACAACATTAATTGTGAAGCTCAGCCATAGCCTTCTCCACATCCTCGCTTTATGGTTTGGATACATTGTGCTGTATTATTGTATCTACGACAACATTCTCGCTCCCATGATGTCAGAGCAGCTTCCATTGTTGTCTTCGGGGTCCAACCGATTTCTGTCCTTTGTTTTCAAGTTCGTAAGGGTAGACATTCCATTGTCCGTAAAGGTAGGCTGCTCCATCCGCGATCTTGTCGCTAACACGTGCACAATTGTCAAGGCGTTTCCAGTTTGTGTTACCCAACAAGAGATTTCTTGTTCTGAAGTGTCGCCCCTGCTTCCCTGTCGGAGCGAAGTTCAAGAAATGCTGACGTCATTGTGCACGTGCTCAAAGCACATTGTCAATCAGGCTGTTGATGGGGTGTACAACCCAGCTGAGAGGTTGTCAGTCAGGCTGTTGATGGGGTGTACAACCCAGCTGAGAGGTTGTCAGTCAGGCTGTTGATGGGGTGTACAACCCAGCTGAGAGGTTGTCAGTCAGGCTGTTGATGGGGTGTACAACCCAGCTGAGAGGTTGTCAGTCAGGCTGTTGATGGGGTGTACAACCCAGCTGAGAGGTTGTCAGTCAGGCTGTTGATGGGGTGTACAACCCAGCTGAGAGGTTGTCAGTCAGGCTGTTGATGGGGTGTACAACCCAGCTGAGAGGTTGTCAGTCAGGCTGCTGATGGGGTGTACAACCCAGCTGAGAGGTTGTCAGTCATGCTGCTGATGGGGTGTACAACCCAGCTGAGAGGTTGTCAGTCAGGCTGTTGATGGGGTGTACAACCCAGCTGAGAGGTTGTCAGTCAGGCTGTTGATGGGGTGTACAACCCAGCTGAGAGGTTGTCAGTCAGGCTGTTGATGGGGTGTACAACCCAGCTGAGAGGTTGTCAGTCAGGCTGTTGATGGGGTGTACAACCCAGTTGCGAGGTTGTCAATCAGGCTGTTGATGGGGTGTACAACCCAACTGAGAGGTTGTCAGTCAGGCTGTTGATGGGGTGTACAACCCTGCTGAGAGGTTGTCAATCAGTTGATGGGGTGTACAACAAAGCTGAGAGGTTGTCAATCAGTTCATGAGGTGTACAACCCAGCTGACAGGTTGGCAATCAAGCTCTGAAAAGTAATCAGATAACCCATTTCTGATTTGGGTCAGATGCCTTGTAACTGACTCTTTGATGTCCCAAAGACTGAGAAACTGCACAATCTTGTGGATCTCTCTGCGGCGATGGAAGACTGTCCTGTTCTGTTCTACTTTGCAGATTCAGTCCCGAATCTTTGATACCAAAGCCAGTATCATTTCTCTTTTTTTGTAATTGACATGAACGTTTTCCCTTGTCATTCCTTGTTCAATAAATTCACATTCCCAGAGATATCAGCCGAATAAGTGACATGAGCAAGTCGAGTGCAGGTTGTCAACTTCGAACAAGTGACAGGAGCAAGTCGAGTGCAGGTTGTCAACTTCGAACAAGTGACATGAGCAAGTCGAGTGCAGGTTGTCAACTTCGAACAAGTGACATGAGCAAGTCGAGTGCAGGTTGTCAACTTCGAACAAGTGACATGAGCAAGTCGAGTGCAGGTTCACAACTTATATCCAAAAACATTTTGTTCAATATCCAGAAATATGTCTAGTTCTGTTCTGAGAGTCTGCACTTTGCTCGGAACATATCCACGTGAAAGTCACGTGATTTCTGCATGAATTAGGAGACCTTGACATTCACTGGCCTCACATAGATCACGATATAGCTGCATGTTCAGCTCATGCCCTTTGACAGCAATGACAATCTTGATTACATCAATCACGACAGCCTGTAGATCACATTTCTACTGCTTCACAAGCAATGGCTGGAGATGGATCACACAGTGGGTGACTTCAAGTTGCTGGATTATCACTTTTGTCCAAAGTTGAAAAACCACTTACATGACCCAGCATGGCTAGGGCTTCTTCAACAAACATACATACTCGGTCTCCCAGCTCCATCAACAGAGACACCAGTCTCACAGCTCCATCAACAGACTCACCAGTCTGCCAGCTCCATCAACAGATACACCAGTCTCCCAGCTTCCTCAACAGACACACCAGTCTCCCAGCTCCATCAACAGAGACACCAGTCGGCCAACTCCATCAACAGACACAACACTCGGCCAATTCCATCAACAGACACATCAGTCTCCCAGCTCCATCAACAGACACACCAGTCTCACAGCTCCATCAACAGACACACCAGTCTCCCAGCTCCATCAACCGACACACACGTCTCCCAGCTCCATCAACAGACACACAAGGCTCCCAGCTACAGACCCACCTATTCAGTTAATGATTTACACATGTCATACAGCTTGATTCCCGTACGTATAATTTGGGTAATCTCACCTGACCCATTTGTGGACGAGGAAACCGTCAGTGCCACTCCAGATGTCAAGCTACAGCAGTCAATATATCAATCACAACCTTTCATTTTCCCATGGAACACAGCTCTTCAACAAACCCACACCAAGTCCTGACCTAACCAACCCGCCCAGCTCTTCTCTGTTTCCCTGTTTAATTCGAGCTTTGCTCTACATGAGTTTTATGGTCCGACTCTAGCTCTCTTTCCCAGGGGACTCCACAACAAAGACTGTCGTGTAATGTTATCAGATAGTTTTAATAACACGTGTCATATCAAACTCCAGTGTGCTCTCCTCACGTCATGTTCTACTGGTGTATGTCTGGTCCTGTCTGGTCCTGTCTGGTTGGTCCTGTCTGGTCCTGTCTGGTTGGTCCTGTCTGGTCCTGTCTGGTTGGTCCTGTCCAACAGTTCCACATCAGTGATCTTACTCCAATATCTCTGTTCTGGGTATGCCCCCGTTTATGAAAGGTTCTGATCTGTGTTACTAGTGCCTTCTATTTCTGTCCATGTTTCAGGTCCATACTTTGGCACATATTTACATTGGACTCAAAGATTTTTATTTTTGATTTGGACTTAATTATTTTAGACCTTCACAAGTTTATGTCGGCTAAATGCATTCGACCGGCAGATTTTCATGTTCTCCAATAATAGCTCCTCTCTCTATTTGTATTTTTGCTTTCTCATCTCATCAACTTCTTGAACTTTGTCCATATTACTACCAAAGATAAACCAATAATCTCACACCTTCTAATAATGTGTCTCCCTGCACAATCTCAAAGTCATTCCTCTCTGAAGTTGTGGGGTTTTGTCTCGGTATTCTAAGTCGAATCTTATGCGACTTCTGACCAAGTGTACTTTTTGTATATTCCAACTGATGACGTCTACGAGACGGAACGGCCAAAGTCATGACACGCCCATATCCTCAAGTCATTCAGTTAGATTCTACTGACTTACGTTTTCGTTGGCTCCTCATGCAGTCATCATAATCTAGTCATCAGTCAGCAGAAACAGTCATTCGTGTCGCTGTCAGACTTAATGTTGATGTGTCCATGTGTGTACAGACTTAATGTCGATGTGTCCATGTGTGTACAGACTTAATGTCGATGTGTCCAGGTGTGTACAGACTTAATGTCGATGTGTCCATGTGTGTACAGACTTAATGTCGATGTGTCCAGGTGTGTACAGACTTAATGTCGATGTGTCCATGTGTGTACAGACTTGATGTTCATGTGACCATGTGTGTACAGACTTAATGTCGATGTGTCCATGTGTGTACATACTTAATTTCGATGTGTACATGTGTGTACAGACTTAATGTCCATGTGTCCAGGCGTGTACAGACTTAATATCCATGTGTCCAGTTGAGAACAGACTTAATGTCCATGTGTCAAGGTGTGTACATACTTAATGTCCAGTTGTATACAAACGTAATATCCATGTATCCAGTTGTACAATATTTTAAATCAGTTTACAAAGGTGTACAACTTACTGTCGCCCTGTCACGTCACCCGGTCGCGTTGACCAATTACTAAATGGCTCCAGGCTTCTAGAAATCATGATAAACACTCGTCCAGGCTGATATCAACAACACCCGAGATCCACTGACATCAACAAACACGAGATCCACTGACATCATCAAACACGAGATCCACTGACATCATCAAACACGAGATCCACTGACATTAACAAACACGAGATCCACTGACATCAACAAACACGAGATCCACTGACATCAACAAACACGAGATCCACTGACATCATCAAACACGAGATCCACTGACATCATCAAACACGAGATCCACTGACATCAACAAACACGAGATCCACTGACATCAACAAACACGAGATCCACTGACATCAACAAACACGAGATCCACTGACATCAATAAACACGAGATCCACTGACATCAACAAACACGAGATCCACTGACATCAACAAACACGAGATCCACGGACACAAACAAACACACATGTCGGAGCATGTACGGGCTCCACTGACATCAACAAACACATCATGCCACGACGTATACGGGTTGCACATGTTCACAAACTCTTATCTTTCATCCCCAGCTGATAGTGAAGTGACTGACTCAAGATGGCTGCCCCAATTGCAGAAGACAAGAAAACCCCTTACGTATTTGTGGGCCGCTCTGGTCTGAAGGTGTCCAACATCGCTCTGGGCACTATGACCTTTGGCGAGAACCAGGTAAGGCGCGCGTCAGTTATTGGGACAAGTTAATATCCAATTATGAGACGAGGAGGCCTAGTTCTCACAGTGACGAGTGGCTTACTTAAGAGAGTGAGGGAGGCCTAATGGTGACAGTGGCGAGGCCTAATTATGACAGTGACGAGTGGCTTACTTAAAAGATTGAGGGAGGCCTAATAGTGACAGTGGCGAGGCCTAATAGTGACAGTGGCGAGGCCTAATAGTGACAGTGGCGAGGCCTAATTGTGACAGTGGCGAGGCCTAGTTGTGACAGTGGCGAGGCCTAATTGTGACAGTGGCGAGGCCTAGTTGTGACAGTGGCGAGGCCTAATAGTGACAGTGGCGAGGCCTAATAGTGACAGTGGCGGAGCCTAGTTGTGACAGTGGCGGAGCCTAGTTGTAACAGACGTCAGCTGTAATGCGTTCCCAAGAATCGTGAGGTCAGTCTGAGGTTGTGTAGGCTTGTTAGGCTTTGTCCAGGAGTAGGGTTGTGGGCTGTTGTGTTGGTGATATGGACTTTGTTCCTCCTGTTAGCCAGTTTATGTGGCAGATGCCCTACTGAAGTCATTTGACACTAGGTCACAGCTCTGTCAGATCGACAAACATGGTGGGCGGCACGTCTTGTGGGCTCAAATCAATGATCAGCGTGTAATCTTGTTCGTCGTGTGGCACGCCCCCCACCTCCCCGTGGCCTAGTTACACGGTGTGTTGAACTAGACCTAGCCTGCCATGTGTATCTGTCGTGTGTCTACTGCTATGGGATGTTTGAACGTTCACCTTAGACATTAGGACAACCTTGTTACATGCACGTGAATAGTGGACATTCGGTAAACAAACAGTAATTTTACTGGACGCCACCGGCATGAAGTCTCATGGGGATGAGGTGTGACGGGAATGAGCTGTGACGGGGATGAGGTGTGACGGGGATGGGTTTTGACGGGGATGGGGTTTAACGGGGATGCGGTTTGATGGGGATGGGGTTTGACTGGGAGTTTCTACCTCGGCAACAGGGAAATAACACTAACGTCAGATCAGGCAAAACATATCTCTGTTATTAAACTAAGTGGCGTCAGTACAGATAAACTCAGTCCCGCCAAAATTGTTTCAAGATTCAACTGAAACCTGCACCGGTCAGGCCCTAAATAACATGACGCAATTAGACGTAATACAGTCCGCGCGCCAGGATACGGGTGACCGATAGCGGTTATAGTTAATCCAGATAAAAGAGGGAGTCTAATCACATTCTCTTGTTTCATTTCAATCTGTCCCACAATCACACTCTTGTTTCTGAGAGCGCACGAACCTAGTATAGGTACACACAGACACACACATACATCCAAGCACTGGTTTATGCGTCTTAATATCGCACAATTCACTACGGTCTGGGGTGGAATAGGCGCGCATGCGCCAGTAAAAACTAGTGAGGCAAACACGTAAACAATTTCAGTAGTAAATTTACGATTTATAAAGTCTCGCGAAAAAAATTCCGGCGAACGAAAAGTCATAAATCACGTTTGTTTATGGGGCCCCGTGATTTGGTCAAGGAGGAGCAGCCTGATCGGCTTGTGGTATATCAGTTAGCGGTGAGAGAGAGACAGAGGGAGAGGGAGAGAGAGACAGAGAGATAGACTAGCGAGAGATGTGTATCCTGAACAAAAGACAAACGGAATTGACACTGGAGTGACACAAACATGAGACACTCTAATTAGTTGGTTCTCTAACTCAAACCATCCTAAGTTTACTTAGCATTGGGAACGGTTAATATTAATTTCTTCAATACCACGGTGATGTAATCTTCAATACCACCGTGATGTAATCTTCAATACCACAGTGATGTAATCTTCAATACCACAGTGATCTAATGTTCAATACCAGGGTGATCCAATCTTCAATACCAGGGTGATCTAATCTTCAATACCACAGTGATCTAATCTTCAATACCACAGTGATCTAATCTTCAATACCACAGTGATCTAATCTTCAATACCAGGGTGATCTAATCTTCAATACCAGGGTGATCTAATCTTCAATACCAGGGTGATCGATCCTTCAATACCAGGCTGATCGATCATTCAATACCACAGTGATCTATCCTTCAATACCAGGGTGGTCTACAGTCATCAAAGAGATCAGAGCCAGAGACACACTTGCTTCTCGTGGATACTAGATGTAACTTCTCGTGGATACTAAATGTGACTTCTCGTGGATACTAGAAGTGACTTCTCATGGATACTAGATATGGCTTCTCGTGGATACTAGATGTGACTTCTCATGGATACTAGATGTGACTTCTCGTGGATACTAGATGTGGCTTCTCACAGATGACGTTTCTCCCGCTAGATTATCCCCTCCAGTTCTCCACAGCCCAGATCTCGGTACATCAATGTCATTGTGTGTTCTCAGACTCCACAATTTAGATCTCGGCACATCAATATCTTTGTGTGTTCTCAGACTCCACAACCCAGATCTCGGTACATCAATGTCATTGTGTGTTCTCAGACTCCACAACCCAGATCTCGGTACACTAATGTCATTTTGTGTTCTCAGACTCCACAGCCAAGATCTCGGTACATCAATGTCATTGTGTGTTCTCAGACTCCACAGATCTCGGTACATCAATGTCAATATGTGTTCTCAGACTCCACAACCCAGATCTCGGTACACTAATATCATTGTCTGTTCTCAGACTCCACAACCCAGATCTCGGTACATCAATGTCATTGTGTGATCTCAGACGAGACTTAAGTTTCCTTAGTGTCATTGTTTCATTGGAATCAAGCATTCTACAAATCTCTCTTCTAATTACATCTCTGTCAAAACTATCTACACTTTCTGTCTTTCTGGCGTACCAGTCTTGATAAAACACGGACTTCTTTAGTCTTGGAGCAATCGATCAAGTGGCCATTTAATCTATCCTAAAACGTGAATAGTCCTCTTTTCATGGTTTAAGATCCTCCAATACAGTTTACAACGCTTAGGTTCTCTAAAAAATAATATACATCTTCAATGCAGTTGTATGGAGGGTAAGGAACTGGGCTTTCAGACTCAATGTAGTCGCGAACGTAAACAATTATTGATACTACGCCCTTACACTAGTGTACACATAGAAAATACCGGAGGGCTCAATAGAATTATTTAAAACCAGTGAGCTGTAGGTTTGAAAGATTCCGTGAAACACGTGGAAAATGTTGTTTGCAAAAATACTTTCTGTTATGAAGGGGTAATCATTTCAAAAACTTGTTTAATTAGGAGGGCTGGTTTTTGCATACCATAAATAAAGAAAATGTGATATCATATGTTTGTGGGCAAGAACCACTGGTGTTCACCATTGGGACACGGTGATCTGCCGGTTATATGCAAAATTTTAAATATTTTGTTTATATGGATGTTTAGATATTCAATTTTAAACTGCGGGAAACATTGTGACACGCACTTCATCAGCTGTTCGTCCTGTTCTCCTTGCATACAAACAACGGGAGAGCAAAGTCAACAACTCGTTAATAAACGTCTGGAGTGTCAGCGTAGTGCGTGGCTCAGACACAAATTGTATAATAATAAGTGTGCGTTGTGACCAGCATGAAACGGTTATTTTGGGATTCAGCCCTCACATATTTGAGAGGATTTGGGTCAATGCTAGCTGTCAGTTCTCTCAAACGTGTCTACCAGAGGACTTGGGTCAATGCTAGCTGTCAGTTCTCTCAAACGTGTCTACCAGAGGACTTGGGTCAATGCTAGCTGTCAGTTCTCTCAAACGTGTCTACCAGAGGACTTGGGTCAATGCTAGCTGTCAGTTCTCTCAAACGTGTCTACCAGAGGACTTGGGTCAATGCTAGCTGTCAGTTCTCTCATACGTGTCTACCAGAGGACTTGGGTCAATGCTAGCTGTCAGTTCTCTCAAACGTGTCTACCAGAGGACTTGGGTCAATGCTAGCTGTCAGTTCTCTCAAACGTGTCTATCAGAATGTGGTTTACTATCTTATAACAAGTAATATGATCTGTGAACATGTTCTGTTTTAGGCTGGTCGGCCTGGGCAGACAGACGAGGATGCGTCTCACCAGATCATCAACCGTTACGCGGAGTGGGGAGGCAACTTTTTGGACACTGCAGATATTTACGGATTCGGGAAATCGGAGACAATCATTGGGAAATGGCTGGAGAAGTGAGTGATTGTCTGGTTTCTGTTGTTCAGCGTGTGTCAAGTCGGACATCTGTTATTGAGTGATTGTCTGGTTTCTGTTGTTTAGCGTGTGTCAAGTCGGACATCTGTTATTGAGTGATTGTCTGTTTTCTGTTGTTCAGTATGTGTCATGTCGGACATCTGTTATTGCCTCCCCGTGTACTATCTCTGTATTGTCCATCTCTGTGAGCTGATCTAATTTATGTGTGTGGTTATAGAAATATGTCTCCTTGCTCTTCTGGACCGTTCTGTGGTTCATGGCCACTGTTCTGTCTATTCACAGACAACCACGTGACAAGTACGTCATCGCCACCAAATGTCGCGTCAACATGGACGTGGACCAGAACATCAACAACGTGGGACTCAGTCGGCGTCACATCACTGAGAGTATTGACAGGAGTCTACAGAGGCTGCACACGGACTTTGTGGATCTGTACCAGGTGGGTAGGGTGTCATGTCATATTGGGCTTGGATCTGTACACGTGGTTAGGTGGGGTGCCGTGCATTTATCGGTTTTAACCTGTGCCATGCGAGTAGTGTGTAGTGCCATAGTGGGTTTAGATCTGTACATGTGTCATGCCATGATGGACTTTGATCTGAACAAGTGTCATGCCATTGTTGGTTTAGATCTCTGCCAGGTGAGTGGGTGAGATGTCATGCCATGGTTGGCTTTGAATAGAGCGTCTTGGACATAGACTTTGTAAATCTGTACCAGGTAAGTTGGTAGTGTATTGTGCCTCGGTAGGAATGGATTTGTACTGGATGAGTGTGATAGTGTGTCAAAACATTGTGTGTGACACATAAAGATCTTAGAGTGAAGGGAACAGAACGAATGGACAAATTGTTTTCTAAATGTATTGCGTGCTTACATTCGCTACCCACCACTCACCGTCGCCGCCGTGGTATTCCTCAACCTTGCAGCATCTCCAGGAAATTCAGTACAGACAAACTGAAGATGACACGGAAATCTTATTCTAGTGGATCGTCTCTTACCCCAGGACTTCTGCGAGTTTACAGCATGAGATTGTGTCCATGGGCTGAGAGGACAAGCCTGGGGCTGGAACCTGAGAGGACAAGACTGGGGCTTGAACCTTGAGAGGACAAGGCTGGGGCTGGAACCTGAGAGGACAAGGCTGGGGCTTGAACCTGAGAGGACAAGGCTGGGGCTTGGACCTGAGAGGACAAGGCTGGGGCTGGAACCTGAGAGGACAAGGCTGGGGCTTGAACCTGAGAGCACAAGACAGGTACATGAACAAAAACAGGTTCCAAATGAAACTGCCAACATTGATTTGAAAACAAACCAGAATGGTTTCTGGTAAAGAATCCTCAAGGTTTATTTCCAGTTTTGGAGGTGGGTGACAAGATCGTGTACGCGTCAACTGCAACCTGTGACTGGCTGGATGATGTGTACGTGGAGGTTGTCTGTAGCCAAGTGGCCCGTACAGGAGGGCATGGGGCAGGATTGTCGTAGAGTATAATGACAAAATAGCAGGAAGCTGTCATGGGATAATCAGAAAACATGATAACAGAGAGAAGATAGTAGCTGACTTTCCGAAACACCAGGAATTTCTTGGCAATGCCCTAGACAAGACATAAGGACCATTATGACTTTCAGAAACACCAGAAGTTTCTGGGCAATGCCCTAGCAAAGAGAGAAAGACCATTCTCTGGAGAAAACAAGCCAGCCTTGGGATCGATCTGGCCCCACTTTGAGAGATTACCTACTCTGGCCACTACGGAACCACACACTGTTATAGATAAGGAGGTATTCCCCCGGCTGTCAGCTTATTTTGAGGCAGTGAGCGCTTTCCCTGCAGCACATACTGTCAGCTTGGTTTGAGGCAGTGACCGCTCTCCCTGCAGCACATACTGTCAGCTTGGTTTGATGCAGTGACCGCTCTCCCTGCAGCACATACTGTCAGCTTTGTTTGAGGCAGTGACCGCTCTCCCTGCAGCACATACTGTCAGCTTTGTTTGAGGCAGTGACCGCTCTCCCTGCAGCACATACTGTCAGCTTTGTTTGAGGCAGTGACCGCTCTCCCTGCAGCACATACTGTCAGCTTGGTTTGAGGCAGTGACCGCTCTCCCTGCAGCCCGGCTCACTTATTCGATGTGACGACACATGTGCAGATCTTTGAATCTTTCAAGTCTGGAAAGCCAGATTATGACCTGGGGCTGGAAGGGTAAATCTATAATGGCTACCTGGAGGATGTTTCAAGCAGAGCTTGTATACTCACCCCTCCCCCCCCCTCCCCCCCCCCCCCCCCAGCTACTCAAATGTCAAACTATTGATGCAATTCTATTAAATATTTCAATGTTACTCTCAATTGACATGTGAGATTTGGCTAAATCCTTCAACCACAAATGGCCACCGTACAATTCATTGAGAATGTTAAATATGATTTTCCTTCTGAAATATTTAGGCTAGAGATGGTTATGTTGGGGGTGTGTAACACACTAGTCAAACAGCATATTATAAACATACATCACGTTTCTAGAAGATTTGGGCAGATCATCAGGTGGTCTGTAACTTGTGTTGACAGGTCTGTTCCATTTGCCGAATACTGACCACAACTGATCTAGAATGGTTGGCTATTTATCTAGAATGGTTGGCTATTTATCTAGAATGGTTGGCTGTTTATCTAAAATAGTTGGCTATTTATCTAGAACGGTTGGCTGTTTATCTAGAATGGTTGGCTGTTTATCTAGAACGGTTGGCTGTTTATCTAGAATGTTTGACCACCCATCAGGTTGAATGAATGTATGTAATCTGAGAGCCGAGGTTACCCTGACAGAGTATGTTACCTGACTGCCAATCTTCTCCCCAGACCCACGTGTTTGATGATGGCACACCAGTAGAAGAAACCTTACGGACATTGAACGACCTGGTCCGTGTCGGTAAAATCCGTTACATCGGTTTGAGCAACGTTGGCGGGTGGCAGATTCAGAAGTTGGTGGACACGGTGGAGAAGCTGGGACTGAACTCCATTGTCAGCTTACAGGTGAGTCGACTTCTGTTTTTATCAGGTAATGTAACACGTTTAGATTGTGGACTTTCAATGGCAGAACAAGTTGTTGGAACAGCACGTGAGGGTTGTTAGAAGTTGTGTAGTTGTTGTTGGTAGTTGTTGTTGTTGGTAGTTGTTGTTGTTTGTAGTAGTTATTGTTGGTAGTAGTAGTAGTTGTTGTTGGTAGTTGTTGTTAGTAGTAGTAGTTGTTTTTGGTAGTTGTTGTTAGTAGTAGTAGTTGTTATTGGTAGTTGTTATTGGTAGTTGTTGTTGTTGTTGGTAGTAGTTGTTGTTGGTAGTTGTTATTGGTAGTTGTTGTTGTTGTTGGTAGTAGTTGTTGTTGGTAGTTGTTGTTATTGGTAGTTGTTGTTGGCAACAACAAACAGTAGATGAGAAAGGACAAGAGAGAGGACATGAAACGATGAGATAATATGGTGTCTGGCACTGCCAGGTTTCGAAGACCCCCCCCCCCCCCCCCTAAAGGAATGCAGTCCGATGTGTCGGGCTTGTGGTCACGTCTGACCCCTAGAACTGTGCAGTCCGATGTGTCGGGCTTGTGGTCACGTCTGACCCCTAGAAGTGTGCAGTCCGATGAGTCGGGCTTGTGGTCACGTCTGACCCCTAGAAGTGTGCAGTCCGATGTGTCGGGCTTGTGGTCACGTCTGACCCGTAGAAGTGTGCAGTCCGATGTGTCGGGCTTGTGGTCACGTCTGACCCCTAGAAATGTGCAGTCCGATGTGTTGTGCTTGTGGTCACGTCTGACCCCTAGAAGTGTGCAGTCCGATTTGTCGGGCTTGTGGTCACGTCTGACCCCTAGAAGTGTGCAGTCCGATGTGTCGGGCTTGTGGTCACGTCTGACCCCTAGAAGTGTGCAGTCCGATGTGTCGGGCTTGTGGTCACGTCTGACCCCTAGAAGTGTGCAGTCCGATGTGTCAGGCTTGTGGTCACGTCTGACCCCTAGAAGTGTGCAGTCCGATGTGTTGTGCTTGTGGTCACGTCTGACCCCTAGAAGTGTGCAGTCCGATGTGTCGGGCTTGTGGTCACGTCTGACCCCTAGAAGTGTGCAGTCCGATGTGTCGGGCTTGGGGTCACGTCCGACCCCTAGAAGTGTGCAGTCCGATGTGTTGTGCTTGTGGTCACGTCTGACCCCTAGAAGTGTGCAGTCCGATGTGTCGTGCTTGTGGTCACGTCTGACCCCTAGAAGTGTGCAGTCCGATGTGTCGTGCTTGTGGTCACGTCTGACTCCTAGAAGTGTGCAGTCCGATGTGTCGTGCTTGTGATCACGCCTGACCTGATCGTGTAGGCAGACAACTCTGATTTCTAACGGAAACGTCAGATGTCGAATTGTTGCAGTCTAGATGTGTTAGATGCCATGTCTCCCAGATGGATAATCCACTCAAATGTGTGTGGTAAGGGAGGGGGGGGGGGTAATATTAATCTTTGGGTTAACATCTTCCTTTGTTCCTCTCTAAATAACAAACTCTGTAAATGAGGGAAAGATGGAGGATAAACGTTCTGGAGAGAGACGGTATTGTAAGGAGCGGACGAGGGGGAGGGGGGGGGGGTCGAGGGGTAGGGAAGAGCGGGGATGTCACTTCATAAGACTGACAGTAAAAACATGAATCTAATGTCACCATCAAAACATGACATAGCAGATGTTGGAGATCCATGGCAGTCAGTCTTGGATGGAGAAATGTTGGAGATCCAATCAGTCTTGGATGGAGAATAGTTGGAGATCCAATCATTCTTGGATGGAGAATAGTTGGAGATCCATGGCAGTCTTGGATGGGGAAATTTTGGAGATCCAATCAGTCTTGGATGGGGAAATGTTGGAGATCCAATCAGTCTTGGATGGAGAATAGTTGGAGATCCATGGCAGTCTTGGATGGGGAAATGTTGGAGATCCATGGCAGTCTTGGATGGGGAAATATTGGAGATCCAGTCATTCTTGGATGGGGAGTGCTGATTTTATTATTGCTATTATTTATGACGTCAGTGGTAGTACCAACAGTTGCCATCACGTGAGTGGACATTGTCATCATGAAAAGAACCTTACCTGGGGTCATGTCAGTTTTGGGGTTGTTTTTTTCAGCAACAATACAGCCTGATCAATCGGGATTCTGAGCTGGAACCGTTCCAGGTTTGCAAGTCTGCCGGGATTGGGGTTCTTCCATGGAGTCCACTCAAAGGGTGAGTCTACTCAAAGGGTGAGTCTACTCAAAGGGTGAGTCTACTCAAAGGGTGAGTCTACTCAAAGGGTGAGTCTAACTATAGGGTGAGTCCAACTATAGAGTGAGTCTACTCAAAGGGTGAGTCCAATTAAAGGGTGAGTCTACTCAAAGGGTGAGTCTACTCAAAGGGTGAGTCTAACTATAGGGTGAGTCCAACTATAGAGTGAGTCTACTCAAAGGGTGAGTCCAAGTATAGGGTGAGTCTACTCAAAGGGTGAGTCCAACTAAAGGGTGAGTCTTACTAAAGGGTTAGTAATTTATACTAAAGAGATTTGCATACTGATAGGATAAGTCCACCTACAGGGATAGTCCACCCAAAAGGTTAATTACCTCAGGGTGACTACACCCAAAGGCTGATCCACTTAAAAAGCAAGTCCATTCAAGAGGTGAGTCCACTCAGTGATTGCGTCCACTGAATGACAGACCCCACTTAATGACAGAGTTCACTAAATGACAGAGCCCATGTAACAGTTCCCGCCGGAGCAAGGGGAGTTTAGGATGCCTGAACATGTTAAAGCTTAAAGCTACATGAATGCATGTCAAGGTCACTCACTGTCTCAGCGAAGGAGAACAGAGTTGGGGTAAGGAATGTGGACAGGTAGAAACTGACCACTGGCCTTCCGATTTTGTTAGGGGGAGATTGATTGACAGACGAAATTGGCAACGGATCTTGCTGCGAGAGAATGAGTGACAGGTGTGCAAAGTGGTTCGTTCCAATTGGAATTGAAGATGACCATACCTGAGATCGATTGGTCAAGCTCTGGCCTTGCTTGAGGATATATAACTCGAGACAAAGTTTAGCTCGACAGGCTGGATGAGAGATGGAGAGTGAGGGAGAGAGAGAGGCTGTATGGAGGAGACTGAGAGAGAGAGAGAGAGAGACTGAATGTGGATAGTATGTTTAACTCACCGACTTAGATAGAGGAGCGATTGATTGACGGTTGGACGAATGTTTAGTGATAGAACAGGATCGCTCAAATAGGTGTGTGAGTTTTGCATTAATAGATAATGTGAAAGTGTGTTTGTAAGCAAGGACACATTGTGAACGAGTTATGTCGAGATCGCCCGCCTGAGGGGATTTCAGTGAGGAAGAGTATTTGATAAGGTGTGTTGAAGACGCAGTTAAGGCGATGTGTGTGTGATGTAATTGCAAGGCAATAGAACTGGGTTTTTAGATAGTTGGGAATTCCATCAATAGCTAATGCTTACAATTCCCGTTATAGTAGAATGTTTAGTTAAGATATGTATTATATTGTGTTTGTAATTTCTCTACTCATTCTATGATATGAGTATGATTTAATAAATATGCCACCTGCTGTGTGATATGTCATTTACTGAGTATGGTCATGATGATGTGGATGAGTGTGAGAATGTTATAAGTTAGATCACGGCCAGGGCAAAGAAATAGAGGATCTGTCTGCTACACCCACTCAGCTGACCAGACCAAGACTGACCCCCCCCCCCCCCCCCCCATCTTGACTGTATCACCCAGCCCAGGTCTGAATGTCGACTGATGCTACTTCTCACGTAAAAGTAAATGTTTGTGAACGAGCACATCCGCTTCTATATTTATGTTGTTCGTCTTGTTTGCTGTTGGTTATTTAAAGTATTTAACTCATTTGATTCATTATCTGATATTTAATTGTGGTCTGGGGCTTCGGCTGGCCCTTAAAGAGATTCACAGCAATGTGACCATACATCAAGGGTGAGCTGACATGTTGGTATGCCTCAGTGGGAATTAGATTCCTAAAATATTGGAATGCCTCAGTGGGACCTAGATTCCTAAAATGTTGGAATGCCTCAGTGGGACCTAGATTCCTAAAATATTGGAATGCCTCAGTGGGACCTAGATTCCTAAAATGTTGGAATGCCTCAGTGGAGCCTAGATTCCTAAAATGTTGGAATGCCTCAATGGGACCTAGATTCCTAAAATATTGGTATGTCTCAGTGGGGCCTAGATTCCTAAAATATTGGTATGCCTCAAAAGGGCTTTACTCCTAAAATGTTGAGAGCTTTTTGTTTTCTGTCAGAATGTATAAATATGTATCCTAGAAATAAGACAACTGTCTACCCAGTGGGACCTCTTGTACTGTCTCAGACATGTCACAAACACATACAAAACGGTGCCCACATGTGTAGTCAGTGATATTCACGGCCCGCTGACCACCAGACCTACACAAAACGGTGCCCACATGTGTAGTCAGTGATGTCCACGGCCCGCCGACCACCAGACCCACACAAAACGGTGCCCACATGTGTGGTCAGTGATGTTCACGGCCCGGCGACCACCAGACCCACACAAAACGGTGCCCACATGTGTGGTCAGTGATGTTCACGGCCCGGCGACCACCAGACCCACACAAAACGGTGCCCACATCTGTAGTCAGTGATGTTCTAAGGTCTGATACCGTGACTGGTGCCAACAGAGGTGACCATGACATCCTCGATATGACGAGAGCGTGTAATTGTCCATAACTTCATCTCTCCATCTTTGCTTTCAGAGGTCTGCTAACTGGTAAGGTGAAGCGAGGGGTCAAACCCACAGAGGGCAGGATTGGGTGGGTGGCAGACAATGAGAGCAAGGCCATGCAGTCTTCCCCAGCCTTTAGCTCGTTCGATGGCAGGACATATGACATTATTGAGGCTGTGGAAGCTATAGCCAAGAAACACTGTGAGTGGCATCTATGTCTCCTTTATTTATGTTATCATGCATGCCACGTCACTTCCTGTCATAATTAAAATTTGTATTGTGAGATAGTGCGACCAGGTGTACCTTCTGTTGTCATATGTTGTTGGACTTGTCTGTCTTTGAGTTGACCAGGTGTGAAGCAAGGAAGGCTTACTTAGTTATTGTTACAAAATATGAACACACAAAAAGAACTGCTAACTAAATACATATCATAGACTAAACTAACACAGAGGATTCAAGCACTAGCTGCTGATGTCACATCCAACTGTTATATGTTCCCAGGTTATGTCTCAGATTTGAAATAACATAAACCGTAAACTTAGTATAATCCAGTCGTTTTACAGATCAGTGGTTCTAGCTCACTCGTTGTCCTCTGCCATTCCTTCGTCCGTTGTCTAGGTTAGGATGGATCTGCCGACCTCTGTCTGTCATCTAGGTTGGGATGGATCTGCCGACCTCTGTCTGTCATCTAGGTTGGGATGGATCTGCCGACCTCTGTCTGTCATCTAGGTTGGGATGGATCTGCCGACCTCTGTCTGTCATCTAGGTTGGGATGGATCTGCCGACCTCTGTCTGTCATCTAGGTTGGGATGGATCTGCCGACCTCTGTCTGTCATCTAGGTTGGGATGGATCTGCCGACCTCTGTCTGTCATCTAGGTTGGGATGGATCTGCCGACCTCTGTCTGTCATCTAGGTTGGGATGGATCTGCCGACCTATGTCCGTCGTCTAAGTTGGGATGGATCTGCCGACCTCTGTCTGTCATCTAGGTTGGGATGGATCTGCCGACCTCTGTCTGTCATCTAGGTTGGGATGGATCTGCCGACCTCTGTCTGTCATCTAGGTTGGGATGGATCTGCCGACCTCTGTCTGTCATCTAGGTTGGGATGGATCTGCCGACCTCTGTCTGTCATCTAGGTTGGGATGGATCTGCCGACCTCTGTCTGTCATCTAGGTTGGGATGGATCTGCCGACCTCTGTCCGTCGTCTAAGTTGGGATGGATCTGCCGACCTCTGTCTGTCATCTAGGTTGGGATGGATCTGCCGACCTCTGTCTGTCATCTAGGTTGGGATGGATCTGCCGACCTCTGTCTGTCATCTAGGTTGGGATGGATCTGCCGACCTCTGTCTGTCATCTAGGTTGGGATGGATCTGCCGACCTCTGTCTGTCATCTAGGTTGGGATGGATCTGCCGACCTCTGTCTGTCATCTAGGTTGGGATGGATCTGCCGACCTCTGTCTGTCATCTAGGTTGGGATGGATCTGCCGACCTCTGTCCGTCGTCTAAGTTGGGATGGATCTGCCGACCTCTGTCTGTCATCTAGGTTGGGATGGATCTGCCGACCTCTGTCTGTCATCTAGGTTGGGATGGATCTGCCGACCTCTGTCTGTCATCTAGGTTGGGATGGATCTGCCGACCTCTGTCCGTCGTCTAGGTGAGGATGGATCTGCCGACCTCTGTCTGTCATCTAGGTTGGGATGGATCTGCCGACCTCTGTCCGTCGTCTAAGTTGGGATGGATCTGCCGACCTCTGTCTGTCATCTAGGTTGGGATGGATCTGCCGACCTCTGTCCGTCGTCTAAGTTGGGATGGATCTGCCGACCTCTGTCTGTCATCTAGGTTGGGATGGATCTGCCGACCTCTGTCTGTCATCTAGGTTGGGATGGATCTGCCGACCTCTGTCTGTCATCTAGGTTGGGATGGATCTGCCGACCTCTGTCCGTCGTCTAGGTGAGGATGGATCTGCCGACCTCTGTCTGTCATCTAGGTTGGGATGGATCTGCCGACCTCTGTCCGTCGTCTAAGTTGGGATGGATCTGCCGACCTCTGTCTGTCATCTAGGTTGGGATGGATCTGCCGACCTCTGTCCGTCGTCTAAGTTGGGATGGATCTGCCGACCTCTGTCTGTCATCTAGGTTGGGATGGATCTGCCGACCTCTGTCTGTCATCTAGGTTGGGATGGATCTGCCGACCTCTGTCTGTCATCTAGGTTGGGATGGATCTGCCGACCTCTGTCCGTCGTCTAGGTGAGGATGGATCTGCCGACCTCTGTCTGTCATCTAGGTTGGGATGGATCTGCCGACCTCTGTCCGTCGTCTAGGTGAGGATGGATCTGCCGACCTCTGTCTGTCATCTAGGTTGGGATGGATCTGCCGACCTCTGTCCGTCGTCTAGGTGAGGATGGATCTGCCGACCTCTGTCTGTCATCTAGGTTGGGATGGATCTGCCGACCTCTGTCCGTCGTCTAGGTTAGGATGGATCTGCCGACCTCTGTCTGTCATCTAGGTTGGGATGGATCTGCCGACCTCTGTCCGTCGTCTAGGTGAGGATGGATCTGCCGACCTCTGTCTGTCATCTAGGTTGGGATGGATCTGCCGACCTCTGTCCGTCGTCTAGGTGAGGATGGATCTGCCGACCTCTGTCCGTCGTCTAGGTTGGGATGGATCTGCCGACCTCTGTGCGTCGTCTAAGTTGGGATGGATCTGCCGTCCTCTGTCCGTCGTCTAGGTGGGGATAGATCTGCCGATCTCTGTCCGCAGTCTAGGTGGGGATGAATCAATCGAGCTCTGCCAGGATTGACTGCTTCGTATTGTCAAGCGCACATACATGTGCTAACAATGATCGGGAGTGTATCCATGGATTCTGGATGAACCTCTCTTTTTGCAACCAATTTCACGAGACGAGAGACTGAGATCGCTCCAACAGACATCCATGCAATGGTCCTGTAGAACAGTCGGACTGCCTTCTAGATTAATCTCAATTCGTACCCAGACAAACGTCCACACTCACACGTGATCAGATCTTGTACCCAGACAAACCTTCACACTCACATGTGATCAGATCTTGTACCCAGACAAACCTTCACACTCATATGTGATCAGATCTTGTACCCAGACAAACCTTCACACTCACATGTGATCAGATCTTGTACCCAGACAAACGTTCACACTCACATGTGATCAGATCTTGTACCCAGACAAACCTTCACACTCACATGTGATCAGATCTTGTACGCAGACAAACGTTTACACTCACATGTGATCAGATCTCGTACCTAGACAAACCTTCACACTCACATGTGATCAGATCTCGTACCCAGACAAACCTTCACACTCACATGTGATCAGATCTTGTACCCAGACAAACCTTCACACTCACATGTGATCAGATCTTGTACCCAGACAAACCTTCACACTCACATGTGATCAGATCTTGTACCCAGACAAACCTTCACACTCACATGTGATCAGATCTTGTACCCAGACAAACCTTCACACTCACATGTGATCAGATCTCGTACCTAGACAAACCTTCACACTCACATGTGATCAGATCTCGTACCTAGACAAACCTTCACAGTCACGTGGCTGAAGGCTCTAGGTGTATGATTGGATAACCACCCCGTAAACTCTCCCTTTCTCTCTATCCCTCTCTCTATCCACCACCCCTCTGTCTCCATCTCTCTCGCTCCGATTCTTCCAAATCTTCTGTCTACATTCTCTTTTATTAACTTTTTTCTAAGTTCTAGAAAGCCAAATGACCGTCGAGTGATCCTCCCCATTTGGATGTTAGCCATCCATCTAATTTGGTCACACCAATCTAGTATTTTATTGGCTGAAAAATCCAAAAGCCACTGTCATTCTGCATGTGAAAGCCTGACATGGGAGTCCTTGTTGTCAACCTAGCTCCCAATCACAAATGTCTGGTACCAGAATGGTTAATCTGCCACCTATCCCATGATATAGATAAGTTTTCCACCTTAAGTGAACATTAACCACTCGCTTTCTTGCCGAGCCAACCTCGTGTTCACAACGGCGTTACATGACCTTGGATTGACCTGGGCTCGTCAACCAACGTTCAGTCAACTTTTGATTCCCAGGGAATACATTGGCCAGCCCGTACTTCCACTGCTCCAAGCGCCTATGCTCTACAGGGAACTGTTACAGGTGCAACATTTAGTTTTATTTGTTGTTTAACCTGTCTGTCCTTGGAATAACCAGATGTGACCTATTGTATCATCAATTGTTTAACTTGTCTGGGGTTTTTTTACGTTTCTTGTCTACTCTATATTGTCATTTCACTGAGTGTTGATTGGTCATTTAATTCTGTACTGAAAGTCATTGTTAACAAACTGACCTCAAGAAATGCCTAGAGAAGATCTAAATTAATCATGTCCTTCTGTTCGCGTGAAGCAGCTAATCTATTTAAGACATCACCTGAATGTCTATTTGTAAACGCCTTAAATAGAACTGTGTCCGCTTTGACTTTCCCTTGTCATTTAAAAATAAAAATGTAGTCAATCAATTGTTTCCCATTTGTTTATATTGAGGTTTCATGAAATGTAAGTGAAGCTTTTATATGTAACAAGTGAGGCATCCGTCCACATGGGGGGTCCATCTAGTGTAGGTCCATAACCTGTCTGTGGTCGTGCAGGCTTGTCATCAAGTGGCCAGCGAGTGATTGGAGTGTATGTCCCCTGAAGCAGGACACCCCCTCCCATAATCCGACTATGTTGTTCTCGCGCTGTAAGGTCTGGGCTATTGGTTGTGGGGTCTGGGTTATTGGTTGTGGGATCTGGGCTATTGGTTCGGGGGTCTGAGCTATAGGTTGGGGGGTCTGGGCTATTGGTTGTGAGGTCTAGGCTATTGGTTGTTGTGAGGTCTGGGCTATTGGTTGTGAGGTATGGGCTATTAGTTGTTGGGTTTGGGCTATTGGTTGTTGGGTCTGGGCTATTGGTTGTGGAGTTGGTTTTGGCCATCTCTTTCCTGATCAACGGGCAGGCTTTAGCAAGGTAGTTAGTTCCAATACCTCTGTGGACTGCGCCCTCCCTCTATGGTCTGCTGCACTGCTCCCTCCCTCTGTCTGGCTGCTGGACTACTCCCTCCCTCCCTCTGTCTGGCTGCTGGACTGCTCCTTCCCTTTCTCTGGCTGTTGGACTGCCCATCCCTCTGGCTGGCTACTGGACTGCTCCTTCTGTTTCAGTTACACTATGTTGACTCGCCAATTGGACGCGCTTTTGGTGACCGTACTAATGATAAAGCTGGATATAATATATTATGCATGACATCTCCATGAGAAAAGGAATATGTAAATTTTGTTTAGAATAATTTTGTCGGCAAGGTGAGTACATATGACGAGGTCACAGCGACATACAGGATTCAATAACGTTGACATCAAACCAGCGTGGTTGCACGATGAAGAGCGTTGGGTAATATTACTAACATGGACATTGAGTAATGGTAGGATATAAACTACTGTTCGAGCCCACCTCCACAGAGTGGGTCTTAGAGACATCGCCACGTGTAATAGTGGAGCACTCAAACAAACACCAGAACATATTAGTTAGGACTGCTCCATTTACACAGACCAGAGAGGCAATCTGGGCCGGGAGAACTGTAACAGGGTTAGATGTCAGAGAGTGGTAGGCAAAAGGACCATTTGACAGGAAGCAGAGGAGTTAGAGCCAGCAACTTAATCTATGTAGCACAAATTGGATGGGACAGGGATATAATGTCTTATTCAGCGAACACGGGTCATTTAGAGTTCACCTCGCGTCCCATGGTTAGCCAGATCGGCGTGTCGTAAAGAGTGATGATCTTGCGTCACCAGGCTAGCCAGATCGCGTGTGGTGTCGAGTGATGACCTAAAAAAATAATGGGGGCATTAGTCTGGTCATTTTGGGTGCCGTATCTTGAGTTGATGAGTGGAGGAATGGTGGAGTTAGCAGACAAAGTTGATGAGTGGAGGAATGGTGGAGTTAGCAGACAAAGTTGATGAGTGGAGGAATGGTGGAGTTAGCAGACAAAGTTGATGAGTGGAGGAATGGTGGAGTTAGGAGACAAAGTTGATGAGTGGAGGAATGGTGGAGTTAGCAGACAATTAATCGACGTCAGACTGTCACATTTAGAATGACAGGGACAAGTAGTTATTGGAGTCAATAGGATTCAAAGAGAGAGTAGATAAGTAAAATTGACGGCTGACTAGTCAACTGGGAAGGAAGAGGGGACTTTGTGACTGCCGGCGTATTTCTTTAGGCGGTGCTAACGATGGTCTATTAAATTAGAGATTTAGAGAGAGATTCATTCCAGAGATAACTGATCGTAGGAACGATTGAGTTCGATCTGTAGTCTTCACAGTCACAAGCTTGGGTGATCTGTTGAGGGCGAGAGAGAACTGATTGTACGCTCGATCGAGTTCAGATCAAGCATATCAGTGGCTTTTACAAACAGCTTTTCTGATGATCAGCTGAGAGAGCAAAACGACTCATCTATGAGCGGAGGAAGAAGGTGGGGAGGGGGGGGGGCACCTAAAGGAGCAGTCTCACAGTCGAAGACCTGAAACTCACAATCTCCTTCGTCAATCCTTGACAATCTCCTTCGACAATCCTTCACCATCTCCTTCGACAACTGGCTAGAAGCATGTGTGTAACTGCCCTGTGGGATACCTGATCGAATGACAGCTTGAAAAGAACATCTTAAGAAAAATCTGCATCCTCTTTTGTCCTCAGTCGTCTTGACCATGTCTTGCCACTGAATCAAGATTGTTAGGGACGAGAGAGCGAGGCTGTCATGACAACTCTCCTTGACTATAATCAACATTCACCGCCAAGTTACTCTGTTTGAATGTCACACTCTGAGCACCATTGGCTGCTATGAACTGCCCAATGGACTGGCTTGTAGGAAGTTATCGGTTTTCTTGTACTAAGTTGAGCAGGCAATTCAGGGACACCGATTGGCTTATTTAGCCATCTTGGAACTCGTGCAAACAGTGATTGTCGACAATATCTCCCTCATCGATTATATTGGACGAACAGCATATTTAAAGATGAACTGGTCTTCCTGACTAGGATTTAGAAATAGATATCTAGATAGGTGTGTGACATGGCCTACTTTAGATCGGCCGTCCGACTCACCAGTAATACCCTCTGAAACGGGATCTCACATTCCACCGCCGACTAAATGACAGAACTCATATTGTGCCAAGGTTTATAATAAATCCCTGCTCCTCCACACAGAGAAATAAAACACATTCACGAGACAAAACACAACACATCATTGCTGAGAGTTTCACAGATTCCGGCCATGAAACCAACTGCAAATCCAT
This sequence comes from Ariolimax columbianus, assembly GCA_036924085.1. Taxonomy (NCBI): domain Eukaryota; kingdom Metazoa; phylum Mollusca; class Gastropoda; order Stylommatophora; family Arionidae; genus Ariolimax; species Ariolimax columbianus. The sequence continues at coordinate 72,464,413 of JAVGWX010000015.1, forward strand.
CTTTGTTTCCCGAACACGCTATTATAGTGGCACTGATAGTTGACACGTGCAGTTTCCGTTATTTAATCAGCCGTGGAATGTGACGTTTCATAGGGATTTCTTTGCCAGTCAGAACACCTGTATCTACATGAAGCTGTGGCTGCGAAGTCTGGTCCCAGTGACCCGTACCTAGAGACCCAGAGATCTCTAGCTAACTTACAGAAACAGTTCATGGAAGGACCGGACGTAAGATCCACTAGTCTGTTACATGACACCAGGTCTATGTTGTGTTGCATGTCATGTTGTTACTCATGTTGTTATTTCCCCAGCTCGCACTCCGGCCCAGGTTGCACTGCGATGGCTCCTACAGAAAGATGTCGTGACGTCAGTTATCGTGGGGGCCAGAACTATTGCCCAGATTGATGACAACATGGGGGCTAATGGATGGAGATTGACCTTGGAGGAGGTTTGATTATCACCTTTTTAACATAAAATATCTACATCCTGCCTGGGAGGGGAGAGTTGTCTGTTTTATCTGTTCTAGTTTGTGAGAGTTGTCTGTTTTATCTGTTCTAGTTTGTGAGAGTTGTCTGCTGTATCAGTTCTAGTTTGTGAGAGTTGTCTGCTGTATCTGATCTAGTTTGTGAGAGTTGTCTGCTGTATCTGTTCTAGTTTGTGAGAGTTGTCTGTTTTATCTGTTCTAGTTTGTGAGAGTTGTCTGTTTTATCTGTTCTAGTTTGTGAGAGTTGTCTGTTTTATCTGTTCTAGTTTGTGAGAGTTGTCTGTTTTATCTGTTCTAGTTTGTGAGAGTTGTCTGTTTTATCTGTTCTAAGAGGTGAGATTTGTCTATTATGTCTGATCTAGGAGTTGAAAACTGCGTGTTCTGAGAGTTGAAAGTTCGTCTTCTCTGACTAATCTTTTGAAGTAAGAGTTGTCTGTTCTGGGAGTGTAGAGTTATCCACAAAGGCTAGTCTGTGACTTGTCTGTTCTGGGAGTGTAGAGTTATCCACAAAGGCTAGTATGTGACTTGTCTGTTCTGGGAGTGTAGAGTTATCCACAAAGGTTAGTATGTGACTTGTCTGTTCTGGGGTTGTAGAGTTGTCCACAAAGGCTAGTATCTGACGTGTCTGTTCTGGGAGTGTAGAGTTATCCACAAAGGCTAGTATGTGATTTGTCTGTTCTGGGAGTGTAGAGTTGTCCACAAAGGCTAGTATGTGACTTGTCTGTTCTGGTACGTTGAGATTAGAGTGTTGTCTTTCCTGCTGTTGTGTTGAGTGTTATGTTTTACAGATTTGGGCGGTCATTTTCTGCAAGATATGTCAACTGAGTCTGCCATGGATCCGTTCTGTGACTGTGACGGCCATGTCTGTGTCTGCCGTGACCTAGTTGCTGATTGCATTTAATGTTTGTCTATGTGTGTGTCTGTCTGTTTAGTGTGATATATGCGTGTATGTGTCTTATTCTGTGAATGTGTCATTGTTGCGTAGTCTGAACATATTAAAAACATATTTAAACGTCCAATCTATTTCTGTGTTTCCTCAGATGCAACAGCTGGACGAGCTGTCCTCACCGGCCCTCCCCTACCCTTACGAGTTTATCTTCAGGTTTAACACGGACCGGGTCAACACGTTCTCCAATGACTTTTATGTTAAGTCTACAATCTAGCTGGGTCTGGTGGTTGCTGTTATTGGATCTGGTGGCTGCTGTTACTGGGTCTGTTGGCTACTGTTAGTGGGTCTGGCTGTTAATGTGACATTCCTTGGTGAATGACCTTGTGTTATGTTTGTTACAATGGTTTGTATGCATGAAAAATACTGGTTGGTGACACGAAAACATGAAGAGAAGGCCTGGGTGATACACATTATGACGTCATTGTGTTGGGTGACACGAGGACTAGACGGCAACCTTACAGAAGTGTTGGCTGACATTAGGACTGGACGGGAAATCTTACAGAAGTGTTGACAGACACTAGCACTGGATGACAAACCTTACAGAAGTGTTGGCTGACACGAGGACTGGACGGCGAACCTAACAGAAGTGTTGGCTGACATCAGGACTGGACGGCAAATCTTACAGAAGTGTTGGCTGACACTAGCACTGGATTACAAACCTTACAGAAGTGTTGACAAACACTAGGACTGGACGACAAACCTTACAGAAGTGCTGGCTGACATCAGGACTGGATGGGAAATCTTACAGAAGTGTTGACAGACGCTAAGACTGGACGACAAACCTAACAGAAGTGTTGGCTGACCCTTAGGACTGGACGGCGAACCTAACAGAAGTGTTGGCTGATACTAGGACTGGACGGGAATTCTTACAGAAGTGATTATGTTGACCTAATGTTTAAGTTATTATTACCAGATATTTTTCCTTTTGAGTGAGCCCTTATTTACTTAATGATGCCAAGCTGTTGTGATCTGTTAACTTGTACATCCAGAACAGTGCACCAACTTGTTGGTGTGACATCCTCACCATGAATGTCGTCTCTGTTCAAGCAGCCACCACAATCTTATATAAACAGAACTATGTTTTATTTGTCTGAGATAGCCGATCTGGCAGACTAGCTCCATCGTCCCTAGACATAACCAGACAAGCTGTCATATGTAGGTCAGTGAGGCTGGGCATGGGACAGACCAGGTCTCTTCTCTTACATCAATCGATAAAGTGTGTTCACATGTCATGTCCTTGTGTGTCCTGGCTCTCATGTCCTTGTGTGTCCTGTTGCTCATGTCCTTGTGTGTCCTGGCACTTATGTCCTTGTGTGTCCTGGCTCTCATGTCCTTGTGTGTCCTGGCTATCATGTCATTGTATGTCCTGTTGCTCATGTCCGTGTGTGTCATCGCTCTCATGTCCTTGTGTGTCCTGGCTCTCATGTCCTTGTGTGTCCTGGCTCTCATGTCCTTGTGTGTCCTGGCACTCATGTCCCTGTGTGTCCTGGCACTCATGTCCTGGTATGTCCTGGTCCTGATGTGTTTGTGTATCTGCTAATTAAGATCCGTCCAGCAGCACAACACGTGACCACATGACCTTGCCAGTTAGTGGCTGTGGGTGCCACATAAATCGAGGGCTGACTGAGCGTGCTAACATCTTGAGGGCAGCAGAACCCACAAGTATCTAGGACCATCTGAGACATACATGTACTTGGGTGATCAACTGGGTCATGAAGACATCCAGAGCGACACCATCATCATGTGTTTATTGTGGCATGTAAACAAAGTTAGAGACATGAGTTCATACTGTTTTCAGCTTTGGTTTTCACGCCCTGTGTGTTTTTAAATGGCAAAGTGTTTTAGGAGGCTTACAGTAATGAATGCTTGTGTTATTGGAATCAATTATACTCTCGATATATCCTGCTTGATTGTGTTGTTAGTTGTATCACGTATGTGTTTTTAGTTGTGTCACATGTGTGTTAGTGGTGTCACGTGTGTGTTGTTAGTGGCGTCACGTGTGTGTTGTTAGTGGTGTCACGTGTGTGTTGTTAGTGGTATCACGTGTGTGTTGTTAGTGGTGTCACGTGTGTGTTGTTAGTTGTGTCACGTGTGTGTTGTGTCACGTCTGTGTTTTATTATTGTATATCTGCCTTTCACCTATTTCATAGAACACCTTCTGTTTCATAACTTACCTCACGCTCTTATCTAATGGTAACCTAACTTAAAACTCTAACTGCCACAATGTCTACAACTATTGTCCACTGTCTACTTTCCGTCGTTGGCCTGCTGTAACGGGGATCCGAATTATGATGTATTGACATCGACGGTTAATTCGTGGTTTAAAACCTCTGTAGACGTCCTTGGCTCCGTTCCTTAGTAACAACTGTCGATCTGCGTAGTGGATGTCGAAAGACCAGGCTGCTGCTGAAAATCTACGATGGTTCTGCGATGACTACAAGATTAGTGAAGACAGCGACGTGTTAAACTAATGCAGGTTGTCCACGTGTTAACCTGGCGCAGGTGGACCACATGTAAAAAGGTAACGTTTTCTCTCAGCCGATCTAGATCTGGCAGGAAGTCTGTTCTCTCCTACAGCGGGTAGCTATGACTAGGCTGCTTTTGTGAGATCTATGAAGACGCTGCGATGACTATAAACTTTATGACAGATCGTCCACGTGTCTGACGTGGGTTAAAATTCAACCTGGTTAAATTCTAATCACTTTTGACTCACAAATAAAAATCAGTAATACTTTACTTCTGTAAACTGAGTTTGGAACTCAGTCAATGCGACGTTGACTCATCCGGCATTTCTCTCTCTCTCTCACTCTCTGACTGTCTCTCTCTCTGAATGTCTCTCTGAATCGTCTCTCTCTCTCTCTCTCTCTCTCTCTCTCTCTCTCTCTCTAACAATCTCTCTCAATATGTTCCAGCTCCTGGTTTTCCTCGGTTTTTATAACACCCGGACTATTTTTCTGCCGGTCCTAATTTCAAAATGGCGTTCTGCTGGGTGCGCCTATATTAATTCGCCACTTTGCCGTGGTATTAGCTGACGTGAGTGGTCAGGTCCCTGTGGAAAGTCCGCCCATTATTCGCTAATTTTAAGGAAAATATATAATTACGCGTGCGGCGTAATTCTAGAAAAAAACTAAGAACTGTCAATACGGAGACAAGATTTGTCTGGTAAGACTAAATCTGTCACACGATTTTAGCATACGAACATGATGATCTGGGCGTGTCTGAGGAATTATCTCTTCTATCGAAAACCCAAAACCAAAAGCAATATCAAATAAATACTTACTGACTGGTTTCTCAAATTAGGGCGTGTGTGTACAGAAAACCTATACACATTATGAGAATAAAAGCACTAAACGACAATTATATTTGTGTGGGGAGGACACGATACTGATAGAGGAAGAATCTTTCATATGTCTTGGTAGAAACATAGACAAGTTGGATGAACGGATAGAGCTATTAAATTTAAAATGCTAAAGGAGGCAAAGAGGTTTTATTGCGTTACGTGAATTTGTGGAAATTAAAAAAATTAGCTCACCACAACAATAGAGATCTTCAAACACAAAGTCAAGTCCGGTCTATTGTAGGGCTCTGTGACGTCAGGAACAAAGAGAAGTATAACTAACAGATCCAGGCGTTCATCAGTGGACGCTTGCACCGAACTGATGAAATAATGTGTTTTAATAAAGTCACTAATTTAAAACTATGGGATAGAACACGACAAATGCTAGTAGGACTAGAATATAGAAGAACAAGGCAAAGGTCAGTAGAACTAGAACATAGAAGAACAAGGCAAAGGTCAGTAGAACTAGAACATAGAAGAACAAGGCAAAGGTCAGTAGAACTAGAACATAGAAGAACAAGGCAAAGGTCAGTAGAACTAGAACATAGAAGAACAAGACAAAGGTCAGGAGGACTAGACCCTAGAAGAACAAGACAAAGGTCAGTAGGACTAGACCCTAGAAGAACAAGGCAAAGGTCAGTAGGACTAGACCCTAGAAGAACAAGACAAAGGTCAGTAGGACTAGACCCTAGAAGAACAAGACAAAGGTCAGTAGGACTAGACCCTAGAAGAACAAGACAAAGGTCAGTAGGACTAGACCCTAGAAGAACAAGGCAAAGGTCAGTAGGACTAGAACATTGAAGAACAAGACAAAGATTTAAAAAAATACGAGTCTGAACATTCTCTGCCAAAAGGCCCGATCTGTTATCTATAAATATGTTGGCGAGAGTTCTTACCAGACGTTCACTTAGGACAATTGATTGTGTCGACACGAGATATCAGCCGGTCCAGCAATTTATAACATGGAACTTGTCAGCATTGTTCTGTAACGACCATTACAGTCGATCCATACACATCAGTATTGACGGCTCTACGAATATATACCAAGGCCCCCATAGTGAAGGGCAGGACCCCCATAGTGAATGCCAGGACCCCCATAGTGAATGCCAGGACCCCATAGTGAATGCCAGGACCCCATAGTGAATGCCAGGACCCGATAGTGAATGCCAGGACTCCATAGTGAATGCCAGGACTCCATAGTGAATGCCAGGACCCCACAGTGAATGCCAGGACCCCCATAGTGAATGCCCGGACCCCCATAGTGAATGCCAGGACCCCCATAGTGAATGCAGGACCCCGTAGTGAATGCCAGGACCCCCACAGTGAATGCCAGGACCCCACAGTGAATGCCAGGACCCCCACAGTGAATGCAGGACCCCGTAGTGAATGCCAGGACCCCCACAGTGAATGCCAGGACCCCCACAGTGAATGCCAGGACCCCAGAGTGAATGCCAGGACCCCCACAGTGAATGCCAGGACCCCACAGTGAATGCCAGGACCCCCACAGTGAATGCCAGGACCCCATAGTGAATGCCAGGACCCCCACAGTGAATGCCAGGACCCCAGAGTGAATGCCAGGACCCCATAGTGAATGCCAGGACCCCATAGTGAATGCCAGGACCCCCATAGTGAATGCCAGGACCCCATAGTGAATGCCAGGACCCCATAGTGAATGCCAGGACCCCATAGTGAATGCCAGGACCCCATAGTGAATGCCAGGACCCCATAGTGAATGCCAGGACCCCATAGTGAATGCCAGGACCCCATAGTGAATGCCAGGACCCCATAGTGAATGCCAGGACCCCATAGTGAATGCCAGGACCCCACAGTGAATGCTAGGACCCCACAGTGAATGGCAGGACTGTATGATAAAAGCGTGAAAGAGTTGTGACGTAGAAATTAAGAATCTTTTTTTATTGCTGTGAAATAGTTAGTAGTTTTCTTTCCACGTGTGCGATGTAGCGCCGTGGGGAGCTTGAGTCGTCTATCCTGCGCCAAGTGCGTTGCGTCGGTCAATGTGAATTCTTGTCGTTGCACAATCTTTCTAATGTCATATATCCACCTACCTCGCGGCCGCCCCCTTGACATGTAGCCAGATCTACCAGCATGGTAAGCCATCAGTGGAAGATGATGAGGGTGCATACTTATGAGATGACCAAACCAACTTATTTTCTGCCTGGAAATGTATTCGGCACAAGACGTAGTGCCGACCATGCTTAGAATGTCGTCATTCCGTATTCTGTATCTCGCACGCCCTTGACAAGGGAGGTTGGTGGAGACTTGTACTATAGACACAAGTTTTACTAAGTCAAGGGAGGTTGGTGGAGACTTGTACTATAGGCACAGGTTTTACTAAGTCAAGGGAGGTTGGTGGAGACTTGTACTATAGGCATAAGTTTTACTAAGTTAAGGGAGATTGGTGGAGACTTGTACTATAGACAAACGTTTTACTAAGTCAAGGGAGGTTGGTGGAGACTTGTACTATAGGCATAAGTTTTGCTAAGTTAAGGGAATTGGTGGAGACTTGTACTATAGGCACAAATTTTACAGGACGACAAGTAGTGATGGCAGACAGGACATGACGACATTGAAAAATTACACCACGTCACTGACTGAGAAACACGACGCCACTGACTGAGAGACACCCGGCGACTGTTAGATGACACCACGCCACTGACTGAGCTACACCACGCCAGTGACTGAGAGACACCACGCCACTGACTGAAAGACACAATGGCTCCGGATGTAGTCCAAGATCTCAATACAAGTACCAAAGTACAGCGATAGTAGTTGTGGCCCACATTTAATTCAGTCAGTCTTGTTCGTGGAGGTGTTCCGTGTCGTTTGATGTAACAGCCAGAGACAAGATGTCTGGTGATCTCTACGACATTGCAAGGTCGACAAAGAGATTACAGATCAGGCCAAGACACCAGAGATCAGACCAAGAAACCAGAGATCAGGCCAAGACACCATAGATTAGGCCAAGACACCAGAGATCAGACTAAGACACCAGAGATCAAACCAAGAAACCAGAGATCAGGCCAAGACACCATAGATCAGGCAAAGACACAAGAGATCAGAAAAGACACCAGAGATCAGACCAAGACACCAGCGATCAGGCCAAGATACCAGAGGTCAGACAAGACACCAGAGATCAGACAAGACACCAGAGATCAGGCTAAAACACCAGAGATCAGGCAAAGACACCAGAGATCAGACAAGACACCAGAGATCAGACCAAGACACCAGAGATCAGGCCAATACACCAGAGGTCAGACGAGACACTAGAGATCAGACCAAGACACCAGAGATCAGACCAAGCCACCAGAGATCAGGCCAAGATACCAGAGATCAGAACAAGACACCAGAGATCAGGCCAAGACACCAGAGATCAGGCCAAGACACCAGACATCAGGCCAAGACACCAGAGATCAGACCAAGACACCAGAGATTAAACCAAGACACCAGAGATCAGACAAGACACCAGAGATCAGAGCAAGACACCAGAGGTCAGGCCAAGACACCAGAGATCAGACCAAGACACCAGAGATCAGACAAGACACCAGAGATCAGACAAGACACCAGAGATCAGACCAAGACACCAGAGATCGTCAGACTTGTAGGCGAGCGGCGAGAGCGTCAGACTAGTAGGCGAGAGCGTCAGACTAGTAGACAGAGGCGACGGTTCAGGCGTAGGCAATACGTGACAGTGTCGGACTAGTAAGCGAGAGCGTCAGAATAGTAGGCGAGAGACGACGGGGTCAGACTAGTAGGCGACAGCATCAGAGCAGTAAGCGAGAGGCGACCACGTCAGGCGTTGGCAAGAGGTGACGGCGTCAGACTAATAGGCGAGAGGCGACAGCGTCTCCGTGGTCTCAGTGGTTTGCATGGTCTCGGTGGTCTCCGTTGTCTGTGTGGTCTCCGCGGTCTCCGTTGTCTCTGTTGTCTCCGTAGTCTCCATGGTCTCTGTGGTCTCCATGATCTCTGTGGTGTCTGTGGTCTCCGTTGTCTCTGTGGTCTCCATTTTCTCTGTGGTTATGTATTGGAAGTACGAGGAGGCTTCAAATGAAAACCGTAAATATATTTGTTGGAGTACATGTATTCTTATAAAGCGAAAGACGTTTAGTTATTCCACAGAGTCACCATTGCTTTCGGTACCAGTCCCCCCCCCTCCCCTTACGCGTGTAAGGTGCATGGATGGTCCAGACCCCCCCCCCCCCCCCCCCCGTAGTAGTATATCACGCTCTCTGCGACGATTATTTTCGGCGCTTGTCGCTTATATAAAACCATTTGTTCCACACGCTCAAAAGCGGCGCTATTGATCCACATGACTCCGCCCCACGTCTTCCCCAGACACGTTATTTTCGACGTCGCTCCTCGAAGTTATCGATTTTATAATTAACCGGGGTAGCTAATTATTTATTTTGTTGTAGTTGTTGTCCCAATCTGTGTAATTACAATATATAAACAAGTAGACAGATAAGACGAAACAAAAGATGATGGATATATACGACTTTTATTTTTGGATCGATATCACAATGACTCGCAGGTCATTTCAAGCATCATTCTAAATGGCTATCAAACTGTCGACATACGGTTGATACGTCTGTGTAGTTCCTACGGTACTTTCACTCTACAATGTTGCATGCCCATTTTCCGATAAAATGAACGAGTGGAAAGGTGTGATGAAATCTAGGCAAGATTTCACATCAGCGTGAGTCAGCCCAGATATTTCGAATACATCTTCCGCAATTGAGGAATAAAAAATCAATATTGCCGCTCCGATCTCCCAATAATTATATATGACACATTTCTTTAGTCTAACAGCGCCCTGTCCCCAATTCACACGCACTTACATTAACACAAAATCGTTATCGAAATCCCGTCATTGAGTTAACTTAATTCACACGCACTTATATTAACACCAATGTGACAATATAATTGCGTGACCTATAAAGGTTTAAAAGAAATTACAATACGGAGTCAGAATTGTATTTTTCATAGCTTAAACAGGCATTCTCAACCATTGCTTCCAAATGTGCGCTCACAGATCGATAGATGACTTGTGTGTATTTCCAGTTTTACAAACTAAGGTACGTGTTATACTACATCTATATAATATTTTTTTTTAAATAGTTGTCCATCACAAGTGATAAAGACCACTCTCTTTATTCAGCTGTGTGGACAGTGGTATCTCTTGCTGTGTCCGCTGAAATGGGTGACTTGCGCGGTTATTTAGATTAAAGTGAGGAAGAAACTGCGCCTTTTGTCAACCTCACTCGCAGAGCCTAAGCTACCTTTTGCCAGTGGCAAGACATTCATCGAGACGACTGGAGATAGCATAGGATGCAGATTTTGCCTCAGGGTTACCAACGAAGCCTTTCCGTAAACATGTAACCCGCAGGGTAGAAAGGTGGGATGGCATTTAACGCAGTTTGTCATGCCTTTCCGATAAGCACAAGAGGTCGTATGGACAACACTCAGCGTGTGAGTCAGTCTGGCATCTCTCCCCAGCTGTATTCAGCTCATCATAGTAGCATCTAAAATTCCCACACGCCAAATTCGTGAAGGTGAACCGGCAGAACTAACCCGTGAAATACGACACGTGTATAAGCGTAGTGCCATTCAGCCGGTGTCCAGACCAGGATAAACGGATGGAAGAAATCACAAAAAAAGAACGAAATAACAAGTCCAGACGGAAAACAACACCACGTTTCCGTGAACACAAGTGTAAGTCGTCAACTAGTGTGAATTCCAGGCAAATCCGTGGTCTAGCGGCATCCATAATGATCCAAAACAGTAGAGAAATGTAGACCCGCAGCCAGTTATGGCGCCATAATATACCTGATTAAGAAATGTGTATACATATAGTTTAGCTTTTTATATGATAAGAATAGCACCCCTGTCCATAGAGAACATGTCGTAAGAGGTGACTGTATGACATTGCATGGCACCCGCATTGCGCCGGGAGTCTTAGCCGGTAAGGTAAAGGTGGTACCATAGCAGACACTGTCGTCTATGCTGAAGTGTTATGGGATATCTTTGTAATAGATGGCACCCAAGTGGCTCTATTTGGTTGGAGTATATCGAGATGATCTGATACCTATATATATATATATATATATATATATATATATATAGAACACTTATATACAGTTAAGCAGCAAGAACAAAAACTAGAGTTTTGACATTAAAAGATGTTTATTGTTGACAAAGTACGACGACAAATGACACTTAGTTTAAAATTCATAGGATTGTTGTAGATTATAGACAGCGTTATCATCAGCATCGCACTGAGCGTCGGTAGAAAACCTTGTTAAAACCACGGGTATGTTTGTACTTGTTTGTCTGGACCAGGTGTGTTGCAAGTAATAGGACAGAGACTAAACGTTATCGATGATGTTGATTGTTGAATCTGTCAAGCTCACCTAGAATTTCGTCTCGGAAACTTAGCAAATGTTCAAATTCTTGGCGGGTCAGGGTTATTGCAACCTTGGTTGGAAACTTTAGATTTATTTCTCCAAAGTATTTTTCTGATGTGTAGTAAAGCATGCTCTCTGTAAAAACTGACTGAAGCTACTTTGAACCCAGTACCCAAGGGTTTCACCAGTTCGTCGTTTCTACTCGCAAATACACAATTTGTAATACGTTGATTCGCTGTATGCATCTTTGTTGGTCTGTGAAAGCATCTGTTGAGTCTTGACCCTCACTCTGAGTATTTATATGACGTCAGATTCTTGAAAACGTGTCCAGACTTGTCGCGCCTTATCCAGTGTCTGACTAAACGAAAAACCACTCTATCATTGACGTGTTGTCTTTGAGAGAAGGGTAACAGGGCGCGACTCATACTCCCACTACGTGCTTTTATTAAGATGAAATAAATGGCGTATAGTCCACAAGAGCTGTTGGAAATATCTTATAAATGCCGACCGTTGTGTACGACCGGTATGGTAGAATTTCTTCGTAAAAAACGAGTAATATCCGAGTGAAGGGGTGGTAGACTAAAAGAATCGAAATACTCAAAAGTGCCACGACCGTTATAATATAAGGCAACCCAATGGGTGCCTGGTCGGTGTTGAGGATCTGTGTTGAGGATAAAGGCCACGCTTTTACTCGGATCAATACACGTCGGTAATTTATCGCATGCTACAACTTTAACGCCAATTCGTTGAACGAATATATCCGATAAAAGTATGTCGTAAATCTCCATAGTGTTCATTGTATTGAGCTATGTAATCTGTCAAAACTTGGCGAGATTTTGGAATATCCAAAATATAATTCTGTTAAGCATAACGATAACCTGTAACGGCTCAGGTGTAATAGTAGCAAACTTGAGTTCTACGGAGAGAGGATCAGCTTTAGTCATTTCAAACTGATCACCATCCAACATACTGGGGCTTAGATCAAATGCGTATAATGCGTAGTCGTTCTTAAAATGTCGATATTCGAGATCATTCCTGGCGCCCTTGGCGATGAGACCCATAGCTAGACCCAAAGAAAGCTCTAACATATTGGTTGTGGTCATAGTCCATTGACAGCGGCTTACCACTAATTGTTCTACCATCCAAGCTGACGTTTAAATATATCAATCCAAAATTTGCGAAATGAAAAGGGTTAGCTTTGTATGACCCGTTAAAGGCCGCTGGCGTAAGTATACCAATCACTATACACGTAAGTGTTTGAATGAGAAATTGATTATCTTGGGCATGGGATAACATTCCTTTAGGAATAGAAAAAGTCTTCCAAACTGGCGTATGTTATAACCAATTTATAACCGACTGTGATGTCGTGGGCGATCAAGTTGAATGTATCTTTAGTTTGAGTGAGCTTGATCTTAACGTCCACACCGTTGATTAAGTAGCGATCTTGGGCGAAAATTTCTGAATGGAGTCGCCCCATCATATCGAGCTCCTGGGACAAACTGGCTAGATTCCAACGAATCTTTAGACCGTCCTTAGCATCACGATCTGTATCGGAAATAAATCTCGGGGTGTCTGTAAAACAGAGCGGCTGTGATATGCCCGCGCTTGGCCGCCTCGCCGGAATCAAACACGCTTCCAAGTAAGCCCGATAAGAGTAAGTGTTCTCGTACGGAGGGACTATGGTATTATTAAGCGAGACATCGACCTGAGAAAATAAGCTGTGCATATAATAATTAATTGGGGCCACTTTGGCATCAATGGGTAACTTGTCACCAGTGTTCAACGTGATTTTGGCTCGTACGTGTAAAAAGGTGTTGAACAAATCCAAATATTCTTCGCTATTTCCCGAAATAACAAACTCTACAGGAGCTCCGGTGGCTAGAGCAGCTAGTGGATGTATCTCTACGAATTGTCCTTCTTCCACGACTGTTTGTGTCGGTGGCAAGCTAAATAAATCTAGACCGCTGTGCAAGCATTCACACGAATTGGGGTGAATCAGAGCCATCATCCAAATATATCGGAATAACGATCCCGGGTCTTCTTATGAGTCGAGTGAGCTCGACGAGCTTGGGTTGTAGGATTTATTCTTTTCCTAACCGGCTCACATGGTGGGCGGGACGTCTTCGTCTACTTCTAATACCACTACCCGATTGGTTAGTGGTAATGCGATCAACAGCACCTTGTAACAACCGATGCCCCGACTCTTTGGCCCGTTCGCGAAACGATTCTCCAACGTTTCGCCCAGCTAAGGCGTCACTCGCCACCTGTAGACCGGTACCAACACCTTCTCTAGCGCTTTTCCACCGGTTTTTAACCACTGTAGTATCATTCTACCCAATCTACTCCACGGCTCAAAGAATCGACTATATTTCTCAAGGAACCGACCACATTTCTCAAGGAACCGACCACATTTCTCAAAGAACCGACCACATTTCTCAAAGAATCGACCACATTTCTCAAAGAACCGACCACATTTCTTAAAGAATCGACTACATTTCTCAAAGAACCGACCATATTTCTCAAAGAACCGACCACATTTCTCAAAGAACCGACAAAAGTGTCTCAAAGAACCGACCACAATTCTCAAAGAATCGACTACATTTCTCAAAGAACGGACCACATTTATCAAAGAACCGACCAAATTTCTCAAAGAATCGACTACATTTCTCAAAGAACGGACCACATTTATCAAAGAACCGACCAAATTTCTCAAAGAATGTGCCATCTTCCATCTCCTGGGAAGGTAAGCTCCATGTGCCGTCTTCCATCGTCTGCTTGTCCTCGGTTCTTCCATACATTTTTCAAAAGTTCGTCGTAAATCTACTCCACGGCTCAAAGAATCGACTATATTTCTCAAGGAACCGACCACATTTCTCAAGGAACCGACCACATTTCTCAAAGAACCGACCACAATTCTCAAAGAATCGACTACATTTCTCAAAGAACCGACCACATTTCTCAAAGAACCGACCACATTTCTCAAAGAACCGACCAAATTTCTCAAAGAACCGACCACAATTCTCAAAGAATCGACTACATTTCTCAAAGAACCGACCACATTTCTCAAAGAACCGACCACATTTCTCAAAGAACCGACCAAATTTCTCAAAGAACCGACCACAATTCTCAAAGAATCGACTACATTTCTCAAAGAACGGACCACATTTATCAAAGAACCGACCACATTTCTCAAAGAACCGACCACATTTCTCAAAGAATCGACTACATTTCTCACGGAACCGACCACATTCCTCAAAGAACCGACTTCACTGCTGAAAGAACTGACTACACTGCTGGAAGAACTGACTACATTGTGTGATAGAGCCGGCTCGTTATTGGCTGTCCTGGGCATGAGAACGAGTTTATCTAGAGCTAGGATTCCTTACTGACAGTGTGTCAACATTAAAACATTGAATTAATGACGTTGAGACTTCAACACATAAAAACTCTACAAGCTACATCATCATGTAGCATGTCCCTTGTACAACGTCGCTCCCATCACAGTCTGTCTGAAAGAAACTCGTTCCCTTGCCAAAACTCCAGCCTCCGTCACAGTCATACTCAGGCATTCCTGGATATCTTTGTGCCATCGTCTTCTTGGTCTACCCCTTCCTCTTTTGCCTGGCATCATACCTTCCATCACCGTCCTATCGAGACCGTTGTGTCTCTTGATGGGACCAAAGTATTTGCATGTTCTAGCCAAAATGGAATTGATAAACCAGTTCTCCTCTATGCTCAACTCTTGCCGAATGTCTACATTTGTTCTTTTCTCTGTCCAGGGTATTCGGAGGATCTTTCTGTAACATTTTGACTCGAAGGATTCGATTCTTTGTC
Organism: Ariolimax columbianus; assembly: GCA_036924085.1. Lineage (NCBI taxonomy): Eukaryota > Metazoa > Mollusca > Gastropoda > Stylommatophora > Arionidae > Ariolimax > Ariolimax columbianus. The sequence goes on from JAVGWX010000015.1 coordinate 72,479,436, forward strand.
TAGAAGTTTTGATAATCGTCCATGCTTCACAGCCATAAGCTGCCACAGGAAAAACACAGGCTCTCAAGACTTTTACTTTTTTCATTTTGTTTGTGCCCTGCCATAATTTCTTCAGGCTGTTCAGTCTCTGCATTGCCATAGCCAATTTGTCAATTCTGGAGCCCAGATATTCAAAATGTGTGACCTGATCTATTTCCTCACCACCCACTGTAAATTTATGCTGACATTGTGTTTTATCGGTGGTCATTATCTTCGTTTTGTTTATGTTTATGAACAGGTTTTGATCTTTATTATGTCCATTAACGGCTGAAAGTAGCTGCTCTAGCCCTTCTGCACTTCTTGATAGTATCACTGTGTCATCTGCATATCGTAACTCTGGAATCTCGCCCCAACCCCACCCCCACCCCCCCCCCTCACCCCCCCCCCCCCCCCCCCCATCGCCCCCCAGCCCCAATTGAAAATATGTCGAAACTTTCAATGTTCTCGTCTTCTCGAACATTTCTCATTATACATTCCACATATATGTTGTACAGATAAGGTGAGAGGATACATCCCTGTCGGACTCCCATTTGTACTGCGAACCAATCTGATGTTTGGCCAGATACTCGGACAGCGGCTTGTTGATCTTGGTCTACAAGCTTATAACAAATCTGTTGGTTAATACATTGTTAAAACTAATTAAATACCAATCAATCTTTCTATCTCAAGGCATGTTAGCATGATCTTGAATGGAATCCCTGGAACTATAAGCCCAGTTTAGTAGTCTAACATAATATATGTGACACTCTCTGCAAATCTTGTTACACATTAGTGGCTAGTTAGCTAACTGGTTGTCTCTGACGTTCCTCCAAGGCCGTCGGTGTTGTCATGAATCTGTCACTCTCTGGTTGATTGAATTATTCTGGAAGACAAAATCTTATCACATGGTTAGAATGAGCTTCTTAAAGTACAACTCCCTCTTGCACCAGATAACAGTTCCCAGAGGTTGGGAACATGTTCCTCTGATGCCCGTGTTACAAGCGTCCTGTGGGAACATGTTCCTCTGATGCCCCTGTTACAAGCGTCCTGTGGGAACATGTTCCTCTGATGACCCTGTTACAAGCGTCCTGTGGGAACATGTTCCTCTGGTGCCCCTGTTACAAGCGTCCTGTGGGAACATGTTCCTTTGGTGCCCGTGTTACAAGCGTCCTGTGGGAGCATGTTCCTCTGATGCCCCTGTTACAAGCGTCCTGTGGGAACATGTTCCTCTGATGCCCGTGTTACAAGCGTCCTGTGGGAACATGTTCCTCTGGTGCCCGTGTTACAAGCGTCCTGTGGGAACATGTTCCTCTGGTGCCCGTGTTACAAGCGTCCTGTGGGAACGTGTTTTATAAAGCACCTCCTTTTCCGACAAGGAGACTTTGGGATCTGTCAACCAAGATTGGTAAAACCCTTCCTCATATCACGACAGATCTTCTCACTCGAAGTGATCAGACTTCCTTCTCAGATTGCTTACATGGAATCCATCATTCCAACCAATGGGGCAGTGGTATTTATAGTTAGTTAGAGAAGTTTTGATAACAAAACTATGAACGATTCTCAAACTTAGTATGAATATTATAATGTGTATATTTCTCAAAAAACAAACATTCATTTATTTGCTGTTGTTACAACAATTGTTGGTGGTTTCAATGAGGAAGTGTGAGTTAAGGAGGGATAGTGGTAGGGAGGAACGTTAGTAATAAGTGGTAATAGAATACGTGGGGGGTTAACCCTGCCATACCCTCTCCCCCAACTCACACTATATTCCTCTCTCCCCAACCTCCTCATCATCACGTTTCATCACCATATCCCTCTCCCTCTCCCTCACCATATCCCTCTCCCTCGCCCTCACCATATCACTCTCCCTCGCCCTCACCACATCACTCCCCCTCTCCCTCATCATTTCACTCTCCCTCACAATATTATTCTCTCTCACCATATCCCTCTCCCTCTCCCTCATTATACCACTCTCCCTCACCCTCACCATATCCCTCTCCCTCACCATATCACTCTCCCTCGCCCTCACCATATCACTCCCCCTCTCCCTCACCATATCACTCTCCCTCGCCCTCACCATATTACTCCCCCTCTCCCTCACCATATCACTCTCCCTCGCTCTCACCATATCACTCCCCCTCTCCCTCATCATTTCACTCTTCCTCACCATATTATTCTCTCTCACCATATCCCTCTCCCTCTCCCTCATTATACCACTCTCCCTCACCCTCACCATATCCCTCTCCCTCACCATATCACTCTCCCTCGCCCTCACCATATCACTCCCCCTCTCCCTCACCATATCACTCTCCCTCGCCATCACCATATCACTCCCCCTCTCCCTCACCATATCACTCTCCCTCGCTCTCACCATATCACTCCCCCTCTCCCTCATCATTTCACTCTCCCTCACCATATTATTCTCTCTCACCATATCACTCTCCCTCTCCCTCATTATATCACTCTCCCTCACCCTCACCATATCACTCTCCCTCACCCTCACCATATCACTCTCCCTCGCCCTCATCATTTCACTCTCCCTCACCATATTATTCTCTCTCACCATATCACTCTCCCTCTCCCTCATTATATCACTCTCCCTCACCCTCACCATATCACTCTCCCTCACCCTCACCATATCACTCTCCCTCGCCCTCATCACTTCACTCTCCCTCACCATATTATTCTCCCTCACCATATCACTCTCCCTCGCCCTCACCATATCACTCTCCTTCACCCTCACCATATCACTCTCCCTCACCCTCATCACTTCACTCTCCCTCACCATATTATTCTCCCTCACCATATCACTCTCCCTCACCCTCACCATATCCCTCTCCCTGACCTTCTCCCACTCCTTTTCTTCATTCTTTCCATCGTCCTCTCCCTGGCCTCTCCTTGATCCTGTCCATCACCTTCATGGCCTCCCTCCTCATACAATCCTTGTTCAAGTAGACGGACAGAAATAAATGACATGTTAGATGACAGGGGAAATGTTCCCGTGGTTCGTGCAAGATGTGCTCAGATAGAAGAGAATTCCAGTCAAATACTTGACTAGAACGATTGATAAATTTGACAGTTCAAGACTTGACTAGATCTCGTATTAAACTTACCCGTCCAAGACTTGAACTATTGTTAAACTTGACAATTCAGATCTAGGACGAACGTCTGATAAAGAGATACATACTTGACGGAAAGTTGGTCGAGTCGTGTACTATCACTGAATTTGTCTCAGACATTAAGTCAAGTCAAGGAAAGTTTGTACAATCTTGTACTATCACTTAACTTGTCTCAGACATTAAGTCAAGTCAAGGAAAGTTTGTACAATCTTGTACTATCACTGAACTTGTACAGACATTAAGTCAAGTCAAGGAAAGTTTGTACAATCTTGTACTATCACTGAACTTGTCTCAGACATTAGATCAAGTCAAGGAAAGTTTGAACAATCTTGTACTATCACTGAACTTGTCTCAGACATTAGATCAAGTCAAGGAAAGTTTGTACAATCTTGTACTATCACTGAACTTGTCTCAGACATTAGATCAAGTCAAGGAAAGTTTGTACAATCTTGTACTATCACTGAACTTGTCTCAGACATTAGATCAAGTCAAGGAAAGTTTGTACAATCTTGTACTATCACTGAACTTGTCTCAGACATTAGATCGAGTCAAGGAAAGTTTGTACAATCTTGTACTATCACTGAACTTGTCTCAGACATTAGATCAAGTCAAGGAAAGTTTGTACAATCTTGTACTATCACTGAACTTGTCTCAGACATTAGATCAAGTCAAGGAAAGTTTGTACAATCTTGTACTATCACTGAACTTGTCTCAGACATTAGATCAAGTCAAGGAAAGTTTGTACAATCTTGTACTTTCATTGAACTTGTCTCAGACATTAAGTCCAGTCAAGGAAAGTTGTTCGAGTCGTGTACTATCACTGAACTTGTCTCAGATATTCAGTTCATCCCGTTACCCATCAGGTAATTGAAGCACACATGAAGACACTCCCAAAATCCCTCGCCATCCCTCTCTGTCTGTCGCCGCCTGTCGTATCTCACCGGGACGATGGCCTGACCACTCAGTGATGTTGTCCACCCATCTCTTCCTTGGACGTCCTCGCCCTCTCTGTCCCTGTACGGAACCAAAGAGTATCGAGTTGGTAATTTCGTTGGACCTCGCGACGTGCCCGCACCAGGCCATATTTCGTCTTTTGATAGCTGTGAACAGATCTTCAAAAGGACCAATAGAGTCTTCAACTCTCTGTCGTATTTCTACGTTCGTGACACGATCTTTAAATGTAACATTTAGCAGTTTTCTATAGCACCTCTTTCCATTGCACGTATCCTGCCCTGGATATCTGCTGTAATGGTCCAGGTCTCGCAGGCATACATAAATATTGACAGCACCAAAGAGAACATTAGTCTAACTTTTATACCGAGGACGAGCCGCTTGTCTTGCCAGATAGGTTTCAGCTGAGTCAGCGCCGCTGTTGTTTGTGCTATTCTTGCAATTACCTCTGGCTTCGATCCCTCTTCGCTGATCAATGATCAAAGATATTTGAAACGTTTTACCACCTCAAGTTCCTGCCCATTTGCCTCTATTACAGATTTAAACCCTGTTATGTTATTGGTCATGAGCTTTGTTTTATCTGCATTTATTTCCATACCAAAACTCAGTGCCGCTCTATCCAAGCTACCAATCAACTCCTGGAGTTCCCTTTCTGTGCCTGCCAATACATCAATATCATCAGCAAATCGGAAGTTTGTGATAAGCCTGTCACCTATTTTAACAGTGCCAACATGTCCTTTTAAGGTCGTCTCCATTATTCTCTCCAAGAAGATATTGAAGAGTGTTGGGGAGAGTATACATCCCTGTCTCACACCCACCGTCGTACGGAACCAATCGTCTAGCGTTCCCTTTACAGAGACTGCGCTTGTCGCCTGCTCATAAAGGTTTACAATTACCCTCACAATATCACTGTTGAACTTATAATGCCTCATTGTTGACCATAGCGCCGCATGCCACACTCTGTCAAACACCTTTCTAAAGTCAATTAAGGCATGGTAGAGTGGTTGATGATACTCTGAGTACTTCTCATTCAGTAGCCAACGATTAAATATCTGCTCGATGGTACTCCTTCCCGCTCGAAAACCCGCTTGTTCTTCGGCAATGATATTCTCTGCCTGTGGTTTAAGTCTGTTTAGTATTATCCTCAAGAGAACTTTGCTTGGATGACTGATTAGACTGATTGTTCGATAGTTCTCACACATTTTTAGGTTTCCTGATTTAGGCAGTGGTATAATTACTGATTTTGTCCAGCAGGTGAGCCACACTCCTGTCTGCCAAATTCTATTGCAGATGTATGTCAGGGTATCAATTATTGCCTCACCTCCCACTTGTAGGAGCTCTGCTGGGATATTATCCACACCTACAGCCTTCCCTTTCTTCAGCATTTTCACGGCTTCATTTACTTCTTCCCTTGTCATAATTTGATGTTCCTCTATCAGACTCACTTCAGGAGACGTTGCATTTCTGAGGTCACCTCGACCTTCATGCTTATATAGTTCCGAACAGTACTCTGTCCAGCGCTCACGAATGTCTTGAGCTTCTGTGAGACATTTCCCACTCTTGTCCTGAATCGTTGTATTTCGACTTTTTACAGGCCTTACTAAGTCCTTGACTAATTTATATGCCCCCTTGGCATCATTTCTTCCTAGATTTTGTTCGATATCTGCACACTGAGTCGTTATCCATTCCACCTTGGCCTGTTTCATCTTGGCCTTTATGTTTCCATTTATCTCTCTATATTGCTGAATCCCATCTAGTGTTTTCTTCGTTCTCTTCATTTGTCTTCTCTTGTCACATAAATCCAGTATTTCACTCGTGATCCATGCTTTCTTCTTAATCCTGCATCTACCTAGAACCTCAGATGCGCCCCCACCCCATCACCGCTCCAAAGGTCTCCACTACATCCGGGTACTTCAACTTCTCCACGTCAAATCTCAGTCGAGTTATCTCTCTTTTCAGAACTTTCTTTAGTCTGAGATGCCAGGTCATCAGCACTCAGTCGTGTTCGCTCCCTATATCGGCCCCTGGGAAACTTCTTGTCCGGGCGCTATTGACGCTAGATCGGAATCTCCTTTGAAACAGAATATAGTCTATCTGACTATGAAGCGTACCATTTGGGCTGTACCACGTCCACCATCTCGACATTTGATGTGGTCCTAGCGTATTCGCTACTATCAGCTTATTATAATACGCACATTCCAGGAGTCTCAGTCCTCTATCGTTCGTGGTCACATTTCCATATGCTCCACATGTGCCTTTTCAGTCACGTGCCATGTCTTCGCCAATTTTGGCATTCCAATCTCTCTGTACCACACTGACATTAAGTTAAGGAAAGTTGGTTGAGTCGTGTACTATCACTAAGCTTGTCTCAGACATTAATCCTAGACTACCTGAGCCACTTCAGGTGGCGTATTTTTGGACTCATTTTTACACAAGCCACTTAGAGTGGCTAGTCAAGTTATATTTCTACTAGGGATGTTTAGAACGCAATTTTCGAAGCTAGGACCAATCTAATATTTTTAATGTCACTTCCTTTTGATGAATTTTACAATTTAAGAACAAATTAGCGATTTTTTTCTTGGACAAAGATGTTCGAATTTAAGAAATGGATTTGCTCCAGCAAAATTCGTTTTATTAAAATGACTTCCAGTGATCGTAAGCAAAGATTATCATCAGAACAAGCACTACAGCTTATCTATTCATGGAAAATGATCAAACTGACCAATGTTGTAAATAAATAGATATTGTTAGTGAGGATTAGTGTTAGTAGCTTCATGGCTGTACAAGAGTGTAATGATATATTATGGTCAATTTTAAACATTAAAAAAAATCTTTTCTTTTAAATGTATTTGCAATATATGTGGACCACTATTTATCTATTTTCCTTTATGTTAAGACAAGTTGACTCTGTTTGAGAGTCCATTCAATTTGTGCATGAAGTATCTGAACAGAATGTTAAAATAAGAAAATGATGTTATAATATATAATGGTGACTAACCTCAAATTATATAAGTTTCCTTGATGGCATTTTTTTCACAATGTCATTTTAAAGATACAAATGCACACTTAATCTTATTTTACTGCCAGAATATGATACAATTTGCAAATTGGGGCATGAATGGATATTCTATGAGTGATGGCTAACGTTGAGAGCTTCAGATAAGCACAAAGCGTGAAATATTATTGGAAGTTCAAACTTCAACAAATAATTGTTATTGTCAAGACACGAAGTAGTTCTCTTTGATAGCCCATTAAATTCTGCAAATTTGTATATGAGACAAATTAATGCAATGTTTAAAAAAAGAAAATTATGATAAAATATGTTATGTAACTCTAACCTAAAACAATATTGATGAATCAGACGGTGTAAAAACATGGGTTTCGAGTTGGTATACCAAGAGTTGACTAAATGTCTGAGACAAGTTTAGGTATAGTACAAGACTCTACCATATGTCCTTGACAATGTTTGAGACAAGTTCAGGTATAGTACAAGACTCTACCAAATGTCCTTGACTTAATGTTTGAGACAAGTTCAGGTATAGTACAAGACTCTACCAAATGTCCTTGACTTAATGTTTGAGACAAGTTCAGGTATAGTACAAGACTCTACCAAATGTCCTTGACAATGTTTGAGACAAGTTCAGGTATAGTACAAGACTCTACCAAATGTCCTTGACTTAATGTTTGAGACAAGTTCAGGTATAGTACAAGACTCTACCAAATGTCCTTGACTTAATGTTTGAGACAAGTTCAGGTATAGTACAAGACTCTACCAAATGTCCTTGACAATGTTTGAGACAAGTTCAGGTATAGTACAAGACTCTACCAAATGTCCTTGACTTAATGTTTGAGACAAGTTCAGGTATAGTACAAGACTCTACCAAATGTCCTTGACTTAAAGTTTGAGACAAGTTCAGGTATAGTACAAGACTCTACGAAATTTCGTTCACTTAATGTCTGAGACAAGTTCAGTGAAAGCTACTCAACTTGACTCAGACATTACGTGAGGTCAAGGAAAGTTGGTTGAATCTTGTACATAAACCACAAGTTTTACCGGACGGCAAGTCGTCCTGGTTGATAGGAAATGACGCGCCATTTTAAAATTAAATGTGTACATAATTACGCTCTGGTGTCCGTCAGACGTATGAACTCCAGACATGATTCCAGCAGCGGCAAACCTTCTTGTCCGTCAGACGTATGAACGCCAGACATGAGGGTGAGACGAGGGTGAGACGTTCAAGCGAAGGTGAGACGTTCAAGTGAAGTTAAGACGTTCAAACGAGGGTGAGACGTTCAAGCGAAGGTGAGACGTTCAAGTGAAGTTAAGACGTTCAAACGAGGGTGAGACGTTCAAGTGAGGGTGAGACGTTCAAGCAAAGGTGAGACGTTAAAGTGATGGTCAGACGTTCAAGCGAGGGTAAGACTTTCAAGCGAGGGTGAGACGTTGAAGTTAGGGGGAGACATTCAAGCGGAGATTTTAATGGTCCGTTGAATGTTAGTGGAATATGTCATGGGTAACGTGTCAAGGTTATACAGCTCGTGTGCTGACTTTACGCCAGCTTCCTGCTGTTGCAATATTTTACGCCACTGACTGAGAGACACCACGCCACTGACTGAGAGACACCACGCAACTGACTGAGAGACACCACGCCACTGACTGAGAGACACAATGGCGCTGGATGAAGTCCAAGATCTCAATACAAGTACCAAAGTACAGCGTTAGTAGTTGTGTCCCACATTTAATTCAGTCAGTCTTGTACGTGCAGGTGTTCCGTGTCGTAACAGGCAGAGACAAGATCAGTCTGGTGATCTCTACGACATTACACAGCCAACTATTTCACCACAGAACAAAACTTCTATTCGTATCGAGCAATACGTGAGTTTTACTGTCATGTCTGTCACTATACGAGGTAGCTTCAAAAAGTTCCCGGAATTAGTAGATTATATAAAAATATGTTTCAATAGAATTATCTACACTACATTTCCTTTAAAGTAGTTATCTTCGGTAACTGCACACTTTTTTCGTGAATAAAGCTGCTGGGAACATTCGTGGAACCCATTATTGGACACCTATGTCAGCTGCTGGAAACCATTCTTGGACACCTCTCTCAGCTGCTGGAACCCATTCTTGGACAACTGTCTCATCTGTCTTGTGGCATTGGTCCTCAACATCCTTGAATCGCTGACCTCAGGAACAAATAAGCCGGTGCCAGGTCGGGAGTTAAATGGAGGATGTTCCAAGGTAATCATATTGTGCTTTGTGAGGTACTGCTTCACCGGTAGGGATCGATGTGCTGCCCAATGTCATGCAGCATAATCCAGTTGTTTCTTCTCAGTTCTTTCAGGTTGTTTTCTTCTGATTGCATCTCTTAGACCGCTCATATACGTGCCCTTAGACGGCTCAAAAACTTGCCCTTAGACGGCTCAAACACTTGCCCTAGAAGGCTCAAAAACTTGCCCTAGACGGCTCAAATGTTTGTGTTTCCGAGGGTGACTTCTCAAGGAAAACAAATATATTGACATTTGTTGGTTGTCCAATCCAGACCATGTTCATCTCCAGCGATGCAACGACCACAAACACACAAAGAAACTTCCGTAACTTCTGTTCGTTGAGTCCGGGAACTTTTTGAAGCTGCCTTGTAGATCAACTATATTCATTTAAGATAGTCGTTACTAAATTAGTGTTGTTCTTGGTGGTGGCGGTGTTGGTGTTGCTGCTGCTGTTGTTGTTGTTGGTGTTGTCGTTGTTGTCTGTGAAGATATTGTTGCTGTTGTCGGTAATGGCGGTGTTGATTCTGTTCTCGATGGTGATGGTGCTGTTGGATGCTGTTCCACTCCAAATAACGCGTCTTTGGTGGTAGGTTACAGTGGTTGTTATTAAATCACAAGATCTACTGAAGAGGGTCTGCCTAGCTAAGTGCTTGTAGTGTAATGCAACGTAATTCAGAAGGCTCATCACTATGAGATCATGACTTCGATTCCCACCTTGATGGTCAGGCTGCTGTAACACTTCTTGTATTCATGACCAAGACGAGAAAGAGAGTAGAGTTGAGCTTTTTGACTCTCATATAAGTCTTTGCTCCCCCTAACAAACCGTTGCACCGACCAGAGAATTGGTACCGGCACACTGCCGTGTACAGTCGGGGTGGGTTCATTATAAAATGGGGTCCTTGATGACACGGCACTTTTAGACGTAGGTTAGATTAGGGCTTCTGGGTCTGGGTGGTTGAAAGTGGGTCCACTCTAGGACCTGACTGTGAGTTTTAGACGTAGGTTAGATTAGGGCTTCTGGGTCTGGGTGGTTGAAAGTGGGTCCACTCTAGGACCTGACTGTGGGTTTTAGACGTAGGTTAGATTAGGGCTTCTGGGTCTGGGTGGTTGAAAGTGGGTCCACTCTAGGACCTGACTGTGAGTTTTAGACGTAGGTTAGATTAGGGCTTCTGGGTCTGGGTGGTGATAACTTAACTTAACTTAACTTAACGTTTTTATACTGGTTTAGAAGACCCTGCAGAGTCTGTATACAACCAGTTACATTTACATCACCTTGCTCTAAAAGCTATGCGCATCCAGTTTATTCTTAAATGCATTAACTGTCCCTGCCTCCACTACCTCCCCTGGCAATGCATTCCAAGCAGACACCACTCTCTGACTAAAAAAATATTTCCTAATATCTAACCTGGACCTCTCTTTAGTCAGCTTGTAGCTATGCCCTCGTGTTATTGTAGGTGGCTGTATTTAAAAAAAAACTTGTTATAGTCTAATTTATCGATTCCTCTGATCATCTTATAAACCTGTATTAAGTCACCACGAATTCTTCTCTCTTCGAGACACCGTAGGCCGGTTTTTCTGAGTCGTTCCTCATAACTGTAATTCTGGAATCACACTATCAGCTTTGTAGCTCTTTTTTGTATTCTTTCCAGCATGTTTATATCCCCTCTATGATAAGGACTCCACACCTGTACACAGTACTCCAATCTAGGTCTAACTAAAGCTTTATACAGTTTGACGATCACTTCCTTGCTCCTGTGTTTAATATTTCTTTTTATCATACCTAACATTGCATTTGCCTTTTTCACTGCTACCTTAACTTGCTCACCCACCTTTCCTGTATGATCTATTATAACCCCTAGGTCCATTTCCTTATCTATCTTTCTAATATTGTTTTCTCCCATTCTGTAATTATGTTCCATATTGGATCTACCCATGTGGATGACTGTACATTTATCTACATTAAACTCCATTTGCCAGCTTACAGACCATTCTCGAATTTTATCTAAATCCGACCTCAATATATCCACTTCCGCTTTAGATGAGACACTACTGCATAGTTTTGTGTCATCAGCAAATTTTGCAATCATGGATCTCATATCAATGTCCAAATCATTTATATATATCAAGAACAAAATTGGTCCCAAAACCGAGCCCTGTGGCACACCACTTTTCACTTCACTCCACTCAGAGTACTCCTTATTTATGCCCACCCTCTGCCTTCTTCCCGTTAACCAATTTTCAATCCATTTGGCAACTTCCCCACCTATTCCATGTGATTTTAACTTTCGAAATAATCTTTGATGAGGTACTCTATCAAAGGCCTTTGCAAAGTCTAGATAAATAACATCCACTGGCTCCCCTTTATCTATGATTTTGGTAACCTCCTCCATGAATTCTAATAGATTTGTTAAGCATGATCTCCCTCTAGTAAACCCATGCTGACTATTTCTAATTAGATTAAATTTGTCTAAATGCATTACAATGTTTTCTTTGATTATTGACTCTAACAATTTCCTGACTATGCTCGTTAAACTCACCGGTCTATAATTTGCTGGGTCTGATGGTTTGCCATTTTTTTAATAAGGGGATCACTCCTGCATCTTTCCAATCCCGTGGAACAATCCCTTTTGTAAGTGATTGAGAACATAATATAGCCAATGGTTTTGCTAGTTGGTCGCTAATTTCATACAGCAATTTTGGATGAATACCATCTTGACCTGGACATTTATTCACCTTCAACCCCTCCAATTTTTTAAATGATGGTTGAAAGTGGGTCCACTCTAGGACCTGACTGTGGGTTTTAGACGTAGGTTAGATTAGGGCTTCTGGATCTGGGTGGTGATGGTTGAAAGTGGGTCCACTCTAGGACCTGACTGTGGGTTTTAGACGTAGGTTAGATTAGGGCTTCTGGGTCTGGGTGGTTGAAAGTGGGTCCACTCTAGGACCTGACTGTGGGTTTTAGACGTAGGTTAGATTAGGGCTTCTGGGTCTGGGTGGTGATGGTTGAAAGTGGGTCCACTCTAGGACCTGACTGTGGGTTTTAGACGTAGGTTAAATTAGGGCTTCTGGGTCTGGGTGGTTGAAAGTGGGTCCACTCTAGGACCTGATTGTGGGTTTTAGACGTAGGTTAGATTAGGGCTTCTGGGTCTGGGTGGTGATGGTTGAAAGTGGGTCCACTCTAGGACCTGACTGTGGGTTTTAGACGTAGGTTAGATAAGGACTTCTGGGTCTGGGTGGCGATGGTTAAAAGTGGGTCCACTCTAGGACCTGACTGTAGGTTTTAGACAGCTCGGGTGGGGCGAGAGGAGATGCGTGGAGAGGGGGCACTGATTGTGGGTTTTAGATGGCTCTGGTGGGGAGGTGGTGGGGGGTCGAGAGGGGGCACTGATTGCCTCTATATGTTGGTGCTTGTCCAGCGTGCAGGAAGCCGAGGTACAATACAGCAGAACACCATTAGCATTCTTAGGGTGTGACAGACAGACAGACAGACAGACAGACAGACAGGTTTACTGTTGCGTCTTCTCCCTCACACAAGCTCCGATAATCTGCCTGGTCTTATCCAACAGTTACCCATCTGACCAACTTTACTTCTTGTAATTTCTTCCTGATGACGTCATTTGGGACAGAAGAGCCAAGTCATGGACAGAGCCCAGATCGTCAAGTCATGGACAGAGCCCAGATCGTCAAGTCATGGACAGAGCCCAGATCGGCAAGTCATGGACAGAGCCCAGATCGTCAAGTCATGGACAGAGCCCAGATCGTCAAGTCATGGACAGAGCCCAGATCGGCAAGTCATGGACAGAGCCCAGATCGTCAAGTCATTCAGTCAGCTTCCGCTGACTTCCATTTTTGTTGATAGCTGTTACAGTCATCATAATCCAGTCATCAGTCATCAGAAATATAAATAGCAATGAGTAATTCTTATCTCTGCAGATGTGGGTAAAATGAATGTCGCTACAGAAGTTTTATGGTAGGAGCTGACACCTCAAACTTGGCTCACACCTTCTAGGCCTCACGATCATAACTCATCAACACTGACACCAACACACCCTGTCGGGGCCTGTACGGGCTCCACTGACACCAACCAACACACCCTGTCGGGGCCTGTACAGGCTCCACTGACACCAACCTACACACCCTGTCTGGGCCTGTACGGGCTCCACTGACACCAACCAACACACCCTGTCGAGGCCTGTACGGGCTCCACTGACACCAACCAACACACCCTGTCGGGGCCTGTACAGGCTCCACTGACACCAACCAACACACCCTGTCGGGGCCAGTACAGGCTCCACTGACACCAACCTACACACCCTGTCTGGGCCTGCACGGGCTCCACTGACACCAACCAACACACCCTGTCGGGGCCTGTACGGGCTCCACTGACACCAACCAACACACCCTGTCTGGGCCTGTACGGGCTCCACTGACACCAACCAACACACCCTGTCGGGGCCTGTACGGGCTCCACTGACATCAACAAACACATCAAGCCACGATGTATACGGGTTTCCACATGTCCATAAACTCTTATCTTTCATCCTAAGCTGATAGTGAAGTGACTCAAGATGGCTGACCCAATTGCCGAAGACAAGAAAACCCCTTACGTATTTCTGGGCCGCTCTGGTCTGAAGGTGTCCAACATCGCTCTGGGCACTATGACCTTTGGCGAGAACCCGGTAAGGCGTGCATCAGTTATGCGAACAAGTGAATGCCTGTGAGAGTGAACGGTGTCATATTTATGAGAGTGAATGGAATTCATTATGAGAGAGATAATTATGAAATGAATGGGACCTAGTCATTAGAGTAAAGGTGGCCTGCATGTGACAATGTAGGGGACTATTTATGACAACGAAGAGGGTGGGGCATAGCCTACTGTAGATACAGGCCTTCTGACTCTCTGAGAAACCTCTTTGAAACGTCACACCGCCGACTAAATGACGAAACTTTCATGTGTCAACTGTTGTCCGTTTTACACTGGTTGCCGTCAATTGCCGTATAGTATCTCAATAACCTTTGCACCGATTAAACGTTATTTTTTGCACGTGGACTTATCTTTTCAATTTCCCAATGACTACATAATTTACAGTGTGCCATTTTCTTAAATTGCCTAATTCCGTTGATCTTTGTTAGTTAAGGGATTTGTTTGCAGAAAATAATTTACCGTAAATAAACAAGTTCCCTTTTTTCTTGGCTTAGGCGTCTCTCCGACTCGAATGAGATGTTCTACATTAGGTACCACAATATATCTCTTTTACTGTAGCTCGTGTGTTTAATGAGCTGTGAGAAGTAACTGGAGATTTTACAGAAAGAATGTGTGAAGATGTTCAATCACATGATAAATGGAACAAAGAAAGTACATACATCAGATGAATTGACCTAGGTTTATAAATAGATGCCGGAGCAAACAGTAAATGGTTATAATTCAGTTCTAGATCCATCTTTTAGCTCATTTTGGTTACCCTAAAAAGGACCGTTTTGCCAAGGTGTTGGAAACTTCTATTTCTCGGAAAATAAACATGTCAGTTAATTTCTCACTTAACCAGAGTCGTGCGACTCCAAGAAATTGACGACTGACTCGGAATGTTGATACCTTTATTTTCGAATTTAGTTTTCTAAAGAATTCCCCAATTTTGCCCTGAATGAATACCAGGTCTCAAGACATCTCTTGGCCGTTTCGGTCTGGCTCTTCCAATAACGTCTCAAGTAACAACTGTTAGTGTACTCTGGTTGTCCTAGCATTCATAAAAGGTCGCAACATCATCGTGAGCCGACCCATTAGCGGTCTCAAATAGCTGTATGATGATCGGAGTGGCTAGTCTAACCTTGACCTCTAGTTTTAGTGTTGCATTCCTGAGGCTGATAAACTAAACTGGCTAAACGTTTGGAGTATGGTTACTGGCATCCATTAGGGCAGCACCGACATTCAGTCTGACATCGGCCTTGACCTTCGACAACCTAGATTACATTCCTAACATGCAGTCTGACATCGGCCTTGACCTTCGACAACCTAGATTACATAACCAAAATTCAGTCTGACATCGGCCTTGACCTTCGACAACCTAGATTACATCCCCAACATGCAGTCTGACATCGGCCTTGACCTTCGACAACCTAGATCACATCCCCAAAATTCAGTCTGACATCGGCCTTCACCTTCGACAACCTAGATTACATCACCAACATGAGACTAGTTTCGGGGACCCGTTAGCCCGGGCATGGGTTTCACCAAATCCAAAAACACTATCATTCAGAGGATGTAGATTTTGTCTCATCTGGTGTTGTCTGGCCAGTCCAACTTGGCATTATGTTCTCAGAATGGCTTGTCATAGAACGTCCGGTACATTTGCCTGTTTTGTCTTGCTTGTCATGGAACGTCCGGTACATTTGCTTGTTTTGTCTTGCTTGTCTGTCCGATATCGAGGTAAATTGGTTAGTAAACTATGTCTTGTTCATCATCATCATCATCATCATCATCATCGTGTATCATGACCTTGGCAGAACGTTGCTCTTATCAAATCCTTCGATATGAATCTCTATCAGCAGTCAGTCTACCCGCCTGCCACATGTTCATGTTTAAGGTGTCCTTGATGTCGTGTGGCCATCGACCCCTGCCTCGTCTTCCTGGACCAATGCCCTCCAGAATGTATTTGTCCAGTCCGTAATGGGGCTCGATGTGACCGAAAAACCTCAGTTTCCGAAACATAACGTGGCTTATAAACCAGTACTCTTCGACACCCAGAACTTGCAGGATGGCTTTATTTGCTCTTTTCTTTACCCAATGTATTTCTAGGATTCTTCTATAGCATGTTGTCTCGAAAGCCTCAATCCTCATTCATGTGTGATGGTCCATTTCTCGCGTGCGTACATTGCCATCCTGAATGTGTCTCAATAAATGTCCATGCTTGTACTATCATCGTGTCTCAGACAGATAACGGTCACATGACCCGGTTTAATAAGACACCACACAGCTTCGTGGTGTGTTGTTAGATGTCTCCAGTAGTGAAGTGTTATAATAGACAGGATGGCCTGAGCTATCCCAAACGTTTTTGAATAATTAAAGAAGACATCCCTTTCCATAAACCAGATGCAAAATAAATTAGAAATGGAAATTGTATTGTTCATTTTTGTTTAAGCGTAGTCCCATGTTAGCATACACGAGAACCAGTTTAGTCAATGAATCAGTTACTGTTGGAAAGGGCAGCTGATCGCCTCTAGGTCAATCAGGTCGACTGCTAGCTAGGATATGGTCAGTAGGGTGTTACTTTTTCCTCACAACCAACCAGCAACAAATTAGGCCGGCCTTCCGTGACTGAAAGTGATGCATTCCAAGCTCTCAAAGTTGCAAATGTTATGTCAGAAAAGTTGTTTAGTTCTGTGGTTGCGATTTGATCACGCGTTAAAGGAGAGTGTGATAGATATTTGTTTCAGAAATGAAGCAGCGACGTCTAGAACTGATATGCAAGAAAACGTGCGTAACAGTTCCAGCCTGAGCATGATAATTTAGGGCGGGGGGGTCGGATGTGGTCGGCGACTCTGAGAACACAGGTACCTGAATGTGTGCCAAGGTCACTCACCGTCTCGACACTACGCCAAGGTCACTCTCCGTCTCGACACTAAGTCGACAAAGGAAAACAGGAAAGGAGTAGGAGCTGACCACTCTGGCGTTCTGATTTGAGTAGGGGGGGGGGGGGGACGGGTAAGAGACAGACAGAGGCCAGCAGGTCTTGCTGCGACATTTTGAGTGACAGGAATTCATAGTGATTCGTTATTTTTTTTTAAAATGGAGGTAGATCTAAACTAGAGGATGGCTGAGTCCGACATCCTACAAAGGTCATTGGCCCGCTGTGATACTGCTTGAGACTATATAATACAGGGGGAAGTTTTAACTCAAGCAGGCTGACCATGGAGAGAGAAAGAGAGAGAGAGAGAGAGAGAATTAAGCTAGGGGTCTGTTTAGCTCGCCGACTTCATAGAAGAGCGATTGATAGGCTGTTTGACGAATGTTAGAGAGATAGAATGGAATTCAGGGTGGCTCAATCAGCATACGCCTTTGAGTCTTGGCCAGTCGCTCTATAAAGTGTGTGTTGGGCGCCCTGTATCTAGAAGAGATCTGAATGTGTGTTGTACGTGCAGGACACCTTGTGAATGATGGTTGTCCTGAATGGTTACACGAGTGTACAGATCGCCTAGGAGAGATCAGGATGTGTGCGTGGTGTGTGAAGGACACCAAGGGAATGATGTGTATTCCAGAGTGTGTGTATTCACAGATCGATTGAGTGTGTGATCACATGTGAGTATACGTTGAATAGATTGAATGTATTATGTCAAGTTCACCCGCCTGAGGGGATCTGAGTGGGAGTGAATGCACAGAATACGATCGTGAAGACGAGTTTTTGAGAGAGTGTTGAGGATTCAGATAAGGGAAGGGGAGTGTGTGGCTAGAACTGGGTTGGATTAGTTGGGGGCAATATTCAATAGCCTTTGCTTACAACCTCCCCGAACACATAAATATTGTGTATGTTCATAATTAATATTGATTTGGCTGTTCTGTTTGCTAAATGTTGGTTTTGTTGATATTCACGTCATAAATCTATTACCTGCCATTTGATATTATTTGCTGTGTCTGGTCGTGAATGATGTGGATACCTATGGTAACATTCTAGATAGAAAAACCCTAGTGAAAACTTCGCCTCAGCTACACGTAAACAACTGTGCAGGAGTAGGTCGACAGCATGTGTTTCAGCTACCTCACTCAGCACAAACAGGAAGTACTTTTCTACATGTTTTCGACATCGTTAAGTGTGCTCTTTATCTCCATCACTCAGCTTAACCTAAAGCTATCTCCATCACTCAGTTTAACCTAAAGCTATCTCCATCACTCAGCTTAACCTAAAGCTATCTCCATCACTCAGCTTAACCTAAAGCTATCTCCATCACTCAGCTTAACCTAAAGCTATCTCCATCACTCAGCTTAACCTAAAGCTATCTCCATCACTCAGCTTAACCTAAAGCTATCTCCATCACTCAGCTTAACCTAAAGCTATCTCCATCACTCAGCTTAACCTAAAGCTATCTCCATCACTCAGTTTAACCTAAAGCTATCTCCATCACTCAGCTTAACCTAAAGCTATCTCCATCACTCAGTTTAACCTAAAGCTATCTCCATCACTCAGCTTAACCTAAAGCTATCTCCATCACTCAGCTTAACCTAAAGCTATCTCCATCACTCAGTTTAACCTAAAGCTATCTCCATCACTCAGTTTAACCTAAAGCTATCTCCACCACTCAGCTTACCCTAAAGCTATCTCCATCACTCAGTTTAACCTAAAGCTATCTCCATCACTCAGTTAAACCTAAAGCTATCTCCATCACTCAGTTTAACCTAAAGCTATCTCCATCACTCAGTTTAACCTAAAGCTATCTCCATCACTCAGATTAACCTAAAGCTATCTCCATCACTCAGCTTAACCTAAAGCTATCTCCATCACTCAGATTAACCTAAAGCTATCTCCATCACTCAGATTAACCTAAAGCTATCTCCATCACTCAGCTTAACCTAAAGCTATCTCCATCACTCAGATTAACCTAAAGCTATCTCCATCACTCAGATTAAGCTAAAGCTATCTCCATCACTCAGCTTACCCTAAAGCTATCTCCATCACTCAGATTAAGCTAAAGCTATCTCCATCACTCAGCTTACCCTAAAGCTATCTCCATCACTCAGATTAACCTAAAGCTATCTCCATCACTCAGATTAAGCTAAAGCTATCTCCATCACTCAGATTAACCTAAATCTATCTCCATCACTCAGCTTAACCTAAAGCTATCTCTATCACTCAGATTAACCTAAAGCTATCTCCATCACTCAGATTAAGCTAAAGCTATCTCCATCACTCAGATTAACCTAAATCTATCTCCATCACTCAGCTTAACCTAAAGCTATCTCCATCACTCAGATTAACCTAAAGCTATCTCCATCACTCAGATTAACCTAAATCTATCTCCATCACTCAGCTTAACCTAAAGCTATCTCCATCACTCAGATTAACCTAAAGCTATCTCCATCACTCAGATTAACCTAAATCTATCTCCATCACTCAGATTAAGCTAAAGCTATCTCCATCACTCAGCTTAACCTAAATCTATCTCCATCACTCAGCTTAACCTAAAGCTATCTCTATCACTCAGCTTAACCTAAAGCTATCTCCATCACTCAGCTTAACCTAAAGCTATCTCCATCACTCAGATTAACCTAAAGCTATCTCCATCACTCAGATTAACCTAAATCTATCTCCATCACTCAGATTAAGCTAAAGCTATCTCCATCACTCAGCTTAACCTAAATCTATCTCCATCACTCAGATTAAGCTAAAGCTATCTCCATCACTCAGCTTAACCTAAATCTATCTCCATCACTCAGATTAAGCTAAAGCTATCTCCATCACTCAGCTTAACCTAAAGCTATCTCCATCACTCAGCTTAACCTAAATCTATCTCCATCACTCAGATTAACCTAAAGCTATCTCCATCACTCAGATTAACCTAAATCTATCTCCATCACTCAGCTTAACCTAAAGCTATCTCTATCACTCAGCTTAACCTAAAGCTATCTCCATCACTCAGATTAACCTAAAGCTATCTCCATCACTCAGATTAACCTAAATCTATCTCTATCACTCAGCTTAACCTAAAGCTATCTCCATCACTCAGATTAAGCTAAAGCTATCTCCATCACTCAGATTAAGCTAAAGCTATCTCCATCACTCAGATTAAGCTAAAGCTATCTCCATCACTCAGATTAAGCTA
Source organism: Ariolimax columbianus (assembly GCA_036924085.1). Lineage (NCBI taxonomy): Eukaryota > Metazoa > Mollusca > Gastropoda > Stylommatophora > Arionidae > Ariolimax > Ariolimax columbianus. The sequence goes on from JAVGWX010000015.1 coordinate 72,499,604, forward strand.
AAGCTATCTCTATCACTCAGCTTAACCTAAAATTATGTTTACTTTTCGCTACTGTAACTTCAGCTGCAACCATGCACCGATGGTATCAATGAATAACCTGCTGCCCAGCAGATTAGGCCGCCAGGTCGGTTGGGGACAACCAAAGGCTAGGGATGCGACCCTGAAGAAAATGCTTGCTGAAAACGGAAGTGTTTGACCTAAGGTGCGAATAAAACAGCTCGTTGCTGCAAACCACGACACGAGGTATCTCATCCAAGGAAGAGGAAGGTGAACCAGACACATATTCAGACATAACGCTTCGATATGTTGGCTTGGATTGTATTTTGTGTTTGCAACCACTTTATTGATGAGTAAGGAAACATCGTAGAAAGGAGTTCATAAACAAACGTCTGGGGAATGCGTGTAGTGTGCAGCACAGACCAAACACGGTCAGAGTTAATGTGCTACGTGACTCAGCGTGACTCGTTCACTCTAGGGTGGACCACACGCCCCTCTAACATATTCTAGACGACCTGTGTGTATGTTAGCTGTACATTCTAGGGTGGACCACGCCCCTCTAACATATTCTAGACGTTCTGTGTGTATGTTAGCTGTACATTCTAGGGTGGACCACGCCCCTCTAACATATTCTAGACGACCTGTGTGTATGTTAGCTGTACATTCTAGGGTGGACCACGCCCCTCTAACATATTCTAGACGTTCTGTGTGTATGTTAGCTGTACATTCTAGGGTGGACCACGCCCCTCTAACATATTCTAGACGACCTGTGTGTATGTTAGCTGTACATTCTAGAACGTGTCTTGTAGAGTTTAGTTTTCTCATGACCTGCTCGACAAGCTTGAACAAGGGGACATAATATGATCTGTGAACATGTTCTGTTTTAGGCTGGTCGGCCTGGGCAGACAGACGAGGATGCGTCTCACCAGATCATCAACCGTTACGTGGAGTGGGGAGGCAACTTCCTGGACACTGCAGATGTTTACGGATTCGGGAAATCGGAGACAATCATTGGGAAATGGCTGGAGAAGTGAGTGATTGTCTGATTTATGTTGTTCAGTGTGTGTCAACTCGGACATCTGTTATTGAGTGATTGTCTGGTTTATGTTGTTCAGTATGTGTCATGTCGGACATCTGTTATTGCCTCCCCGTGTACTATCTCTGTGTTGTCCATCTCTGTGAGCTGATCTAATTTATGTGTGTGGTTATAGAAATCTGCCTCCTTGCTCTTCTGGACCGTTCTGTGGTTCATGGCCACTGTTCTGTCTATTCACAGGCAACCACGTGACAAGTACGTCATTGCCACCAAGTGCCGTTTCGGCATGGGCCTGGAACACAACGTCAACAACGTGGGACTCAGCCGACGTCACATCACTGAGAGTATTGACAGAAGTCTACAGAGGCTGCACACGGACTTTGTGGATCTCTACCAGGTGGGTAGGGTGAGATGTTGGGCTAGGATCTGTACCACGTGGGTGGGGTGTTATGGTGGGCTTGGATCTGTTCCACGTGGGTGGGGGTGTCATGGTGGGTTTGGATCTGTACCACGTGGGTGGGGGTGTCAGAGGTTAGACTGAAGGGAGCAGAACGATGAATGAAAGAAGAGACAGGGTAGTCCTGGTGCAAACACAGTTCTTGTATTCATAGATCATCCCGTCCTTACATTCAGAAAACTATCAGATTCACAATCATCGTTCTGCGTTTAAACAACCAGGCCAGGTTATGTGACTGATCTGTGTCACTGCCCCCCGTTACCAGGCCAGGTTATGTGACTGATCTGTGTCACTGCCCCCCGTTACCAGGCCAGGTTATGTGACTGATCTGTGTCACTGCCCCCCCCCCCCCCGTTACCAGACCAGGTTATGTGACTGATTTGTGTCACTGCCCCCCCCCCCATCGTTAACAGGCCAGGTTATGTGACTGATCTGTGTCACTGCCCCCCCCCCCCATCGTTAACAGGCCAGGTTATGTGACTGATCTGTGTCACTGCCCCCCCCCCCCAATCGTTAACAGGCCAGGTTGTGTGACTGATCTGTGTCACTGCCCCCCGTTACCAGGCCAGGTTATGTGACTGATATGTGTTAGCCGCCAGTAACCAGGCCAGGTTATGTGACTGATATGTGTTAGCCGCCAGTAACCAGGCCAGGTTATGTGACTGATATGTGTCACTGCCCCCCCCCCCTTTACCAGGCCAGGTTATGTGACTGATCTGTGTCCTGCCCCCCGTTACCAGGCCAGGTTATGTGACTGATCTGTGTCATCGCTCCGACACTGCAGTGAGATAACCTCCTAGATCCGCTCTTGATGTACAGTGAGATAACCTCCTCTATAGAAGCTCAGTGTCTCGATTGATCCTAGAAGGACCTATTCACTCCAAAAATAACAAATGCAAGGCCCATGGAGCATAGTAAGACAGCCTTCAAGATCCGTTCTCGCATCGAATCTCGAATATCCACCGTTCTCTATCTTTTATAGACCCACTCTAGCCCTGCCAAACCAAGATGGCGGCGAATGTTTCCTCCAAGCCGACTGTCATCCGTCAATCACACCTTGGCTCCTCCTATCGCGAATCGTACCAACCGCTTCGACTCCACCCCAATCTCACAATGGCGCTGTTTTGAATCTAGTACTCCCCAACTTCGCCAGAATAAACTTGCTTTTACCAAATATGCTTTTCCTGGACGGTGGTCCTGTTACCTACCACTCACTGATACATAGCACTGTTACATGTGCCTTTCTTCTCCCCAGACCCACGTGTTTGATGATGGCACACCGGTAGAAGAAACCTTACGGACATTGAACGACCTGGTCCGTGTGGGAAAGATCCGTTACATCGGTCTGAGCAACGTTGGCGGGTGGCAGATTCAGAAGTTGGTGGATGCGGTGGAGAAGCTGGGACTGAACTCCATTGTCAGCTTACAGGTGAGTCGCCTTCTGTTTGGTGGGTACGGTGGAGAAGCTGGGACTGAACTCCATTGTCAGCTTACAGGTGAGTCGCCTTCTGTTTAGTGGGTACGGTGGAGAAGCTGGAACTGAGCTCCATTGTCAGCTTACAGGTGAGTCGCCTTCTGTTTGGTGGGTACGGTGGAAAAGTTGGAACTGAACTCCAGTCAGCTTACAGGTGAGTCGCCTTCTGTTTAGTGGGTACGGTGGAGAAGCTGGAACTGAGCTCCATTGTCAGCTTAAAGGTGAGTCGCCTTCTGTTTGGTGGGTACGGTGGAAAAGTTGGAACTGAACTCCATTGTCAGCTTACAGGTGAGTTGACTTCTACTGTCAGTTGTGTCTTTATTATTGGGGTGAGGGCTGTTTAGTAGAGAGAAAATATAATAGTGTACCAGTATGTGTTGTGGAGTATTGTGTGGTAAGAGATAGCTGAACTTGTAGCAGGTGTCGGGGGTGGTAGGAGAAGTAGTCTAGCTTGGGAGAAGGGGAGACAAGTGAGTGGTAGATGAGCAAGCAGAGGAGACAGGCGAGAAGACATGGGAGGAGACAGGAGAGAAGACAGGAGAGGAGACAGAAGACAGGAGAGGAGACTGGAGGGACGTTGAGTGGAGACAGGAGAGGAGACAGGAGAGGAGACAAGAGAGGAGACAGGAGAGGAGACAGGAGAGGAGACAGTATAGGAGACACGATAGGAGACAGGAGAGGAAACAGAAGAGGAGACATGATAGGAGACATGATAGGAAATAGGATAGGAAATAGGAGAGGAGACAGGAGAGGAGACAGGAGAGGACACACTGTTAGATGTGCTGTGATTGCGGTCTCGTTCTGACATGACAGGTCAGGCGTGACAGGTCAGGCATGACAGGTCAGGTATGACAGGTCAAACATGACAGGTCAGGCATGACAGGTCAGACAGACTAATATTAGCATGAATCTACAATGGAGACGTCTGGTGTGGAATAGCTGCAGTCTGGATGTATTATCATGTGTTAGATGTCATGTCTCCCACTGGATGTGAAATCATGTCTTACATGGCATGTCTCTCAGACGGATAGTCCACACATATTTGTGTGGGAGAAAGCTGTCCCGCTCCATTTTGTTTGAATAGAGCCTAAGTTGGACTTGATTAACCCTGCGGTTAACATCTTCCTTTGTTCCTCTCTGTATTTGAGCCTTAAGAAACACTATGAAGGACAGAAAGATAGAGGACAAACTGGCTAGGGGAGGAAAGTTAAGTAGAGCCGCTAATGACTGAGCATATAGATTGTGGGCTAGAGAGAGATACAACTGGGAGTTACAACTGGGAGTTACAACTGGGATTATAGATTGTGGGCTAGAGAGTGTTATAACATTGAACACAGAAGGTTCAGCCTTCCTCATAGTCAAACAATAAAACCTCCATCAAACAATAAAACTTCCGTCAAACAATAAAACCTCCGTTAAACAATAAATCAGATATTTATTTATCACAAAAAGAGTAATTGATACACATTGATAAATACCTAACCTATCTTAATATACAAATATGAATCTGTCTAGCTCATGGAATATTAGTATGAACTAGATGGAATCCATGAAACTATCAAACCTAGTTCTGTAGTCTACTGTAATTCACATTTGAAATTATATACAAATCGATCCTACCTACTTAAATGCTCTCTTGTCTGCAATATCGTGTGCCTGTCCTGGTAGTTGGTGCTGATGGCCTCTAGTGGTCACCCGTTCTGTGTCGTGTGATGACAGCTTCCCACGATGCACGTGTGTGTACATTGAAGAGTCTTAAGATACATCTCTCTTTATATTTGCATGCGCATGTTCTCTTTTATCTCTCGTCCCCACAGATTAGAACGATCAATGTGACGGCTTATAGATGCGTTCTCGTTACCACCATATGCGTACCTTTCTCTTATCTGTCTTTCCAACAGATCAGAGCAATCACTGTAGAGACTATAGATATGCTCTCTCTTCAATCATAAAAGTGCCACCATTTCACTCCAAAATACACATGAGCAGTGCACCTGGACTATAGTGAGCCAGCCTTCTAGATCTGCTATCGAAATAGAATTTTCTCAAATTTAATCTGCCCGTCCTTTTTATGGACCAATTTTTGCCCACTCAAATCCCCGATGCACGTTCTAAGCCTATTGGACATCTGTCAATCATCTTTGGCTCCTCCCCACCTTGTCCTAGTCTGTGACGGCCCATCGTACTAATTTTGGCCGCTTAAACAAGAAGGGGGCGTTCGCTAGTAACCAAGTTGCCTCTCGCTTTCTCAAATCGCAGCCACTTTGACGGGGGTTATTCTAATCCTAGTTGTCCCAAACTTAGCGGGAATAAACTGTTGATTCTACTATCTTTGCTTTTCCTGGTCGGTTGTCCTGTTATACACTCCCTGATACATAACTGTAATGAGAGGACGAGTAATGATAGCTTCAAAAGAATAACATATGTCCGATATCACCAGCAAAACAAGCGATAGAAGATGTCGGAGAGCCATGGCAGACGATCTTGGATGTGGGCCGTTGATTTTATTATTGCTATCAGTGGTAGTACAAATAGTCCACATCGCTTAAGTGGACTTTGTTTTCATTGAATGAACATTACCCTGGGGTCATGTCAGTTTTGGGGTTGTCTTTTTCAGCAAGAGTACAACCTGGTCAATCGGGAATCTGAGCTGGAACCGTTCCAGGTTTGCAAGTCTGCCGGTATTGGGGTTCTTCCATGGAGTCCACTCAAAGGGTGAGTCCACTCAAAGGGTGAGTCCACTCAAAGGGTGAGTCTACTCAAAGGGTGAGTCCACTCAAAGGTTGAATCCACTCAAAGGGTGAATCCACTCATGGGGTGAGTCCAAACAAAGGGTGATTCCCTTCAAAGGGTGAATCGATCTACAGGGCTCATCCACCGAAAGGGTGAGTAATTCTTAAGGCTGGTTTTACTAGAACGGTTACACAACAGTAAGTGTAATTCCGCTTACAGCATAATGCAACCAAAGCGTTTGTCCACCGAAAGGGTGGGTCCACATAAAGGGTTGGTCCACACAGTTGACTAGTCCCCGCAGTGAGTGAGTTCACTGAATGACAGAGCCCACTGAATGACAGAGCCCACTGAATGACAGAGACCACTAAATGACAGAGCCCACTCAGCTGACCAGACCAAGACTCCCCCCCCCCTCCCCATCTTGACTGTATCACCCAGCCCAGGTCTGAATGTCGACTGATGCTACTTCTCACGTAAAAGTAAATGTTTGTGAATGAACACAGCCGCTTCTACATTTATGTTGTTCGTCTTGTTTGCTGTTGGTTATTTAAAGTATTTAACTTATATGATTCATTATCTGATATTTAATTGTGGTCTGGGGCTTCGGCTGGCCCTTAAAGAGATCCACAGCAATGTGACCATACATCAAGGGTGAGCTGACATGTTGGTATGCCTCAGTGGGGTCTAGATTCCTAAAATTATGGAATGCCTCAGTGGGGCCTAGATTCCTAAAATATTGGAATGCCTCAGTGGGACTTAGATTCCTAAAATATAGGAATGCCTCAGTGAGGCCTAGACTCCTAAAATGTTGAGACATGTTGTTTTCTGTCTGAATGTATAAATATGTATCCTAGAATTATGACAACAGTTTACCCAGTGGGACCTCTTATACTGTCTCAGACATGCCACATAACCACACAAAACGGTGCCCATATGTGTGGTCAGTGATGTTCGTAGGTCTGATACCGTGACTGGTGCCAACAGAGGTGTAACTAGAGCGTGTGTTTGTCCATAACTTCATCTCTCCATCTTTGCTTTCAGAGGTCTGCTAACTGGTAAGGTAAAGCGAGGGGTCAAACCCACAGAGGGCAGGATTGGGTGGGTGGCACAGAATGAGAGCAAGGCCATGCAGTCTGCCCCAGCCTGGAGTTCCATAGATAACAAGTCATTTGACATTATTGAGGCCGTGGAAGCTATAGCCAAGAAAAACTGTGAGTGGCACCTCAGTCGCCTTCGGTTATGTTATCACGCATGTCACGTCACTTCCTGTCTTATTGAAAACCTTTATTGCGGAGAAGTGGTAGCGTAGATTGTCATTTATTGTTGGATCTGTCTGCCATTGGTTCGACCCGGTCTAACATATTGTATCATGTTTTGTTGGACTCGTGTGCCAATAGTGTTACAACTTGTTCCATTTTGTATCATGACTTGTTTAACTTGTCCGTCTTTAACGTTCCTTGTCTAATGTTGGTTGCCATTAGCCTGTCTCAGTTTTGGTTTAATTTTATATTAGCAGTCATTGTTAATAAACTCACATAATGATATTTTCATTAATAGTGTGAGAACCGCTGCTTGTGTTGAATACACGGCATCATGGGGAATACGATGGGGGGGGGGGGGGGGTTCTGTCTCTTCACGGCACTACAACTAGACCAGCTACCTGTGCACCTATATAACACACGAATATCATGTTGCGAGGTATGAGCACGACTGCCAATCTGAAGGACATATGACATAATAAAAACCCTACAGCAACCATAACAAGAGGCAGCTGTGTAGCACCTACCTTTATTTAGCTTGTCAGCCTGGTCACTGACTCCGCTTATTGATATAGCATGTCAGCCTAGTCACTGACTCCGCTTATTCTTTTTGTAGCAGCGTCACCCTGGCCTTGAGTGCTGCACGTGGACTGTCGGGTTGCCAGGACCTTATCTCTCCTCTTCTACTTTCCCTACCACTAACTATCTAATGGCGATGACTCGTACGATGAAGACTAATACAGAGTCTCTCGTTATATTTAAGACGAGTAGAAACAATGAGCTTTCATTGAACTCATTTTCTCGCAACAACAAAAACTTCAATTTTATACAGCGACTGTGTCTTTTCGCTGGGACTTTAGACACAATCTGGCAGACTCTTGACTTCCTAAACTGCTGGCTCGTGACTTCACGACTTCCGTGTGTCTAGGTACTAACTGATAAATAGAAGCCTTTCGTGTAATTACACAGTTGACTGTCTTGAGTTTTAGTAAACTCAAAGCTCGCTCCTTGGTCGGGCGAAGATCCTCGTATAATCTCTGGAATATTCGAATACTTCTCCCTTCAGTTGTAGGACCCGAGTTAGGAATGTGCAGGACGATTCATGCTCTCTGTACGGTGAACCTCGTGGCAAAGATGTTTCTGATACATGTCTGGTTTGTGGAATAGCAAACACAATATGATGTATCTCGTGATGGATAACACTTCTGGCTGGCCTACTGAGTTCTGGATCTTGTTATGGATAACACTTCTGGTTGGCCTACTGAATTCTGGATCTTGTAATGGATAACACTTCTGGTTGGCCTACTGAGTTCTGGATCTTGTGATGGATAACACTTCTGGCTGGCCTACTGAGTTCTGGATCTTGTGATGGATAACACTTCTGGCTGGCCTACTGAGTTCTGGATCTTGTAATGGATAACACTTCTGGTTGGCCTACTGAATTCTGGATCTTGTAATGGATAACACTTCTGGTTGGCCTACTGAGTTCTGGATCTCGTGATGGATAACACTTCTGGTTGGCCTACTGAATTCTGGATCTTGTAATGGATAACACTTCTGGTTGGCCTACTGAGTTCTGGATCTCGTAATGGATAATACTTCTGTTAAGAGTGTAGCTCACTTCTAAGGAAATGCTAATATACCTCGCTTACTGTGACTGGTGTGCAATACCGGTTCAGTGTATGGAATTGAGCCGTCAAGCGTCTTTTTTGGCCAATCAGCGTCTGGACAGTTCCAACCTCTCGCTCTGGCTCCTCGCTATAACTAACCGATACTAAGTCAATGTTCAGAGCCCGCTTCTATTTAATATGCCAAAGCCCTGCCCAAACCACGTGGGTCATAGGGACGCTGTTTGACGTCATGATTTCTTTGTGTATAGTCTGGAGCTCTCGCTCGCCAGAAATTCCCACGAGACCAGCGTCTATCTCGCAGTGTTCTCCCAGGCTGGACTTTTTCTGTGGAAATTGGTTCACACCGCTTCCTGTCTGCACACGCGCCGGCGTTACGCTAGTGAAACTTGTTCCTAGTCGTGATTCTACCACTTCATGTCTGCGCATGTGCCAGCTTTACGCTAGTGAAACTTGTTCCTAGTCGTGATTCTACCACTTCTGCGGGGACTACGCCTTCTTTCTTGGGCCCCTCTTGGGTATGTGCAGTGGAACTGGTGGAGCGTTAAATGCGTGCACCTTACGTTTCAAAACAAGCTAATTTAGGCTGGTCTCAGTTCAGCTATACTCACTCAAAGCCGTCACTTTGCTTAAAAAAAACGTGAAATTTGTCTACTACGTTTTTTTACTTCATTACCACCAAATCCTTAATACTAAATTATGTCTATTTAAATACCGACTCCATGGGCTAAGATAACTTTTCATCACCCCCCCCCCTCCCCCCCCTCCCCCCAAAACATCATCGGCATGGCGTCGTCTGTTAATACTGGAATTGAAAAGTAAGTAAGTTAGTGCATTTGGATTAACTAGAATTTAACATGAAACACATCAGGTCTATGTTTGAAGGGTTGTCTAACACAGGTCTATGTTTGAAGGGTTGTCTAACACAGGTCTATGCTTGAAGGGTTGTCTAACACAGGTCTATGTTTGAAGGGTTGTCTAACACAGGTCTACGTTTGAAGGGTTGTCTAACACGGGTCTGTGTTTGAAGGGTTGTCTTACACAAGTCTATGTTTGAAGGGTTGTCTAACACGGGTCTGTGTTTGAAGGGTTGTCTAACACAAGTCTATGTTTGCAGGGTTGTCTAACACAAGTCTATGTTTGAAGGGTTGTCTAACACAAGTCTATGTTTGAAGAGTTGTCTAATACAGGTCTATGTTTGAAGGGCTGTCTAACACGTCTATGTTTGAAGGGCTGTCTAACACAAGTCTATGTTTGAAGGGTTGTCTAACACAAGTCTATGTTTGAAGGGTTGTCTAACACAAGTCTGTGTTTGAAGGGTTGTCTAACACAAGTCTGTGTTTGAAGGGTTGTCTAGCACAGGTCTATGTTTGAAGGGTTGTCTAACACAAGTCTATGTTTGAAGGGTTGTCTAGCACAGGTCTATGTTTGAAGGGTTGTCTAGCACAGGTCTATGTTTGAAGGGTTGTCTAACACAAGTCTATGTTTGAAGGGTTGTCTAGCACAGGTCTATGTTTGAAGGGTTGTCTAACACGGGTCTGTGTTTGAAGGGTTGTCTAGCACAGGTCTATGTTTGAAGGGTTGTCTAACACAAGTCTATGTTTGAAGGGTTGTCTAACACAAGTTTATGTTTGAAGGGTTGTCTAACACAAGTCTATGTTTGAAGGGTTGTCTAACACGGGTCTGTGTTTGAAGGGTTGTCTAACACAAGTCTATGTTTGAAGGGTTGTCTAACACAAGTCTATGTTTGAAGAGTTGTCTAATACAGGTCTATGTTTGAAGGGCTGTCTAACACGTCTATGTTTGAAGGGCTGTATAACACAAGTCTATGTTTGAAGGGTTGTCTAACACAGGTCTATGTTTGAAGGGTTGTCTAACACAAGTCTGTGCTTGAAGGGTTGTCTAACACAAGTCTATGCTTGAAGTATTGACCAACAGCAGCTCAATGTTTGAAGGGTTGTCAAATGACCTTGTCTGTGTTTGAATGGTTGTCAAATGGCATTGTCTGTTTGAAGAGTTGTGTAATCACTTTGTCTATGTTGTGCTGCATGTCATGTTGTTACTCATATTGTTACTCATGTTGTTACTCATATTGTTACTCATGTTGTTACTCATATTGTTACTCATGTTGTTACTCATATTGTTACTCATGTTGTTACTCATATTGTTACTCATGTTGTTACTCATATTGTTACTCATGTTGTTACTCATGCTGCATGTCATGTTGTTACTCATATTGTTACTCATGTTGTTACTCATATTGTTACTCATGTTGTTACTCATATTGTTACTCATGTTGTTACTCATATTGTTACTCATGTTGTTACTCATATTGTTACTCATGTTGTTACTCATGCTGCATGTCATGTTGTTACTCATATTGTTACTCATGTTGTTACTCATGTTGTTACTCATGTTGTTACTCATATTGTTACTCATGTTGTTACTCATATTGTTACTCATATTGTTACTCATGTTGTTACTCATATTGTTACTCATATTGTTACTCATATTGTTACTCATATTGTTACTCATATTGTTACTCATGTTGTTACTCATATTGTTACTCATGTTGTTACTCATATTGTTACTCATGTTGTTACTCATATTGTTACTCATGTTGTTACTCATGCTGCATGTCATGTTGTTACTCATATTGTTACTCATGTTGTTACTCATATTGTTACTCATGTTGTTACTCATATTGTTACTCATGTTGTTACTCATGCTGCATGTCATGTTGTTACTCATATTGTTACTCATGTTGTTACTCATATTGTTACTCATATTGTTACTCATGTTGTTACTCATATTGTTACTCATGTTGTTACTCATATTGTTACTCATGTTGTTACTCATATTGTTACTCATGTTGTTACTCATATTGTTACTCATGTTGTTACTCATGCTGCATGTCATGTTGTTACTCATATTGTTACTCATGTTGTTACTCATATTGTTACTCATGTTGTTACTCATATTGTTACTCATGTTGTTACTCATATTGTTACTCATGTTGTTACTCATATTGTTACTCATGTTGTTACTCATGCTGCATGTCATGTTGTTACTCATATTGTTACTCATGTTGTTACTCATATTGTTACTCATGTTGTTACTCATATTGTTACTCATGTTGTTACTCATATTGTTACTCATGTTGTTACTCATGCTGCATGTCATGTTGTTACTCATATTGTTACTCATGTTGTTACTCATATTGTTACTCATGTTGTTACTCATATTGTTACTCATGTTGTTACTCATGTTGTTACTCATATTGTTACTCATGTTGTTACTCATGCTGCATGTCATGTTGTTACTCATATTGTTACTCATGTTGTTACTCATATTGTTACTCATGTTGTTACTCATATTGTTACTCATGTTGTTACTCATATTGTTACTCATGTTGTTACTCATATTGTTACTCATGTTGTTACTCATGCTGCATGTCATGTTGTTACTCATATTGTTACTCATGTTGTTACTCATATTGTTACTCATGTTGTTACTCATGCTGCATGTCATGTTGTTACTCATATTGTTACTCATGTTGTTACTCATATTGTTACTCATATTGTTACTCATGTTGTTACTCATGTTGTTACTCATATTGTTACTCATGTTGTTACTCATATTGTTACTCATATTGTTACTCATGTTGTTACTCATATTGTTACTCATGTTGTTACTCATATTGTTACTCATGTTGTTACTCATATTGTTACTCATGTTGTTACTCATGCTGCATGTCATGTTGTTACTCATATTGTTACTCATGTTGTTACTCATATTGTTACTCATGTTGTTACTCATATTGTTACTCATGTTGTTACTCATATTGTTACTCATGTTGTTACTCATATTGTTACTCATGTTGTTACTCATGCTGCATGTCATGTTGTTACTCATATTGTTACTCATGTTGTTACTCATATTGTTACTCATGTTGTTACTCATGCTGCATGTCATGTTGTTACTCATATTGTTACTCATATTGTTACTCATGTTGTTACTCATATTGTTACTCATGTTGTTACTCATATTGTTACTCATGTTGTTACTCATGCTGCATGTCATGTTGTTACTCATATTGTTACTCATGTTGTTACTCATATTGTTACTCATGTTGTTACTCATGCTGCATGTCATGTTGTTACTCATATTGTTACTCATGTTGTTACTCATATTGTTACTCATGTTGTTACTCATATTGTTACTCATGTTGTTACTCATATTGTTACTCATGTTGTTACTCATGTTGTTACTCATATTGTTACTCATGTTGTTACTCATGCTGCATGTCATGTTGTTACTCATATTGTTACTCATGTTGTTACTCATATTGTTACTCATGTTGTTACTCATATTGTTACTCATGTTGTTACTCATATTGTTACTCATGTTGTTACTCATATTGTTACTCATGTTGTTACTCATATTGTTACTCATGTTGTTACTCATATTGTTACTCATGTTGTTACTCATATTGTTACTCATGTTGTTACTCATGCTGCATGTCATGTTGTTACTCATATTGTTACTCATGTTGTTACTCATATTGTTACTCATGTTGTTACTCATATTGTTACTCATGTTGTTACTCATATTGTTACTCATGTTGTTACTCATATTGTTACTCATGTTGTTACTCATGCTGCATGTCATGTTGTTACTCATATTGTTACTCATGTTGTTACTCATATTGTTACTCATGTTGTTACTCATATTGTTACTCATGTTGTTACTCATATTGTTACTCATGTTGTTACTCATATTGTTACTCATGTTGTTACTCATGCTGCATGTCATGTTGTTACTCATATTGTTACTCATGTTGTTACTCATGTTGTTACTCATGTTGTTACTCATATTGTTACTCATGTTGTTACTCATATTGTTACTCATATTGTTACTCATGTTGTTACTCATATTGTTACTCATATTGTTACTCATATTGTTACTCATATTGTTACTCATATTGTTACTCATGTTGTTACTCATATTGTTACTCATGTTGTTACTCATATTGTTACTCATGTTGTTACTCATATTGTTACTCATGTTGTTACTCATGCTGCATGTCATGTTGTTACTCATATTGTTACTCATGTTGTTACTCATATTGTTACTCATGTTGTTACTCATATTGTTACTCATGTTGTTACTCATGCTGCATGTCATGTTGTTACTCATATTGTTACTCATGTTGTTACTCATATTGTTACTCATATTGTTACTCATGTTGTTACTCATATTGTTACTCATGTTGTTACTCATATTGTTACTCATGTTGTTACTCATATTGTTACTCATGTTGTTACTCATATTGTTACTCATGTTGTTACTCATGCTGCATGTCATGTTGTTACTCATATTGTTACTCATGTTGTTACTCATATTGTTACTCATGTTGTTACTCATATTGTTACTCATGTTGTTACTCATATTGTTACTCATGTTGTTACTCATATTGTTACTCATGTTGTTACTCATGCTGCATGTCATGTTGTTACTCATATTGTTACTCATGTTGTTACTCATATTGTTACTCATGTTGTTACTCATATTGTTACTCATGTTGTTACTCATATTGTTACTCATGTTGTTACTCATGCTGCATGTCATGTTGTTACTCATATTGTTACTCATGTTGTTACTCATATTGTTACTCATGTTGTTACTCATATTGTTACTCATGTTGTTACTCATGTTGTTACTCATATTGTTACTCATGTTGTTACTCATGCTGCATGTCATGTTGTTACTCATATTGTTACTCATGTTGTTACTCATATTGTTACTCATGTTGTTACTCATATTGTTACTCATGTTGTTACTCATATTGTTACTCATGTTGTTACTCATATTGTTACTCATGTTGTTACTCATGCTGCATGTCATGTTGTTACTCATATTGTTACTCATGTTGTTACTCATATTGTTACTCATGTTGTTACTCATGCTGCATGTCATGTTGTTACTCATATTGTTACTCATGTTGTTACTCATATTGTTACTCATATTGTTACTCATGTTGTTACTCATGTTGTTACTCATATTGTTACTCATGTTGTTACTCATATTGTTACTCATATTGTTACTCATGTTGTTACTCATATTGTTACTCATGTTGTTACTCATATTGTTACTCATGTTGTTACTCATATTGTTACTCATGTTGTTACTCATGCTGCATGTCATGTTGTTACTCATATTGTTACTCATGTTGTTACTCATATTGTTACTCATGTTGTTACTCATATTGTTACTCATGTTGTTACTCATATTGTTACTCATGTTGTTACTCATATTGTTACTCATGTTGTTACTCATGCTGCATGTCATGTTGTTACTCATATTGTTACTCATGTTGTTACTCATATTGTTACTCATGTTGTTACTCATGCTGCATGTCATGTTGTTACTCATATTGTTACTCATATTGTTACTCATGTTGTTACTCATATTGTTACTCATGTTGTTACTCATATTGTTACTCATGTTGTTACTCATGCTGCATGTCATGTTGTTACTCATATTGTTACTCATGTTGTTACTCATATTGTTACTCATGTTGTTACTCATGCTGCATGTCATGTTGTTACTCATATTGTTACTCATGTTGTTACTCATATTGTTACTCATGTTGTTACTCATATTGTTACTCATGTTGTTACTCATATTGTTACTCATGTTGTTACTCATGTTGTTACTCATATTGTTACTCATGTTGTTACTCATGCTGCATGTCATGTTGTTACTCATATTGTTACTCATGTTGTTACTCATATTGTTACTCATGTTGTTACTCATATTGTTACTCATGTTGTTACTCATATTGTTACTCATGTTGTTACTCATATTGTTACTCATGTTGTTACTCATATTGTTACTCATGTTGTTACTCATATTGTTACTCATGTTGTTACTCATATTGTTACTCATGTTGTTACTCATGCTGCATGTCATGTTGTTACTCATATTGTTACTCATGTTGTTACTCATATTGTTACTCATGTTGTTACTCATATTGTTACTCATGTTGTTACTCATATTGTTACTCATGTTGTTACTCATATTGTTACTCATGTTGTTACTCATGCTGCATGTCATGTTGTTACTCATATTGTTACTCATGTTGTTACTCATGTTGTTACTCATGTTGTTACTCATATTGTTACTCATGTTGTTACTCATATTGTTACTCATATTGTTACTCATGTTGTTACTCATATTGTTACTCATATTGTTACTCATATTGTTACTCATATTGTTACTCATATTGTTACTCATGTTGTTACTCATATTGTTACTCATGTTGTTACTCATATTGTTACTCATGTTGTTACTCATATTGTTACTCATGTTGTTACTCATGCTGCATGTCATGTTGTTACTCATATTGTTACTCATGTTGTTACTCATATTGTTACTCATGTTGTTACTCATATTGTTACTCATGTTGTTACTCATGCTGCATGTCATGTTGTTACTCATATTGTTACTCATGTTGTTACTCATATTGTTACTCATATTGTTACTCATGTTGTTACTCATATTGTTACTCATGTTGTTACTCATATTGTTACTCATGTTGTTACTCATATTGTTACTCATGTTGTTACTCATATTGTTACTCATGTTGTTACTCATGCTGCATGTCATGTTGTTACTCATATTGTTACTCATGTTGTTACTCATATTGTTACTCATGTTGTTACTCATATTGTTACTCATGTTGTTACTCATATTGTTACTCATGTTGTTACTCATATTGTTACTCATGTTGTTACTCATGCTGCATGTCATGTTGTTACTCATATTGTTACTCATGTTGTTACTCATATTGTTACTCATGTTGTTACTCATATTGTTACTCATGTTGTTACTCATATTGTTACTCATGTTGTTACTCATGCTGCATGTCATGTTGTTACTCATATTGTTACTCATGTTGTTACTCATATTGTTACTCATGTTGTTACTCATATTGTTACTCATGTTGTTACTCATGTTGTTACTCATATTGTTACTCATGTTGTTACTCATGCTGCATGTCATGTTGTTACTCATATTGTTACTCATGTTGTTACTCATATTGTTACTCATGTTGTTACTCATATTGTTACTCATGTTGTTACTCATATTGTTACTCATGTTGTTACTCATATTGTTACTCATGTTGTTACTCATGCTGCATGTCATGTTGTTACTCATATTGTTACTCATGTTGTTACTCATATTGTTACTCATGTTGTTACTCATGCTGCATGTCATGTTGTTACTCATATTGTTACTCATGTTGTTACTCATATTGTTACTCATATTGTTACTCATGTTGTTACTCATGTTGTTACTCATATTGTTACTCATGTTGTTACTCATATTGTTACTCATATTGTTACTCATGTTGTTACTCATATTGTTACTCATGTTGTTACTCATATTGTTACTCATGTTGTTACTCATATTGTTACTCATGTTGTTACTCATGCTGCATGTCATGTTGTTACTCATATTGTTACTCATGTTGTTACTCATATTGTTACTCATGTTGTTACTCATATTGTTACTCATGTTGTTACTCATATTGTTACTCATGTTGTTACTCATATTGTTACTCATGTTGTTACTCATGCTGCATGTCATGTTGTTACTCATATTGTTACTCATGTTGTTACTCATATTGTTACTCATGTTGTTACTCATGCTGCATGTCATGTTGTTACTCATATTGTTACTCATATTGTTACTCATGTTGTTACTCATATTGTTACTCATGTTGTTACTCATATTGTTACTCATGTTGTTACTCATGCTGCATGTCATGTTGTTACTCATATTGTTACTCATGTTGTTACTCATATTGTTACTCATGTTGTTACTCATGCTGCATGTCATGTTGTTACTCATATTGTTACTCATGTTGTTACTCATATTGTTACTCATGTTGTTACTCATATTGTTACTCATGTTGTTACTCATATTGTTACTCATGTTGTTACTCATGTTGTTACTCATATTGTTACTCATGTTGTTACTCATGCTGCATGTCATGTTGTTACTCATATTGTTACTCATGTTGTTACTCATATTGTTACTCATGTTGTTACTCATATTGTTACTCATGTTGTTACTCATATTGTTACTCATGTTGTTACTCATATTGTTACTCATGTTGTTACTCATGCTGCATGTCATGTTGTTACTCATATTGTTACTCATGTTGTTACTCATATTGTTACTCATGTTGTTACTCATATTGTTACTCATGTTGTTACTCATATTGTTACTCATGTTGTTACTCATATTGTTACTCATGTTGTTACTCATGCTGCATGTCATGTTGTTACTCATATTGTTACTCATGTTGTTACTCATATTGTTACTCATATTGTTACTCATGTTGTTACTCATATTGTTACTCATGTTGTTACTCATATTGTTACTCATGTTGTTACTCATATTGTTACTCATGTTGTTACTCATATTGTTACTCATGTTGTTACTCATGCTGCATGTCATGTTGCTACTCATATTGTTACTCATGTTGTTACTCATATTGTTACTCATGTTGTTACTCATATTGTTACTCATGTTGTTACTCATATTGTTACTCATGTTGTTACTCATATTGTTACTCATGTTGTTACTCATATTGTTACTCATGTTGTTACTCATATTGTTACTCATGTTGTTACTCATATTGTTACTCATGTTGTTACTCATGCTGCATGTCATGTTGTTACTCATGTTGTTACTCATGTTGCATGTCATGTTGTTACTCATGTTGTTATTTCCCCAGCTCGCACTCCGGCCCAGGTTGCACTGCGATGGCTCCTACAGAAAGATGTCGTTACGTCAGTTATCGTGGGGGCCAGAACTATTTCCCAGATTGATGACAACATGGGGGCTAATGGATGGAGCTTGACCTTGGAGGAGGTTTGATTATCACCTTTTCAGTTGAGAGTTGTGTGTTCTGGCTGTTCTAGGAGTTGAGAGTTGTGTGTTCTAGGAGTTGAGAGTTGTGTGTTCTGGCTGTTCTAGGAGTTGAGAGTTGTGTGTTCTAGGAGTTGAGAGTTGTGTGTTCTAGGAGTTGAGAGTTGTGTGTTCTGGCTGTTCTAGGAGTTGAGAGTTGTGTGTTCTGGCTGTTCTAGGAGTTGAGAGTTGTGTGTTCTGGCTGTTCTAGGAGTTGAGAGTTGTGTGTTCTGGCTGTTCTAGGAGTTGAGAGTTGTGTGTTCTGGCTGGTCTAGGAGTTGAACTATCCCCTGGTCTGAAACAACTATGTGTCTGTCTTTTTCGATGTGATAGTTGAATGGTGTCTTTCCTGTTCGTATGTTGAATGGTGTCATTATGTGTGTGTGTTGTGTAGTGTAGTGTAGTGTAGTCTAGTAGTAGTGGTAGTGGTAGTGGTACTGTAGTGTAGTGTAGTGTATGTATGTGTCTCTGTGTGTATCTGTGTATGTGTCTGTCTGGACAAACTCTATCGTAGTTGAGTAGTCTGAACATATTAAAGACATATTTAACAGTCTAATCTATTTCTGTGTATCCTCAGATGCAACAGCTGGACGAGCTGTCCTCACCGGCCCTCCCCTACCCTTACGAGTTTATCTTCAGGTTTAACACGGACCGGGTCAACACGTTCGCCACTGACTTTTATGTTAAGTCTACAATCTAGCTGGGTCTGGTGGTGCTGTTATTGGGTCTGTTGGCTGCTGTTAGTGGGGGTGGTGGCTGTTGTTAGTGCGTCTGGTGGCTGTTGTTAGTGGGTCTGGTGGCTGTTGTTAGTGGGTCTGGTGGATGTTAGTGGGTCTGGTGGATATTAGTGGATATGGTGGCTGTTAGTGGGTCTCGTGGATGTTAGTGGGTCTGTGGCTGTTAGTGGGTCTGTGGCTGTTAGTGGGTCTGGTGGATGTTGTTAGTGGGTCTGGTGGATGTTAGTGGGTCTGGTGAATATTAGTGGATATGGTGGCTGTTAGTGGGTCTGTGGCTGTTAGTGGGTCTGTGGTAGCTGTCAGTTGGTAGTGTAGATGATCATGTTTTCATATTTATTTTCTTATTACTTTTTGGAAACAAGAAAACATGCAGAGACTAGCTGGTTAGGGCAACTTACCTCTTTGTTGTGTGGGCTGACACTAGGAGTGGGACGACAAACCTTACAGAAGTCATTTTGTTGAACTAATGTTTATGTTATTATTACCAGCAAATTTTACATTTGAGAGAGCCCCTAATGAAGCCAAGCTATTGTGGCGTCTTAACTTTCAGAACAGTGCACCAACTTGTTGGTGGTAACATCCTCACCATGGATGTCGTCTCTGTTCATGCAGCCACCACAACCTTATAGAACTATGTTTTATTTGTCTGAGATAGCCAATCTGGCAGACTAGCTCCGTCGTCCCTAACAAAACCAGACAAGCTGTCAGTGTCTGTAGACATTTGTCTGGTGCTGGTCTGTGGACGGTGATGTCAGCTCTTTTCTGGATGTGTCACATGTGTCTGGTGCTGGTCTGTGGACGGTCATGTCAGCTCCTGTCTGGATGTGTCACATGTGTCTGGTGCTGGTCTGTGGACGGTCATGTCAGCTCATGTCTGGATGTGTCACTTGTGTCTGGTGCTGGTCTGTGGACGGTTATGTCAGCTCATGTCTGGATGTGTCACTTGTGTCTGGTGCTGGTCTGTGGACGGTCATGTCAGCTTCCGTCTGGATGTGTCACATGTGTCTGGTGCTGGTCTGTGGGCGGTCATGTCAGCTCATGTCTCGATGTGTCACTTGTGTCTGGTGGTGGTCTGTGGGCGGTCATGTCAGCTCATGTCTGGATGTGTCACTTGTGTCTGGTGCTGGTCTGTAGACGGTCATGTCAGCTCCTGTCTGAATGTGTCACATGTGTCTGTAGCTGGTCTGTGGACGGTCATTCCAGCTCCTGTCTGGATGTATCACATGTGTCTGGTGCTGGTCTGTGGACGGTCATGTCAGCTCCTGTCTCGATGTGTCACTTGTGTCTGGTGCTGGTCTGTGGACGGTCATGTCAGCTCCTGTCTCGATGTGTCACTTGTGTCTGGTGCTGGTCTGTCTGGATGTGTCCCTATTAGAAGGAACTCACGCGAAAATATGTAGGTCAGTGAGATTGTGCTCATGACAGATCTGGTTCCATCTCCTTGATCACTCGATAAATTGTGTGTCCACATCCCGATATTCTTGTGTGTCCTGCCTTGCATGTCCTTGTGCGTCCTGGCTCGCATGTTCTTGTGTGTCCTGGCTCGCATGTCCTTGTGTCTCCTGGCTTTCATGTCCTTGTGTGTCCTGGCTCTCATGTCCTTGTGTGTTCTGGCTCTCATGTCCGTGTGTCTCCTGGCTTTCATGTCCTTGTGTGTCCTGGCTCTCATGTCCTTGTGTGTCCTGGCACTCATGTTCTGGTATGTCCTGGTCCTGATGTGTTTGTGTATCTGCTGATTAAGATCCGTCCATCAGCACAACACGTGACCACACGACCTTGCCAGTTAGTGTTTGAGGGACCCACATAAATCGAAGGCTGACTGAGCGTGCTAACATCTTGGGGGCCAGCAAAGACCCACATGTATCTAGGACTAGCTGAGACATACATGTACTTGGGTGATCAACTGGGTCGTGGAGACACCCATATGTTTATTGCAGCATGTAAACAATGTTAAAGACATGAGTTCAAATTTTCAGAGTTGACTGTCACGTCCTGTGTGTTTAAATGGCAAAGTGTTTTAGGAGGCTTACAGTAATGAATGCTTGTGTTATTGGAATCAATTATACTCTCGATATATCCTGCTTGATTGTGTTGTTAGCTTTATCACGCGTGTGTTGTTGTTTTAGAATATCTCCTGTCCACTTAAGTAGTTGTGTATCTCATGTCAACTTAAGAAGTTGTGTATCTCCTGTCAACTTACGTAGTTGTGTATCTCCTGTGAACACGTAGCTGTGTATCTCACGTGAACACGTAGCTGTGTATCTCATGTGAACACGTAGCTGTGTATCTCATGTGAACACGTAGTTGTGTATCTCATGTGAACACGTAGTTGTGTATCTCCTGTGAACACGTAGTTGTGTATCTCATGTGAACACGTAGCTGTGTATCTCATGTGAACACAAAGTTGTGTATCTCCTGTTAACGAATGTCATTTTCCATATCCAGATAAATCACTAGTAACCCAACAATCTAATGACTCATTAATCTAGTAACCAAAGTATGACTCAGTAATCTAATAACACAACAATCCAATGACTCAGTAATCTAATAACACATCAATCCAATGACTCAGTAATCTAATAACACAACAATCTAATGACTCATTAATCCAGTAACCCAACAATCCAATGACTCAATCATCCCGTAACCCAACAATCCAATGACTCAATCATCCAGTAACACAACAATCCAATGACTCAATCATCCAGTAACCCAACAATCCAATGACTCAATCATCCAGTAACACAACAATACAATGACTCAATCATCCAGTAACCCAACAATCCAATGACTCAATCATCCAGTAACCCAACAATCCAATGACTCAATCATCCAGTAACACAACAATCCAATGACTCAATCATCCAGTAACCCAACAATCCAATGACTCAATCATCCAGTAACACAACAATCCAATGACTCAATCATCCAGTAACACACCAATCCAATGACTCAATCATCCAGTAACACAACAATCCAATGACTCAATCATCCAGTAACCCAACAATCCAATGACTCAATCATCCATCAACACAACAATCCAATGATTCAATCATCCAGTAATCCAATCTCAAATAATTCCCCAATTATTAATCTAGTAACTCAGTAATCTAGCAGATGAGTAATCCAGAAATAAGTAAACCAGATCCCACTAATCCAATAATTAAGTAACATATAATAGTAATCCATTACCTGTGCTGTTAGTCATCGGAAAGCTGAGTAATCCACTAATCCAGATCGCAATCATCAAATAACTCAGTAAACAAGTATACTATTTATCCAGTAGCGGATTAATCTTGTAATCCAGCTCCCAATAATCTTGTAACTCAGTTATCATATGTGACAGAGTCATGTGTCATAAGGGTAGAGGTGACCAAGTTATGTTTGGTCCGAATGGGGTACAAGAAAGGTGACACTCTATCACTGTTTGAGAATGCTGTCATGGATAACTTAAGAATGTTTACCAAGACTAGTTGTTGTTGACCAAGCTGTTTCTCACCGAGAGTCAAAATATTAGCGTGGTGTCACCAGTCCTCAGTCACCAGTATTCAGTCACCAGTCACCAGTCAAGGTTAGCCAATGGTTATTAGGCCACCAGCCTTTGCTCAAGGTCAGCAAGGGGCTACAAGGTCATCAGCTATCAGCAGAAGTTAGCCATGAGTTGGCAGGTCATCGGTCGAAGTTAGACATGGGTTGCCAGGTCATCGGCCATTGGTCGAAGTTAGCCATGGTTTGGCAGGCCCTCAGTCGTAGTCAGCCATGGATTGGCAGGTCATCAGCTGAAGTTAGCCATAGGTTGTCAGATCGTCGGTCGAAGTTAGCCATGATTTGGCAGGTCATCAGCTGAAGTTAGCCATAGGTTGGCAGGTCATCAGCTGAAGTTAGCCATAGGTTGGCAGGTCATCAGCTGAAGTTAGCCATAGGTTGGCAGGTCATCAGCTGAAGTTAGCCATAGGTTGGCAGGTCATCGGTCGAAGCTAGCCATGTGTTGGGAAGTCATCAGACATCAGTCGAGGTTAGCCATGTTGGCATGTCATCAGTCGAGATTAGCCATGTTGGCATGTCATCAGTCAAAGTTAGCCATGTTGGCATGTCATCAGTCGAGGTTAGCCATGTTGGCATGTCATCAGTCAAAGTTAGCCATGTTGGCATGTCACCAGTCGAAGTTAGCCATGTTGGCATGTCATCAGTCAAAGTTAGCGATGTTGGTATGTCATCAGTCAAAGTTAGCCATGTTGGCATGTCATCAGTCAAAGTTAGCCATGTTGGCATGTCATCAGTCAAAGCTAGCCATGTTGGCATGTCATCAGTAAAAGTTAGCCATGTTGGTATGTCATCAGTCAAAGTTAGCCATGTTGGCATGTCATCAGTCAAAGTTAGCCATGTTGGCATGTCATCAGTCGAGGTTAGCCATGTTGGCATGTCATCAGTCAAAGTTAGCCATGTTGGCATGTCATCAGTCGAGGTTAGCCATGTTGGCATGTCATCAGTCAAAGTTAGCCATCGGTTTGGAGGCATCGTCCATCGGTCTAGGTTAGCATGTTGACATAAGTTACTGCAACGTTAGCCAGGGCATAAATATACTCCTGGCAAAGCCACTTTAACATGAGAAAATACTTCCTAACCTAATGTCAGTTTGGTATCAAGCCTAAATATTGTTTACTAACGAAAATACTTTCGTGAGTTGTGTAACAGTTCCCGCCGGAGCAAGGGGAGTTTAGGATGCCTGAACATGTTAAAGCTTAAAGCTACCTGAATGCATGTCAAGGTCACTCACCGTCTCAGCAAAGGAGAACAGAGTTGGGTTAAGGAATGTGGACAGGTAGAAACTGACCACTGGCCTTCCGATTTTGGTAGGGGGAGATTGATTGACAGACAAAATTTGCAGCGGAGCTTGCTGCGAGAGAATGAGTGACAGGTGTGCAAAGTGTTTCGTCCAATGGGACTGAAGATGACCATCACCTGAGATCGATTGCTCAAGCTCTGGCCTTGCTTGAGGATATATAACTCGAAACAAAGTTTAGCTCGAGAGGCTGGATAGAGGGATGGAGAGAGGCTAGAGAGAGAGGCTGTATGGAGGAGAGTGAGAGAGAGAGAGAGATTGAATGTGGATAGTATGTTTAACTCACCGACTTAGGTAGAGGAGCGATTGATAGACTGTTGGACGAATGTTTAGTGATAGAACAGGATCGCTCAAATAGGTGAGTGAGTTTTGCATTAATAGATAATCTGAACGTGTGTTTGTAAGCAAGGACACATTGTGAACGAGTATGTCGAGATCGCCCGCCTGAGGGGATTTCAGTGAGGAAGAGTATTTGATAAGGTGTGTTGAAGACGCAGTTAAGGCGATGTGTGTGTGATGTAATTGCAAGGCAATAGAACTGGGTTTTTAGATAGTTGGGAATTCCATCAAAAGCTAATGCTTACAATTCCCGTTTTAGTAGAATGTTTAGTTAAGATATGTATTATATTGTGTTTGTAATTTCTCTACTCATTGTATGATATGAGTATGATATAATAAATATGCCACCTGCTGTTTGATATGTCATTTACTGAGTATGGTCATGTTGATGTGGATGAGTGTGAGAATGTTCTAAGTTAGAATAACGGTCAAGGGCAAACAAACAGTGGGTCTGCTACTCTAGGAAGGAGAGAAGAAATAAAGAAATCACAGGAGTAAACATGGCCCAGTATTTTGGAAAGGAACAGAGGAGTAGGAAATTGAGTAGGAAGCCCGTCCAACTTCCACATTTCGATCCGTGGAGGGACAGAGGTGGAAATCTCAGGATGGACAAGTGTGAATGACTGGAAAGAGGTGGCGAAAAGAATAGGGGTTCGACCCAGGTGGAGAGGCCAAGTCAAGTGAGAGGAGGAGGAATGGTTGGGCAGAAGTTTGAATCAGGCAGATTCTTAGCCCACAAGAGGCCTTTTGCACGGTTGCAGATGGAGAGGCAGGACAGGAGCTATCAAAGAGACTTTGAGCACGAGGCGGATGGACAGAAAGAAAGAGATACAGGTTTTGTGTATCCAGAAAAGTTAGGGACGGAGGGCAGGTTACGTAATGCAAACGAGACAAACGTTCGCTCAGAGTTCCAGATACAACGTTACATCATCGGACAGCGTAGGCCGAGAATTCAGGAAGAGGGTATTACGTCGATTAACATGGTCGGGCGTGCTAAAAGGGGCCAAGTTTACCAGGAACTTGTGGTCAAGCCTGGTAGAACATTATTTAAAGTCGACGAAGAATCGAACAAGGAAATAGTCGGAGATTCGTCAGATAAAGAGGAAAGGAGAGGAGGAGGAATGGCGGCAGGGCCTAGCCATGCGGGAGAAGTGGTTGAACAGATCGAAAGAAGGGACAACCCTTCGGCCACCGAGGAAGGAAGTGGGAATGACGCACAGTTGGAATGCGAAACGGACGCACCAACAGCAGCCAACAAAAGAGGAACAGAGTTTCTAAGGAAAACGAAGAAAAGGGAAAGACAGGTTAACCACAGCCAGGACAGCGAACCAGTCATCGAAGCAAAGATGAAAAGATCTCAGTTCGAGATAAGCCAACAGTCAAACGAACAGTGTGAAAGGTCTTTCCCACAAATAGTGAATACAGATGGACGGAAGGCTGAAGTAGCGGACGATGTAAGTGTACGTAACACTACCAGAGAACTGGTGGGTACGAACCAAACAACCGTGAAACAAACAGACCAGACGATGGGCGTTTTACAGGAGGAAATCGGGCAGCAATCAGAGACAGCTGATGGGGCAGCGCATAGTCTGGTTGAAATAAGCAGTAGTGATAAGGAACGGTTGATACAATGTTTAATGACGCTAGCCAAAAACATGGAATTCAGAAATGGAATTAGGTAAAGTCATGGAACACTTACACATATGGTAGTACAGATGTAGGGCTATCATGTGAAATTCCAGTTAATGTATGCATTTGCATAAAATTTGTTTCATCTACCGTTATCCTTGGGAAACTGAGATTTGGATAATTAGGGGGTAGGGTAGAGGTTGAGGAATGACCAGATGTTAAAAATTCCTTTGAATTCGTTGTCTGAAGTACACACCAGACAATGAGCGTACCACGGACGGTCAGTCTGCAGCTAGACTGACGAGATCACAGGGACATTTCCGACCAGAGAAACGGACACGAGACGCAGGGTAACACGTGGACGCGATGTTTCGGTCAAAATCTGACCAAGTAGCTTTGATGCGAAGAATTTGGGGAAACAGCGGTGAATTAGTTAGATCACAACACTCGGTTTTGATTCCTCGTGACAAAGACGCCAGCAGTTAACGTGGCTATGCAACTTTAACAAAGACTGCATCTTGGACGTGTATGGTTACAGCATGACGTAATTCGACAGGTGGACGATTCGATTTTTGACTTTTGACTCAGACATAGTTTAGTATCTGATTAAGTTAGAACTTAGACATAGTTTAGTAACATAGTTTAGTATCTGATTAAGTTAGAACTTAGTCCTAGTTTAGTGACATCGTTTAAAACTTAGTCATAGTTTAGTATCTTTTAAAGGGGGCATTAACAGGTGCTCATCTGTGGGGCACTAGCAGGAGTGAAGGTAGATGGCACTTGATCATGTTTATGTGTGCAAATATTTTGACATTTGTATTTGGTTTGGGTTTTGACTAATGGTATTACTTGCATTTTTAGTGGGTTGTATGGTCGACATTGTATACGTTTTTCTTTATTTTGTTCTTGTTTTGTTGTTTAAACATGATTACATATCCTGACAGTATCAAAGTGTGATACTTGCTGACTGAAATATTGATATCATAAGTATGCGTGCAAACATTTTGACAGTTGTATTTGGTTTTGGGTTTCGACATTGCATGCATACATTTGTCTTTAATTTGTTGGGTTTTTTGTTGTTGTTGTTGAATCATGTTTACAGGTACTTGATTCAAGTTATAAAGGTGATCTACAGAGCAGTATATCTCATCCAGACTGTAGGCCTCCGCAAGCACAGGTCACCACGAGTTCCAGAACAAGAACTAGCATGTGAACACTGAGCTGGCCGACTTAATGGCACTTAGTGTTGTAACAGTAGATGTTACTGACTTGTTATGGTGTATATTTTATTACATGTATGTGGAGTCTTGGCAGAGAAGACTATATTGATCAGAAGTTGTAATATTGACTAGGACATATGTTGTCAAATATCGTTTTTGTGAGAAACATAAAGAATTTTGCTATTTTCTTTGAGACGGGATAGCTGTCAAGAGAGACAAATAATAACTAGCCCGAGGATAACCCACGTAAATTCGTGGCCTCACAGGAGTTAGTAGGAAGGGAATCGTTGGCCATGGGTCGTAGGAGATCGTGTAATGAGACGCCTAAGAAAATTGACCTGAACTGGTCGAGTGTAACAATGAAGGTTCGTGTCCTTAGAGGAAGGCACGGGAACAGGGCGAGGTATGTTGACCTCAATGAGTAAGGAGAATTCCTTAAGGTGTTTCTGTTTTGATGAGTTAAAGGTCCCGCAGGGACAGACTTGGGTGTATTTGACTGTAAAACGATGTAAAAGTGGTGGCTTGTGTTGTAAAAACCACCAGCCACATTGTTTCTCTTCTGCTTTTATTGATTATGTATGTATTACAAAAAGTTTATATTTATCAAATGACATCTTTTTATGCATGTACGATGTGAGTGGAGTTGTAAACAGGAGTAGTGTTTACATTTTAGATAGTGGAGACGAAAATGATCATTTGCCAGTTGAAAAAAATGACCATCCATGTTTCGGTCTGTAGTTAAGGGAGGTAATGTAACAGTTCCCGCCGGAGCAAGGGGAGTTTAGGATGCCTGAACATATTGAAGCTTAAAGCTACCTGAATGCATGTAAATGTCACTCACCGTCTCAGCAAAGGAGAACAGAGGTGGGTTAAGGAATGTGGACAGGTAGAAACTGACCACTGGCCTTCCGATTTTGGTAGGGGGAGATTGATTGACAGACGAAATTGGCAGCTAGATGGTATCACAACAGACATAGATGGTATCACAACAGAAATGCTACTAACCTGCGGGACAACTGACTGACCAGAATGTTGAATGTGGCCTGGACGTTGAGCAAGGTACCGACAGACTGACTGACCAGAATGTTGAATGTGGCCTGGACGTTGAGCAGGGTACCGACAGACTGACTGACCAGAATATTTAATGTGGCCTGGACGTCGAGCAAGGTACCGACAGACTGACTGACCAGAATATTTAATGTGGCCTGGAAGTCGAGTAAGGTACCGAAAACGGGCAATCATCGATCCTATCTGGAGAAATAAAGCCGACACGCGAGACGTATAGTGGCATCTCACTTCTAGGCCACACAGGTAAGATGGAAGGTACTAGAAGGAAGAGCAAGACTGAGACTGGACTACAACGTGGTAGGGAGTGAGACGAC